>MEHQ01001448.1:0-29401 GCA_008828725.1 Saccharina japonica | reverse complement strand
CCAGGGTGCCGTTTTTTTTTTTGTTTTGGCGGTCACCAAAGCTGGCGGTCGAGTAGATCATTTGTGCGGGGTGGAGAACCTTTGCTCCGCATAAGGGAAATGGTCGTATCACGTAGTGTTAATATGGTGAGGCATCCGCGAGGCAGTTACATAGTGAAACCCATTGCTGTCTCCGGAAGTGGCCACACCAGAAATTAAATTAACTCATTGAAGCTGTCGTCCATATGCAAGTCCGCCTCAGAGGCGGTTCTTAGCAGGATGCAGCTCACCCTCCATGCGACTCGCCCAATACCTCACGGCGCTTCGCGCTTGGTGCAAGCAATGTCTGCCTGGTTGGTGAAAACCCAACGTGCTCCGTCCCGGCATTGTAGGGATGCGAGGGTCTATGGTCATATGACTACGGCCGTGCACGACATGAGTACACCCCCCCCCCCCCCCGGAGTTTCAAGTCAACCACAATCATCCGAACCCTTGTACTTAGTATCATACATTAAACAAAAAAACAGCTGTGAGCTCGAGGATTTCGTCGAAGCTCATCTTTGCTATTCATACCTGAGTGTGATACTTCGATCGCGCGTACTTACGGGTTTTAGATGTCCTCATGCAGGATGTAAATCCCGTATATATGAGGGGACACAATCTGGGGCTGTAGAACTCAGGGAGCGTGTCTTATCTGTGAAAAAAAAAAAAAAAAAAAACTGGGCTTATACTTCATAGCTAAATAAAAAGGACAAATATACGTGGTCTTATGTGTGATACCACTTTGGACCGGAATGTAAGGACCGTTCTTGTACTCCTGTAACATTTCATCGAAATGGTCCTTGTATTTCGGGTCGGAGTTGTACGTGATATAGAGGCGTTAGCGCGCCGCACACGTTAGTGGCACCATGCACAGCGCATGCTGCGATAAAGGTACTGTACCGTTTTTTGTCTGAAACGATTTCTCAATGATCGGGCTCCTTGACCCATTAGGGCCCGCACAAACGGAGCGTTTTGACGCTGAAAAAAAAAAAACTAAAATGAAAAAGGAAGATACACTCCCTCTGATTGGCGAAGCAGACAAAACGAGATCCAGGAGACCGCGATGGGATGTTTTTGCTTTTAGGTTTTGTTGAATCGAAAATCGATTAAACTGGCCCTTAGGTACTGTACCGTTTTCTGCCTGAAACGATTTCTGAATGATCGGGCTCCTTAACCCATTCATAACTTGTCAAAACATTATCCCACACTAATTCCAAGTAGTTTGTCCCCAAATACGTGGGACCAGTTCTTAAGGGGTTTTAACCCAAAATCGTCAGACTTTTTTTGCTGTTGTGTTGCAATATTTTTCATGGTAGACCTCAGGCCATGGGCGGGGGGGTTTCATCGGGGTTGAACTTTTATTTCCCGCCGACACGCATTTCTGGGTGACTTATTAATAGTATTATTTAGTATTGATTACTTACTATTATTAATAGTATAGACCCCCTCAAATGAGGAACTCAAGAGAAAAAAAAAAAATGTTGCACCTCTGCCTTAACACACTATTACGGGAGACCATAGTAAACACTAGTAAATAGGACCAAATATTGTTGGTAAAAATTGGAAAATGTATACCTGGTAGGTTTTTGTGTATGTCTTAAGTCCTCGTATTACCAATTTCTTTTTTTTTTCCCATCCCATTTATTGTCTTCGCCCTTCCGTTCTCTCTCCTTCCTATTAATAGTCGTAACTCAGATCCGGGGTCACAAAGTAGGCTCTTCTCCCTCCCCCCCCCACTTCGTACGGTTCTTGCCTTGCATTTTTATCGCGAGAATATTTTAGCACTTTCTTCCCTCGTCAGCTCTCGTCGAATTGTGATTACCCACGCTATAATACATACTCGTAAAATAGATCAACAAACAAAGAGTACTTCTGGTTGTTTGATTGTTGATTTGCTTGAGTATATTTACTTTTATTAATATTAATAATACGCGCTCTCGACAGTTGGTGTCATTTGAGAATAAAAATCTCCATACGGAGACTCGGAACCCTCGACTTCCAACCTAACAAGCTTCGTGGGTACCTGTTAGGCCACCGGGATCCCCTGTAATAGCATGCGTCTCACCCGTGTGATAGGTGATAGGGCGTAAGCGCGCTGCACAAGTTAGTGGCACCATGCACAGCGCAGGTAGGTGTCGTGCGTGCGCATCTCATTGAGTTGGGGTAAGGGTATTCCATCTCGTTGTAGGATACGGGTTGTTTTGTACGGCCGACACTGCTGTAATCGCTCAAGTTTTGATTTTCGACAATTTTGTCCCTCTGGAGTCTAAAACAAAAGGGGGGTGTTGTGTGCTGCAACAAAAAATTACCGCTTAATACGAAGTGTGTACGAGTACGTATACGAGTACGCATATTATATGTATACGGGTTGGAATAAAAAAACAATACGTATACAGTAGGTACTTTGTGCAATGTGTGTGTTGTGTTCACATTGAACCCGTTCTTTCTACCCAACTACATTCAGTACACCCCCAGTGTCTTGTCCTGATTCCTAATCCTAGAGAGATACAAATGATGTGGTCACAGACTGCGAGACAGAGAAAAAAAAAAGAAAAAAAAAAAATGACCGCAAATGAATGGGGAAAGCAAGTGAAATGCCAACGTACTGGGTGCGAGAACACAACGGCACAAGCCGAACCAGAAAAAATAAAAACAAAAAGAGAATACAACGAAACGAATTATGAAAGGAAACAGAATACAAATGACGCAAAGAGACAGAAGCGCTGCTACGTACGTCACGTAGAAGAAAAGCATACGTACGTGCCCAAGAGGAACAGATGATAACTGCTGCACGGGCGAAGAAAATCAAAATAAAACTGCAAAAGGGCAATACTTTGCGCAATACTAGAAACTGTCCTAATCCTACCTCAGGTGTATCAGCTAATAACGCGAGGCCAAAAATCCATAATTTTAGTAATGGTGTTGCCGAAAACATGGCATGCTCGGCTCAATTCAAGAAAGTGTGTACGCGTACATATAATATGTACATTCAGAATTTAAGATGTTGAAGTTTTCCAGTGTCACAGCAGCAGTCGTACGTGGCAGTTGTTTATCATATATACATCTCCAAGCCGCCCTAAATAAATTGCCCACGATGGGCGATTTAGTGTCTTATCTTCGTCGTTTGCAGTGACGGGGAGGGGCGGGGGGGGGGGGGGGGGGGGGGGGGGGGGGGTGTACTCGCCATGTCATGCATGGCGGTAGATATTAATAGGAGAGGTCGAGAGTCAACGAGTCGCACAAATGTTCATGTGCTGGCCCTGAAATACCTGGCATATAACATACATATATATATATTATATACCATGTTTCACAGTCTGTGACCACATAATTTGTATCTCTAGAATTAGGAATCAGGACAGGCACTGGGTGTACTGATGTGGTTGAGTAGAAAGAACGGGTTTAATGTGAAGACAACACACACACCATATATATGCGGCTCTGTAAAATACTTGCTTTGGGAACGTTAATGTTCAGTGAAAAAACTGTGGAACCAAGCCGCAAATCGTCGTGTCAATTTTCACAATATGCGGATTTTTATATAAAAAATGTACCAAATCTCATATATACATATATACGAGTATATACGAGGTTTATACATGGAGTATCTTGAACACCTTTCATACAAGAGCTCGTATGATATATATATATACATATATATACAAACGTAGGGTTTCCCGTCCAACCGAAATATTTGGGTCTGTCATATTTTCAAAGCGTTGAACACATATTCGTATGTATGGTATGATCTACGTGCCAGTAATGCACACCACGTATTCATACTACTGTATATTCAAGTCTATATTATCAGGTATTATACCAGTACAGTATATACATTTCTTTGATTTATTTTTCCCATCCCATTTATTATCTTCGCAGTTCTGTCTTTCTCCCTCCTACTGTAGTCGTAACTCAGATCCGGGGTCACAAAGTAGGCTTCTCTCCCTCCCCCCCCACTACGGTTCTTGCCTTGATTTTTATCGCGCAGAGGGTTCAGCCTTCCCAACGCTCGTCGATTTTCATCGAATTTTGCTATTAACTCACGCTCTCGCGCTTCCCGCTACTCGCAGTCAATATATTTTTTAGCGAAAAAAAGTCCCTACGAGCAAGCTCGGGGGGGCTCGAACTCACGATCTCGACTTCAACAGGCTTCGTGGTTACCTGCTAGCCCACCGGGGCGACCGGCCTACGTGCCTGGTAGATATTTGAAAAACATGAAGAAAAAAAAAAGTACCTCGGCTGTCAGACCGACGAGTTTGTCGAAACTCCTCTTTGCAACCTGCGGAAAATAACAACGATCGCGCGTGCTAAATATATGGAAATACAACACAAGAGGTTGACTCCGCTCACATCCTTCGCACCTTCATTTTGTAACCACAGCAGCTGTCCCTCTCGTAGACTATATATAGTGCCGGTATATATGCGCCAGCCAGCAATACCGGCACTATATAGCGGCAACCGGCACTATTACCCCGCACACTATCTAGACCACACTGGTGAATCCCGTCTGTGCCAAGCGATCCACAGGCACTACTCGTAGGTATACCGGGCTAACCGGCACTACTTAACCGGTACTATAGGGGAACCACCACGTACTGCATCACTTTTCCACTCTGGTGAATCCCATATGCGCCAAGGGATTCCACACGCACTGCGTATAGCGGGAAACCGGCACTGTTCAACCGGCATTATTCCTCCATCACTTTTACGTTCCAGCTCAACTCGTGGAAGGCGTTATCCTCAGCGGGGGTCTGGACAAAAACCGGGGCCACAGGCGTCTTCTCTCCCCCCCCCCCCTCGGTACTTGCCCTTAATTCTTATTGCGCATATGGTTTCAGCATTCCCACTGCCTGTCGATTTGCATCGAGTTATATATATGTAAGTCGATTTGCATCGAGTTATATACAAGCCGATTTGCATCGAGCTACATATTTTACGCGTATGTTGTGTGTCGAAGTCACTGACAAAGGAGTCCGGATTGCTCAGCGTACAGCGGCGTAAGGCCCGACTGGATAATGATCGCCGGGGGGGGGGGGGGGGTACTGTAGGAATCATTGCCATGCATGGCCATAGTCGTATGGCCATATATAGACCCTCGCATCCCTATATACAATGCCGGGGCGGAGCACGTCGGCTTTTCACCGACCAGGCCAGGTCACGCCAGGCATTGCTTGTACCAAGCGCGAAGAGAACCGTGAGGAGTTGTCCGGCGGGTCGCATGAAGAAGGGTGAGCTTGCATCCTGCCCAGGATTTTGGCTTGCGATGCGCAGACTTTCTTGCCTGCTGGGGCATATCATTTCCAGAGTAAAGGGGGGGCATCAACTGTAGGAGCTACGTACGCAAGTTCTTCCGCAATTACACAGGTTACCTATTGCATACCTGGTACATACACAGTAATAGGATACTGCTGTACGATGCCATACCTGGCATCCGTACGTATTGCAGTTATATTCGTTACATGCCCAGCCAATGAGATGGTCCATCACCGGGGTTGTTGTGCTCATCATGCATTTTTTTGTTTTCAAATAAAAAAGTCTGTTTTTTTGCTCATCATGCATTTTGTTTTCAAATAAAAAAGTCTGTTTTTTTGGGGGGGAGCGAGAGGTATCAATCATCATATACCAAAACCTTCATGTCACGAACAGGAAACCTTGCGCAGATGGATGCAACCATTGTGGCAGCGTGCGGAGTAGTGCCGGTTGCTGCTATATATAGTGCCGGTATTGTTGACTTGGCCTCATACATACTGGCACTATAGAGGGACCACTACTGTATCAATAACGTCGGGGACTCCCCCCTCCAATGGCACCCTCAACGGAAACATAGAGAAGAGAGAAGAGAGTACTGTGCAGGCAGAGCTCGCCATGAGGGGGTATCACTTACTGTTGTGGGAGCAAGGGGACCTCAGGGCCCGTATTAACGAAGACAGCAAAACTTCAATTTGGAAAATAAAATCCTATTTGGATGTGATTTCGCAAAAAAAAAACTGGTTTGCGTCCTATGGGGAATAGTTAATTGCTTGTTCTAATATTCATGAAATCGAAAAAACGCAGCATGCGTCACAACGCCCAGGTGAAACAAATCGGCGAGAGGAGACGAGAGGGAAAGCATGCGTCGACGCGTGCGCGCCGCCGCCAGCATACTTTTACTTTTGACCGCCCAGGCTAGGAAGCCATCGCTCTCAGGGTCTCCTGGGTGGGCGTAGGGATCCCTGGAACGCCACGGGCGAGACAGGGGCAGCGATTGTGTTATCAAAGTCTTGAGCGTATCATGCTGTTTTTGGGTCGATCGCTCGGTTTTTGATCGGGTTGGAGCATCGAGCTGGTTGAAAAGTTGGGATTGCGACCGCCATGATTGGTTTTGAGGCGCCACCGCCGGGGTACGCTGTGCTATGGTCTATAGGCGTGGGCGCGGCTGTTGTCCCGGTGGCCTCGGGTTGTGGTTCGCGTGTTGTCGCCTCGGTCGTGGTCATCGATGCCACCAAGAAATGACCAGATTGTACCGGGGGCGTTTGCCCACCGTGGACATGCCGGTCCAAGTCGGGCCAACTCCTCAATTTGATTTGAATTCGACCCAAAAGAAGGTCCTGGGACCTTCTTGGTTTTTTCGTCCAATTCGAATTGATTAGACCCCAAGATCCTAATATTTGATGCTGGTGCGTGTGTTGACCAATGAAAAGCGAATTTGAATTTTATTTTTTCCAAATTGAATTTATTTTATATTCGTTAATATGGGCCCTTATCCCAGGGCCCTGTAAAGGCACCCAAATGCATTTTTATGCAACCCTTCCGGGGAAATATAAATCCCGCCGCAATCTCCGTAGATATATTACCGTTACACAAATCACACAAATCAGGAAATCAGACAATCAGACTTTGGTATGAGCAAATCCAACATCCCCCCTGCTCGTTTCACAATCCTGATGACCTTCGTCCAGACAAGAAAATCGTGACAAACCTATATATCAAATGCATTTTATGATAACACTGCGAAAGCTCAAACCAAATCAAAACCCTAAGGTATACTGGCTGTAAACCAATGTCTTGAAATCCTTAATTAAGGACTCCAACTTCAATATCTAAAACAAAATTAAGGTACCTCCCTTACTAGTAGTTCCAAAACTTAATATACCAGTGCCCGTATCATCAACCAATACCACAACACAACAAAATGTAGAATACCTCCCTTAGCTTAAAGAACTGAAAAACGTATCCCACACTAATTCCAAGTAGTCTGCCCCCAAATACGTGGGACCAGTTCTTAAGGAGTTAATAACAAAAGTCAGTCCCGAAAGATCAATCAATCCCAAAAAAATCAGTAATTAATCTCGGAAATATGGGGTCAACTCGTGCACGGAGTGCGGTTTGATGACCTCTCCCTGCTCAAAGCAACCATCGAAAACCGAGGGCCTGATACCGCTATGACTGGCAAAAACACGAAACGCGCCTGCCTGTAAGGTAGACGCTGCCTGTTGCTGGAGTTCCTTCTGGACTGCTTCTTTCGCTGTTTTCTGCACTGGGTCGGCGGTGGTGGAGTTGTCGCTTCTCCTAGGCTCTCCATTTCATGGGCTTGCGTGTTCCCCTTCTTTCCTTATCCTTTTTGTTCACTCGTTGCGTTTGCATGCTCCTTGGCGGCTTCCAGCGCCTGGTCTGCATGGTTCTGGATGGCTTGTTTGTTGTTCTTAGCTGTAGAGCGTCGATAAGGAGAACAGGGCCATGGCGCGCCCTGCGCCCGAGCTACCGTGGCGCGCCATGGCCCTGTTCTCCTTATCGACGCTCTACAGCTAAGAACAACAAACAAGCCATCCAGAACCATGCAGACCGTTTGCATGCTCCTTGGCGGCTTCCAGCGCCTGGTCTGCATGGTTCTGGATGGCTTGTTTGTTGTTCTTCGCTGTAGAGCGTCGATAAGGAGAACAGGGCCATGGCGCGCCCTGCGCCCGAGCTACCGTGACGTACTTCAAGTGCGTCACGGTAGCTCGGGCGCAGGGCGCGCCATGGCCCTGTTCTCCTTATCGACGCTCTACCGCCAAGAACAAAAATTAAGCCATCCAGAACCATGCAGACCGTTTGCATGCTCCTTGGCGGCTTCCAGCGCCTGGTCTGCATGAAGTGCGTCACGGTAGCTCGGGCGCAGGGCGCGCCATGGCCCTGTTCTCCTTATCGACGCTCTACAGCGAAGAACAACAAACAAGCCATCCAGAACCATGTAGACCAGGCGCTGGAAGCCGCCAAGGAGCATGCAAACGCAACGAGTGGACAAAAAGGATAATGAAAGAAGGGGAACACGCAAACCCATGAAATGGAGAGCCTAGGAGAAGCGACAACTCCACCACCGCCGACCCAGTGCAGAAAACAGCGAAAGAAGCAGTCCAGAAGGAACTCACGCAGCAGGCGGCGTCTACCTCACAGGCAGGCTAGGCGCGTTGAGACTCCCGCGATATTACCTTGGTGAAGAAATCCGTAAAAATATCACCCGCATGCACTACTAACTACTATAGTCATCACTACTCTCCCCTCATCCGTTCAAACGAAACACGCATGCCAGACACTGTACAAATCCTAGAGCCAATAAGCACCTACAGTAAGGTGAGCGTGCCACTGCCTCGATGCCTGCTTCAAACCCTACAAGCTCTTGTTCAGTCTTACTATCTTGCCCGACAGTCCACCGCACCCTTGAGGCAAACGCACGAATACATTTATCCTCCAGGTCAGACTGCACGAAAGCCTGCCCAATATCAAAGTGGCACAAGTCCAGATCCAGCTCGCACGCCATCGCTGTCAATAACCAGACACTCTAGAGACAGCAACAGTCGGCGCCTACCTTACAGGCAGGCGTGTTTCGTCTTTTTACTAATCATAGCGGTATTAGGCCCCCGGTTTTCGATAGTTGCTTCAAGCAGGGAGAGGTCATCCAGCCGCACCCGGTGCACGAGGTGACCCCTTAACTACCACTGATTCAGGGGTTTACGTGAAAAAAACGACACCTCACTACAAAAACCACTACCACTGGTTCAGGGACGGGTGCACGTGAAAAAGAAACCCGACACCCCATTCAGCAATTTTTCGAGACCCAGACAAGGGAGGGTATACCAAAACCAAGTAAAACAAAGAAGTCTAAAAACAAAAGTCGTAAAAAAAACAAAAAACACCGTCCACTCAGAAAATCCCACCGCACTGCCTTGCTTTTCATTTTCATTTTTTTTTTTGGGGGGGGGGGATGTGGTGTCTACTGTACGTACGTAGTAGTTTTGTCTGTTTCTCGTACACCCCTTTTCCCTCACTGATGCGACGAAAAAAAAAAACGTTTTTGCTGGATGTGGCCAACCCTCACTACGACGCACTACTGTCGATCGGTGTGTGGGATCCGGATGCCTTGGCGGGCCCCTCCCTGCCTGCTGGCGGCCAATAACATACCCCAGGGGTAGTTGCGAGGGCTCGGGTCCGGGTGGGACCAAAACACGCATGCTACCTTAAGGTAGACGTGCACAATTTTGTTTTTTCCTGAGGCTTGAGTAGGTCTATACTAATAGTAAGTTAAAAAATTTTTTTTAGAGGAAAGTAAAAATGCTGTGTACCCGATGAACAATCCCATGGGCTAAAAATATAAAATGGGAAAAAAAAAGTGCCAACACAAGAATGAAAACTCCGACGATTTTGGGTTACTAACCCATTCAGAACCGAAAAAAAATGACCCACACTAATTCCAAGTACTTTGTCCCCAATTTCGTGGGACCAGTTCTTAAGAGGTTAAGGAGCCCCGTCATTCAGAAACAAAAACGAAAATCGTCCAAAAAGACGCGTGCTACGATATTTAGGGCCCGTATTAACGAAGAAGAAAAAAATCAAATTTGATTTTTTTTTATTCAAATCCGCTTTTAATTGGTCAACACACGCACCAGCACCAAAGATTAGGATCTTGGGGCATAAAAATTGGTGCTGGTGCGTGTGTTGACCAATGAACAGCGAATTTTTATTTTTATTTTTCCAAATTGAATTTATTTCATACTCGT
This sequence comes from Saccharina japonica, assembly GCA_008828725.1. NCBI lineage: Eukaryota > Phaeophyceae > Laminariales > Laminariaceae > Saccharina > Saccharina japonica. Next base: position 19,367 of record MEHQ01001448.1, on the reverse strand, counting down.
TAATACGGGCCCTTAGGGGTAGATCCCTTTTTTGGCTGAAACGGTATCTGAACGATCGGGCTCCTCAGCCCAATTTCGTCGGACGTTTTCATTCTGGTGTTGCAATATGCTTTGTGGCTTACTCAGGCCATGGGATTAATTGTTCATTGGGGTACGTATGATACATACTTAAAAAAATAAAAATGAAACAACAGCTGTGAGCTCGAGGATTTCGTCGAAGCTCATCTTTGCTACGTAGCTGAGTGAAATACTTCGATCGCGCGTACTTCCGGATTTTATACGTCCTCATGTAGGGTGTATGTATCCCGTATGAGGGGGACACAATCTGAGGCTGTAGAATTCAGGAAGTGTGCGTCTATTTGTGGGGGGAGAACTAATCAAAATAAATCAAAATTAAAATCAAGCAGTCTGAAAGAAACATGCCAGGTATACGTATGATACATATGCAGCACTTTTGGTTTCCTCCAAAAGCAGTTTTTGGGTCAGGTATCGAGCTCCTCAAGTGACTAACTACCCTAAGAAAAATTATGGAGCACCTCTATATATCGTATATAGCACGCATCAAAAGTGCTGCATGTATCGGAGCACGGGTCCAAAGGTCGGTGTAGGAGCAGGCTGCCAAGCGGAACCAGGGTGAAACTAAGAGCGTTGAGTTCACACCACGGGTGTGTTATAAGGATTACCCCGGGCTGGGTAATCGGTCGATATTTTACTCCTATAGCTCCACAGGTAATACCCTCACATTTCAAGTCGTCGAGGACACGGTTTCGAATCTCACTTCGAACGTTCCTTTTACAGAAACGCTTGCGCGTGCGTCCCTTGAAAAAACACGTCTCCCTGGTTCCCCAGGTATTGAAACGGAGCGGGTAGGTCAACCTACGGCCGTATACGGTACCGACGTCCCAAATATCCCGCCGTTCAGAGGGGTGGAGAGTGTTACAAGGAATACCCTGGGCTGAGTAATCGATCGATCTTTTACCTCTGTAGCTCCACAGGTAATACCCTCACAGGTGCGACGGCTTATCAGCTTTGCTCGGGTTTTTTTTCGACACAACGGTAACAAGGGTGCAATAAGTCGAACATTTATGTACATTTTCGAAGGAAAGCTGGCTCTCTCTCTCCAGCAGATGTTTCCAAAAAACGCATTTTTGCTTGGTACCCGACAAACAGCCTTTCCCGTTGTGGAAAAAAAAAAAAAAAACGAGCGCTGAAAAAAACGATCGCACCCTCTTCCTGTGCGAATTCAACGCTCTTTACCGTAATAAATGATGACCATATCCTTCATGAGGTAGCCTAAAACCTACAACAGGTATTGCGGAGAACCATAGTAAATAGGCCCTGCGTTATACACAAAAACCTGTATATTTTTCAATTTACCACGGACAACATACGGTCCTATTTACTATGGTCCCCCGTCATAGTACGCGCGGTCGAAGTATCATACGCACATGTGAGTTTCGACGAAATAACTCTGGATCTCACAGCCGATGTTTTTATTTTTATTTTTTATCCTTAATTATTATAAGAGGTGTTTGTGTTGATGTGTATGTGTTGACCACTGAAACATCCCCGAAAGATGAACGTTTTATCAATTAATGGGAGTCGTCAGAAGCCAGGTACCGCTCTGGTCGGGTATATAATATATACCAGGTACCCATTTGATGTTGCCGTCAAGACTACAAACGGGTATTATGTTTCCGGGCACATCAACGGTAAGTGGTAAGCTCTCTACTGGGAGCAGAAGATGGCGCAAGTGTAAGCCCGGAAAGCTTGATGCCGTCGCATCATCCAGGCTTTCGCGCCGGTCCTACATTATTTTGCAGCTCGCAGAATTACGACTGAACCAGGACACTTGAAGTTTGCAGTGGACGTTTCGCCGGGACGCCACGGCTGGTGATGCCTTTGCAATGTATTAATATCATACATAGCCAGTACGAGCCGGGGACGACTTCCTGCCGGCGACGCCATTTTTTTTTCGAAAAAAATGACAGATGCCAAGTATGACAAAAATGGGCAGTACGGGGCCAAAAATAAGGAACCGACTACCATTACGGGGGACCATAGAAAAATAGGACCTACGGTATACACAATCACCTATATATTTACCAATTTTTACTAACAATGTTTGGTCCTATTTACTACGCCCCCCCCCGTAATATTAATACTACTCGTACTGTACTGTAAATACATGCTACGATAGAGGTGCACCATGTTTTTTCTGAGCTCCTCGCCTAAGGAGTGTCATATCTCACCGAATTTTTTTTTTTAGAGGAAACTAAAAGTGCTGCCGGATGAGAAACCACATGACTGAAGCATACTCTGGAAAGTTACTCGTCACAGAAATGAAAGTCCGGCAAATTTGGGTTAAGGAGCCCGATCGTTCAGAAAACGATTCAGCCAAAATAAGGTATACCTCCTCTACAGTAGCACGCGTCTGTACTGTACTGCTGTAACGTAGGTTGCCTCTGGCAACGCTTGACGAAAACCAACACGCACTCGGTTTAAAGCTGCTCGTCTTGCGCTGACGTTTTCTGAACGTGTGGGGCAAGAAGATGCAAATAGAGCGATTATATTTCCGCGGGTAAAATTCACGCCTCCGCATCTATGATGATGGTGTTGATGTTATTACATTAGCTAATTTTCCCCTGAAATCCTGCCTGTATATATAGCCACAAAACAGGCTGTAACAAAAACTGCCTCTCGATGGCAGAAAGAGCAAACAAGTACGAAGTAGTGCGCACGGCAGTAGAACCGATACGTAAGGGAACGGTACTGAACGAGCTGTGGTGTACCATCCCGTATCGCTCACTTGCCACCAAATATTACCAGCAGGAACATATCCATGGTATTAATACCAGGGACATATCCATGGTATTATACGTATACCCGACAAGAGAAGAAAAGGAGAAGAAAAAAAAGAACGACGAACGGGTAAAAAACAAAACAAAACAAAACAAAACAGAAATAATAGAAACATTGAGAGACACGAAGGGTGAAACAACCATGCGCTCAGGGCGCAAGGCCGAGCCTCGAAGGAACACGGTTGCTTCATTGCTGGTATACGATCAGTCCTATGATGTGTCCAGCTGATGGTGGACCAACAAAGATAGGGACGTCACACGAAGACCGGACGGAAGACGAAGACAAGAAGAGGGGACATCTATACGACGAGCGGTACCCGGTACCGCTGTTGTATTTGGTGTTGCTTGCCTGCCCCCCTACCCCCTTGCTATAGCGTTCCTTAAAAAGAGGTGCGGGCCAGGCACACGCTGCCTTTAGCGGCGAGCATTTTTTTCCTTCGCACTCTCCCGTTTTTCAATTCGAGAAATGCCGAGTTGAGCTGGAAAGTATGTACCTTCCAGTATAATCGACGGAACAAAAAACTACGTACGTACACTGTTTATGTGCGAACTGACGAATTTCGCCGATTTATGATTGTTCTTGTCTACCCGACTGAGGTGTATGTTTGTGAAAAATGACGCGTTTCGCCGATTTCTGATTGTTCTTCTCCACTGAGGTGTCTTTCATGTTATAAAAGAAGACGCACGGAGTACTACTACTGCTGTATGTGTATATACACGCACCTGTGGTACTTACCGCTGGTACATTCAGGTGTTTTGTATATGCGCATACAGAGTAGTGGTCCCTCTATACTGCCTACTATACTGTATTGCCGGTTGAGTAGTGTGGTTTCCCGCTATATAGTGCCAGTGGAATCGCTTGGCACCAGATTGATGGGATTCACCATATTATATTATACATGTGTGGCAGTGTCCGCAGTAGTGCCGGTTGTGTGGTAGTGTGCGCAGTAGTGCCGGTTACCGCTATAGTGCCGGTATTGTTTGCTGGCGCATACCGGCACTATAAGAGAGGCCACTACTACTGCTGCTGTATTACTGCCGCTGTAGATCTTCTCAAGGATCCAACACTCAACTCCTAACACCCACCGACGATTGATGATGGATGGGATGCGATTCTCTGATCCATTCCAATAAAAGTAGCCAATTAGAGTCAGCGGGGGGCAGCGCGCGCTTGTTGGTGACTATTCCGATTCCACGCACAAGCAAGCAAGAACTAAACCAGAAATCGGAGATTAACTTTCAAAGTCAATCCTTGCGGGACATTGGGGCATTTTTATCGCAGCAATGCATTTTCAAAATTTCCAATATTTTTCGCGCAATTTTTTGTATTTCCAATTTTTCCATCCTAATATTGGCAATTATTGCGCAGCCTTCCAATTATTTTGTCCTCTGTTAAACTTCCCAGAAACTTCGGAAATGTCAACTGCTTTTCCTGCTTAATTTTCCTGTTTTTCTTGCAAAAACAATATTGGAATTTTTGGGGAAAAAATGCTTGATAAGAACGGCCCATTGTTAACCGAAGAAAAAAAGACAAACAAAATCGACCCGTGTCCACGTGTGTGTACGGCCTCGTTTCGTACAACTCCTCAATTCCTTTTAGACTGCTGATTGCTGTAGTTCGGAAGGCATTGTGCGTACCATTTCGGTACAGGGTATGTACGTCGTATCATATTACGCATGCACGTGGCGGCTTGCACGGACAGCAGTTAAGCAGCCCCCGCGGTGCTTCGTGTTCCGATGCTGTCGATCGTCCTTCCCTATGGATAGGTCCTTCCATCCTTGTTCACTCTTATCATATACGATAGTTGATCGGTTTTCAGTTTCCCCAACCCTGAAGTCCCAAGAAACAAGAAACACGTGTCGAAATGTTGGAGATTGAGCGAAAAGGCAAAAAAAGTGAAAGATAGCTCAATCTAAGGGCCCGTTTTAACGAGTATGAAATAAATTCAATTTGGAAAAAATGAAATTAAAATTCGCTGTTCATTGGTCAACACACGCACCAGCACCAAATATTATGCCCCAAGATCCTAATCTTTGGTGCTAGTGCGTATGTTGACCAATGGAAGGCGGATTTGAATATTTTTTTTTCCAAATTGAATTTTTGCTCTCTGGCCCTAAGGTTTGTGGAAGGACGGAAGAATGTTGAGAAGAGAGGGTTGTGGTTCCAGTCTTCTGGTTTAGTACATCCTTGTTGACTCTTAGGGCCCGTTTTAACGAAGAAGAAAAAAAATCAATTTGGAATTTTTTGTGTTCAAATCCGCTTTTCATTGGTCAACACACGCACCAGCACCAAAGATTAGGATCTTGGGGCGTAAAAAATGGTGCTGGTGCGTGTGTTGACCAATGAAAAGCGAATTTTTATTTTTATTTTTCCAAATTGAATTTATTTTATACTCGTTAATACGGGCCCTTATACCATGTACCAGGTACCAGGTACGATGATAGTTGATCGGTTTTCAGTTTCCCCAACCCTGAAGTCCCAAGAAACAAGAAACATGTGTCGAAATGATGAAATATTTTGACTGCGACCTAACCTCGACAGAGGACTTCTTGGATTCTTACCCGCCCATTTTCGACTTCTTCTTCTTCTTCTGCTGCTTCTTCTGCTGTTTCTGCTGCATGCTGCGCTGCAGCTGCTCCTATAGTGTGCAATGCAGCAGTTGGCCAGTGTGTTTATGTTTCTTGCTCTATTTTGCCTCGAATCTCGAATCCTCGCAAGGATGGCACTTCAATTCTCTACGTTCTGCTACGTGTGGGTACATAGTACTGCTGCCGCTGTGTTGCTGTGCCCTTGCTTGGGTCTGCTGCCAGCGTCCCTAGGGCACAGCTGGAACGATGGCTGCTCGGACGTCCATACACATACCTGGTCCTGAGGTCCTGAGGCAACTGACTGGTTCGGTTTGGTTTCTGCGTGTTCATGTTACGCAGCAGGTTTATACGTAGGCAGACGGACACAGGGAGAACAACAGCAGAACAGCAGCCAGAAACACAGAGAGACAGGCTGGGCCGCAGTAAGAACGTGTGCAGTGTGCGGTTCGGTGCCCACGAATAGGGTATGATGCATGGCACTGGCCATGGTCTTTGCATCTTAGATGCTATCTCTCACCGTTGAATGAGTTTGATGCACTCGAGAGTGGAAGGAGGAGGAGGCACCAGGGTTCAGGTAGCAGCAGCACTTCTTGCTACTCGTACAAGGTAGGTGTGCCCACAGAGGTTCTGAAACGTCATTTACCCCGCCGGCGAGGTTCTACGAGGGGTTTCTATAGATATTAGTGCAAGGGGTAAGGGGCTTCGTCGGAGGTATGTGCGGGTGATCTGAGAAAGCTTCACAGAAGCCCAGCAGTGGACTTGCACGAAGTGGGAAGCCACCTTCCTTAATAATGCAGTGGACCAGCCAAGACATTCAGATATATCGTCAAGTAGGGTATCCCCACCCCTCGTTTCCCTACCGATCATGATCGTTGAATGGGGAGTTCGACTCAAATAGCGTGTCTTAAATGTCCCCTTCTTTTTTTCAAGGAGATCGGATCCGTTCACTGCACACGCCAACCCGATGCAAAAATGTTGTTCGTTCTCTGAAAGCAAACCTTGAGCCTCCGCACCGCACACTAAACCCACGGTGAATACGCGCGTCCGCGGGCCTTCAATCCTCCCTCTCGAGCGGGGCTCTCCTTGCGAGACGACGACAGCTGCGGGAAGGTGAGTCTGTTTGCTCGCGTCGCCACCCTAGTCGCTCATCCCCGAAAACGAACCTGTGTTGGGCAGAAGCAGATGCAAGCAAGCACGGCTGCTGCTGTAAAGCGACGGCAGTCCTCAAGTAGGCAGGAAAAAATTGAGCTCCGCGCGACTGAGCACGGAGCACCCCTCGCGCGAGCGACCGCCGCGAGGCCCGCTGGCCGCTGAATACTGGCCGCTATGTTGCCGGCTGGCCTCCAGAAGTGGGCCTTACGCCTCGGAGGGCATCGAGGTGGGGGGGATCGAACGGCAACCAAAATCAAAAAGCGAGATCGCAGCAGTCAGGTTCCTCAAGCAGAGCAGTAGCAAGAGTTGCCACGACCGACGACCTCGACGATGACCACCACCCTATCCCACACGCACACAAGTGCGCCGGGGAACTCCACTGTGGCCCTCGAGTCGAGGCGCGAGTCCGGGCGGGTGTCGCAGGTGGCTACCCGCGGCCCAACCGGAGGGAGCCGGGGTGCGGTCGACAGACGTTGCGCCGTCTGTTCGCACATGCCAAGTCAACAAATCGCGAAATCGTACTCGAGACAAAGTGTCCGTCGTGGTGCGCATTGTTGGGTGTCCCAAAAACTCAAAAATGAACTTAAAAATCAGAAATAAAAGTCGGTCCCCTTGGTCCTTCGGTTCCCCAAATTTGCTCGGCAATGGTACCCTAGTCCCCTCCCTGCACCCCTGGGTTCCGAGACCAGTCTCGCGATGCCTTGCACGTGCTGTCGTCGTCGTCCCCATCTAGCTGCCAGCGCAGAACAAGTGGTCGATCCACCATCAAGCGCTCTCAACTCTCGAAACGAAAAACCAGAAAAAAAAGACTCCGACTTGCCTTGGGTCCGGTCGCCACACCGAATCTCGGCATCTCCGCTTCAATCGGATACCCCTAGACCTTACCGCCTCGTCCTGTGAACTCCCGCGTATTCTTTTCCATAATTTTTCTCTCCTTTTTCCCCACCGCGTGGACTACCCGCACCACACCACACCGCATATGAGTCGTATACATGAGTACTCGTAGAAATCAGGATGCCCCTTTACTATGCGTGGCACACTACACATACTGGTGCTACGTACTGCGCACGAACTGGATGACACCAAGTACAGTAGAACCCTACGTACGTACCTCATCCTCTCCTCTCGCTGCTCGTTTTTTGCTTGCTTGTTTTTCTTGTCTATCTGTCTGTTTGTTCGTTTGTTTGCCCGTTTGTTCCTGTTGCTCGTGTTTGTGTTTGCATTTGTTCGTGCACCTGGTATTTGTGTTTGGTTCGCTTTGGGTGTTTTGCTTTTGTGTTTCGTATTGCTTTTAAATTTATTTTGTCTCCGGGTGGCCCACTGCCTGCTGTTGCACGCTGCTGGCGAAAACAATTCCTGCGGTGCTGGTGATTGGCGATTGATTGTACTCGATGCCCCCCCCCCACACACTTTCGTACATATATCTATGATACACGTACGCGAAAATACATTGTCGCGCATACATCTGCTGTCATGTTTGTAATTACGTAAAGTAGGTGGATCGGCTCTTGAGGTTGTTTCGTACTCTTGTGTGCGCCTGCTCGGGCACCGCTCGATCGAGTCGGGCGGAAGAGAGACAGAGCGAGAGAAAGAGAGACAAGAGACCAAGAGACCAACAGAAATAGCAGAGTCTAGAGCGAGAGGAGGAAGAGCGCAAAAATCGTTTGGACGGTTCGGCCCAATCCACCTTGACACCCCCGTCTGTGATTGGCTGGCTGTTTTTGTCTGTTGGGGCTTCGGTGTTAGCGGGGAATCGACTGAAAGCGAGCGAGCGAGCGTGCGGCCGGCCGGCGGCGGTGGTTTTTGCGAAAGCCGTTGCCGGTGGGTTAATTCTGTTTTTCTGTCCCCAAAACATTTGGACCACCAAAATTACGAGGAGAATAGCAGCCGCAACAACACAACAGCGGCGGAGGCAGCAGCAACTGCGCCAGCATCGACAGCAACACTATCGCACGACAACCGCAGCAGCAGAAGCAGCTTCAGCAGCAGCTTCAGCCGTAACAGTAGCGGCAGCAGTAGCAGCAGCAGCAGCAGCAACAACAACAACCACGACCATCTCTTACCACGATTGATCGCTGTTCGGACGACGAGAACAGTGACCAATAAAGACCGGTGGGAACAACAAGCAGAGCGGCCGACCAATCGATCGATAGCCATCCAGCTGAGCTTTGCCGGTGGTGGGCATGGTCGAGATTATGGAGACGCGGCGGGAGGTAGCGGAGTGGAGCCCGGACATGGAGCTAGAAGGGTGAGTGGTTTTGCGTGTGTGTGTGTTTTTTTCCTTTCACCAACCCTAACCCTTTCATTATACACATGGGACAAATCAGTTCAGTTCGGATAGATTAGATCAGATAGATTAGATCAGATAGATTAGATCAGATAGATCATACAGATCAGATAATATACATCAGATCATGTCAGATAGATCAAATCAGACCAGATCAGATCAGATAGATCCTCGTTCATAGAGCCTTATGGATAGTTTTTGGCCCGGCACTACACAGCAGTAGTATCATTGTGATGGGTTTCTATTTACTAGCCGCTATTTTTAATTTTGTTGCACGGCGGTGGCGTGTATGTACTACATACCGGTGTGCGTTGTATTGATTAGGCGCAGTATCTAGATCTTTCCGGGGGGAGAAATATCCCTAATTTGTATTATCTACATACAGTACTGGCCCGCTCATAAGAAACCAGAAATGGGGCTTAGGCTGACTTTCTTATTTGAGAAAGGGGTGTGTCCCACGCTAACTTCAGTATACTAGCTGTCGACTTTCTTATTTCCCCCGTAATGTTTAGGCTGAGTTTCTTGTGGGGCACTTTCTTACGAGAGGGCCGGTAGTGTACGACGAACGCGATCTACATGTACAGTAGTAGATAATGCGTATATTTGTGGCACGGCTCTTGCGCACTTTTTATATCGTATCTGCCTGATGCGGCTCTTGTACAAACATCTCATGACGGCATACGAAGTTATACAAGATCTAAAGAATCTACGCAGTTGATATTGCACAGCAGAAGTAGCAGCATCTCACGACGACATAAGTACGCGCGATCGAAGTATTACACTCAGCTACAGTAGCAAAGATGAGCTTCGACGAAATCCTCGAGCTCACAGCTGTTGTTTTTTTTAATTTTTTTAATATTACAATATGTTATGTAAGATGATGAGGACCTACTAATATGACGGAGGACCATACCTGGTAGTAAATATAACCGAAGATTGTTACGAGTAGTAAAAATAGGGAAACATATGTTTTTTTGTTTATGTACCGTAGGTCCTATTTATTGTGGTCCCCCGTAATAGCACAGGTACAGCTTCTTCTTTTTTTCTTTTTTTTTTTTCCATCCCATTTATTATCTTTGCCCTTCCTTTCTCTCTCCTTCCTAGTCGTAACTCAGATCCGGGGTCACAAAGTAGGCTCTTCTCCTTCCTCCTTCCCCACTACGGTCCTTGCCTTGCATTTTTGTCGCGAGAAGATTTCAGCACTTTCTTCCCTCGTCGACTTGCGTCGGATTCCGCCTAGTAGAAAAATAAGATTATTATAAATACGTGAGATCGTGATGTGTCCGATATCCGATGATGTGTGAGCCGTTTTGGAACCTTAGAGGTGGAGAGTAGAGAGGGGAAAAGTGACAAAAAATGACGGTTACAGCAGCAGTAGGATCAGTATCGGCCGAACTAAAATGCAAGGAATAGTACGACGCGCGTTCAGCAACATATTCTGATTTGAATCATACATATATTGCCGTGTATACTCGCACGTTCTGCCAATCGTGCTCCCACTACGAGCAGTACTCGTAGGCCAAATATGTGAGGAGGCATGTCAAGCGGGGGGAAACGTGCGCTTTCACAGGTGTACGTAGGGCCGAGTGTTAACTCTGAAAACCTACGTAGCCAGGCTACTATTCATTCTCGTGTTAAGGATGATCATCTGGTGATCTGGCCAGATGACCTGATTAGATGATCTGGTCAGATTATCGGATCATCTGTGACACCAACATCTATTATGTTACCTTGCGAACGCAAGGTATTGATTGAAGTTGTTTCGCGTCAGTCAAATGCTGTCTTCTCAAGGGCTCAAGGGGTGAAAGTGCTGTCTCCTGACATTTTTGCGCTACGTATCAGACACCTTGTAAGACGTAAGACCGACCGCACTTTCCCAATGTGTTGGTCGCTGTACTCGGTATTGGTCGCTATGAATAGTGGCCGCTATGAATAGTGTCATACCTGGGTTCAAAAGGGTGAATGAAACTTGGGGCTGGGCACTGGAAGGCCTCAATCAGTATTATGATATATTGGTTCTGGATTGCATCAGTATACTGGTCGTCGCTCAGGCGTATCATGAATATCATAACAGTTGTTGCTTCGTCGCTACCCTTGTGGTACAGGTTACAAGCTAGTATAAAAAGTAGGCTCTCACCCTGTCTCACCGGCAAACGAAGCACAAGAAATCACAAGACCCCCTTGCTCTCTTCTCTGCTTTCTCGACATCCCTGGTAGTCTGGCAAGGCGTGTTTCTTGGATGTACATACGAAATATCAAACCTACTGGCGGCATCACTGGCAGGCTCCAAAGAGTAGATACTGCTGTAGTTTATTCTGTGCCAGTGCCCCGCCCTTCGAGTTAATAAACCTTGAACCGTTGTTTCGACTCATGAGGGGACACCGACCAATCAGCGCACAGTACGTACACCCAGGGACTGGACTGAATTATTTTCCTAGACCAAAATGCTGGTACGAGGTATGGATATGAATGTTCCGAGGCCATATTCTAAAAAAAAAAAAAAAAAACAGCTGTGAGATCGAGGATTTCGTCGAAAGTCATCTTTGCTTCGTAGCTGAGTGTGATACTTCGATCGCGCGTACTTACGGGTTGTGTCCTCATGCAGGGTGTATATATGAGACCATACAAAACTATAAAACCCGTCGTATTAATAGTCGTATCATATGTACGCCCCATCGCATATTGGAAGTATCCACACAGCTTGCAAAGATGAGTTTCGACGAAACCCTCCTCCTGTTGTTTTTTTTTTTTTTTTTTTTTTTTTAAATACGTATCGTACGTACTTGGGAGTATGTTACCTGGTATGTCGCAAACTACGACAACAGAGAAACAGGTGGAAGTATGAATCGCAAAGTTAACGTTCAATTTTTGTTCCATTTTGCTTATTGTGCGTGTGTCATTCTGGCGGGAATTGCCAAATATTCTATCGCTCTGTATGATACAGAGTAGAGAAACGGGGAGGTGTGATAGCAGAGGTGACAGCAGTGATGATACGGAATAGACCCGGTTGTGCTGACTGTTGTATACGGGTAACACGGAGCTACATATGAGGAGGATGGTGTGGGTCTGGCGATATTGGCGTTGGTGTTTGATGGAGATAATGAGCATGGTGGTAAAACGATGATAACGCAGATGAGTGATGCCCTCTGAATGTGTTGGGTGGTTTTTTGCGTGACGATTTGATGGATAATGCACATGAGTGATATAGTGCAGATGATGGTACTGCAGATACATACCTGATCATTCTGAATCTGAATGTGATACTATGCTTTTTGTGGTCGACGTTTTGAGTGTGAAGATCAGCAGTCATGGTTTATATTGATGAGCTGATTGATGCCTTTGCTAGTAGATGATCTTGGGTGATAAGTGGATTCATGTTTTTGTGACTGATGGTCCTGATTGGTGATTTTGATTTTGATTTTGATTTGTGATGGCAGGTGCGACGCGGAGAAGGCGGCGGCTCTTCTTCTTGCGGTCGCCCCCGGTCGCCACTCGTTCGATGCCACTCAGCGACACGAGGTATGATACGGGACGGACCGTACGCCACGTGTTTGTGCACACAGCTCCAGCCTAACTGTTGCCACTACCCCCCCCCCCCCCTCCCCCCCGTTTCTGGTTGTTGTTTGTGGTGTTCTTGCTGTTCTTGCTGTTCTTGCTGATGTTTGTGGTGTTGTCGAGATGATGGCGACCTGTGGCACCCTGAAAAATTGGACGGCTATCTGTATCTGTAGTGTGGTGGTGGGTTTCCACATCACACACTATTAATAGCATTAATCGCCAGGATCGTGGGGGTTCTTCCACCAGCACATAACGCAGCTTCGCTTCCTCAAGGTTTAATGCCGCCCTTCCTCCCTCCCCTCCCCTCGTCCCTCCTTACCGCCCCCCCGCCCCCCGCCCTCGCTCCCGCCTCATTGACTCCTAAAATCCAAAATTGGTTTCAGTCGTTCGTATCAAACGGCGGCGCAAGCGTCGCCTCCCCCTCGAAGAACCCGACTGCTAGCAGCAGCAGGGCTATAGCCGACAACGGCAGGGACAGTATTGGCGATGGGCGGGCTGGTGGCGGTAGCCATGGTGTTAACGGCGGCGGGAGCGGTAGCGGTAGCCAGGGCGAAGAGGGCGGCTGCATGAGCCCACCACGACCCGCGTACGGCAGCTCGCCACGAGCAGCGTCGCACCCGCAGCTGTCGCCGCACCCGTCGCCACCGCAGCAGCACCAGCAGCAGCAGCAGCAGCACCAGCAGTCGCCGCCGCAGCAGCAGCAGCAGCAGCAGCAGCCGCAGCAGCAGCAACAGTCGCCGCAGCACCAGCAGCACCAACAGTCGCCGCCGCAGCAGCAGCACCAGTCACAACCGCCGGTGCCGATGCCGGTGCCGATTTCGTCGCGGGATTCTCCTGGAGGACTAGGAGGCGTGTTCGAACAGGGGGCGGGGTCGTCGAACGCGCGAAACGATGACGACGCCGCCGAGGCGATGATTGAAGTCGGAACTCGAGGCAGTGGGGGGGAAGGGGTCGGAGGGTTGGGCGTGTTGAACTTACAGCGCGAGGTGAGAAACAAGCAAGGGTTACATGGGGTTTCCCCGTCGCGTGTTGGCGTTTCGCTCGCCTCTTGAGAGTGGAGTGTCTGATTGTTCCTGGGGAAAACGGGAAGGGGGGGAGAGCAGGAGTTCGAACGAAATTGTGGGGAGTGAGGGGTATATAGAGAGAAGGCGGGGGGGGGGATGTTCCGTCTTGCGCGGAGCTCGAAAACCGAGGCTTGTACGAGATGCGAGACATGAGGTTTACCCCGAGAGCATCAGAGATGCTACGTAGGGGACCATTTGTTTTTTGCGTCAATGTCTAGTTTTGACCTTGACATATATACTGGTTGTAGTGTAGGGGAGAGGTCAGTCTAGGCGTCAAGCCGCGTTGGACGCGTCAAGGCCTATTTTGGACTTATTATACCGTTTTCAGTGTGGGGGCCGGTCAGTCAAGGCATCAAATCGCGGTCTCTTACGTAGCATCGTTGGGTTTCAGTGTGGGGAGGCGGTCAATCAAGGGGTGTATTACCGTGATCTCCTACATACGTCGCTTCTTTTGGAGAGCACCGGTGCCTTGCCAGCGACGGCCGAGATGGGGAAAAACATGTCTTGCTACTCCCCCCCTTTTACGGCCTGCCGTGTCTGGTCTCATCCTTTCCCGCCCTGTCCTGTCATGTGCTGTCCTGTCCTGTCCTGTCCTGTCCTGTCCTGTCCTGTCCTGTCCTGTCCTGTCCTGTCCTGTCCTGTCCTGTCCTGTCCTGTCCTGTCCTGTCGCAACCGCTTCTCTTCAGGGCGGGGACGGTGTTGACAGAGGAGTGTCTTCGCAACATGCCTCCGTACCTGTCCAAACCGCGAACCCATCGTTGTTATCTTCGTCGTCGCCTTCATCGTCCTCGTCGTCCCCACGACGCGTGGGGTTGAACGGCTCGGTGCCGAGCATGCTGGAGTCGCTTGTGCACCTCGCTACGCAGGTGCGGTGGTGTTGGTGTTGGGGGGGTGAGGGGAAGAGGCGGAGGTACTCATATTGTTTGCTTGCCTTAGTTCATTTGGCCATTGACCCACGCTCCTTTCGATGACGGAGCAGGGGGGGGCGGGGGGGTTCGTGGAGTGTCGCGGCGCGCCAGTGAGGATGTTGTGGGGCGTTGCAGGTCGTGGTTTTTGGTGGTGCGTGGTGGTGGTTTGGTGTTTGTTGTTTTGTTGATCGATGGTTGTGTTGATGATTGGTGGTGTTTGGGGCGTTTTGGAGTTAGTACTTGATGTGTGCCATTGGTTATAGTGGTGCTAATTCCGGAGTTCGGTTGTTAGTGTTGGTTTCGTTTTCGTTCTTGTTTTGTTTTTGATCCGGTTTGAAAGTGTTTCAAATTCCAGTTTTTTTCTCACCTGCTTTTTTTTCCCCCCCCCCCCCCCCCCCCCCCCGCGCGCTCTTCACGGTGTCAGGAACTTCGCACAATTGACGGCGAAATCGAAGCGAACGAGCGGGAGCGAGCGTCCGCACGCCCCCACCCCCCGCCTCCACCCCTACCTTCGTCGACCTCTTCTTCCCCTTCCCCTCGCCTGGCCGCCGCCGCTGTTGGTGGTGGTGGTGGTGGTTCCGGTGCTGGTGCCGGCGAGTCGCCGCTGTCGCGGCTCTCGCTGTCGCGTCGTTCCTTGTCTGGGTCTGGGTCCCTAGACGTTGTTGCTGCTGCTGCCGCGGCCGTCGCGTCCCCCACTTCTTCTTCCAGCAGCCACCACCAACACCAACACCACCACCACCAACAGCAACAGCAACAGCACCAACAACACCAACGCGAACATCAGCACCACCACCACCACCACCACCACCACCACCCCCAACAGCAGCAGCAGCAGCAGCAGCAGCAGCAGCAACAACAACAACAGCAGCAGCACCAACACCACCACCATCTGCGCGAACGAGGGGCGGCGCGATCTCGCTGGTACGGACGCGGGGCGGAGGAGGACGGGTGTGACGACGAGGATGTTAAGGAGGCGTTTGCGAGGGCTGCGGGGGGGAGGGGGAGGCGTAACCGCCCCCGGTCGACGTCCATGCCGGAGGGGATGGAACTCCAGGCTCGGGTGAGTTTTTTCTCGTTATCTTTTTTAATGGGGGGGGGGCGGGGTGATCTTTGTTATTAACGGGATGAAGTTCCGCGCTCGTGAGAGTAGTTTAGTTTTTTTTGTGGTATATTTTTTTAGAGACGTAAGGGGGGAGAAGGTATCGACCGGAGGGATTTGAGCCGGATTTGAGCCTCAGACGCGTGTGAGACTTTGTTTACACGTACGAGTGTTTTTTGTGATTAGTGGTTTGGGGAGACCTCTCTATTTTGCCAGACGCAACGGACCTCCAGGCTCTCGTACTTCGTTGTTTTGTACGAGGCTTTTTTTCTTCTTTTTTTTTTAGTTTTCGGAGTGCCCCTATTAATAGAAATGGAACCTTCTTATTTGCGTCTTTCTATTTTTTTTCGATTCTTCGCCTCTTCGACTCGTATACATATTTTATATATCATACGTTTTTGCGATTATGCGATGCCACGTCACGCTTTTTGATATTTGTAACCAATTTCGGAAGGCAGCACTCTCACCCCCTGACAGACACTGTCCAGACACTGTCCAGGCAAATGGCTATTACGGGGGGCCATAGTAAAAATGACCAAATATTGTTAGTAAAAAGAGGGAAATATATAGGTTTTTGTGGGTCCCGTAGGTCCTATTTACTATGGTCTCCCGTACTGGCCTACTGTAGTCAGCAAACACCGGGTACACGATTGGAAAAAGCCTTGGTTTTTGGGAAAACCCCTGGCCATTTTCGATTTTGCGATGGTCCACACACGGCACGACACTGCTGTAACACGTTGTAACCGCTCCCGCTCCCGGCGCCCGCTCGGTGTCTTTCGTACTATTTTGCTTGTGGACGCCGTTCGTGTTCACTCTTGTGTGTTGCAGGCCTTGTCTCCCAGCTACTCCTCAAGGCAGGGCAGCCGGATCGAGGCCATCAAGGAAGAACTCGACGTGAGAAGGGAGCGAGCACTGCTGCTGTGTACGAGTACGACTGCATGCCTATTAACTGCTGTCTTGTTACGTAAATATGTTTCGTTTCGATGGAGGCGTTACCCGTGATGTGGCAATGATGCTGGTGACCCACCCCAGCGAGGTAAAAACCCGTAAGTACGCGCGATCGCGAGTATCACGCTCGGCTTGCAGAGATGAGTTTCGGGCAAAATCCTCGATCTCACGGCTCTCTGTTCTTGTTTTTTTTTTAAATTAATTTTAACTATTTTGGAAAAAAAAAAAGAAAAAAAAAACTACCAGGTACGTTCTAAGCTGTGTAAAAATCGAACATTTCCTCCAAAGTTATATTTGTCAGCTTGGTGCGATACTGTTTTTTTTTTTCGCGGAGGAACGCCCATTTTGTTTTTGGAAACCTTGATTTTCCGTTTCACTTACTCGTATCCGGGGTGTTTTTTTTTTTTTTTCAGTTCCCGGTATTACCGGGACGTTTTTCTGTTACCGGGGTGTTTTTCAGTTACCCGGGATGTTTTTCCGTTGCCCGGGATGTTTTTCAGTTGCCGGCATACTTTGCAGTTACCGGTGCTTCGTTTTTCTTACCAGCACAATTTACACTACAGTAGTTATGATATCGTCTTTTTTCACTTGCATATTTTACAGTAACAGGTACCAACACGTCGTACATGGTTTGCTTTCTCAATTTTCCGATATGCTTATCCTTCAGTCCAGGTACCACAGCAGTATGTACCGGGCAAGTTTTATCCGTGTCGGTGTATTTTGACGGTATTTTTATTCAGGGCGATTTCGTTTTTTGTACGTCTATATGAAACCCTTGAAGCCAAGTTGCCGGTACGTTTTTCTGCCGTAGTGTTGGTTTAGAGGAACGCCGTTATACTTATGGTCGTACGACTACGGCCATGCATGAAAGGAGTACATACTATTTTAATAGCGTGGCAATGGCGATCAGAACACCGGAAATACCAAAGCCCATCGGAGATGGTTCTTCATAACTGTAACAAGTAAAAATAAGGCGGCAACCTAGGTCCCAAAGGCCAAGACGCTTCAAGTGGGAATCAAAACCCTGCGCGAAAATTGACAGAGTTCACACCTTGGACAGATCATCTACAGGTATAGATTATTCCCACTTGATGATCTAGATCTTTCAGGGCAGATATATCCCTGATCTGTATGATCTGTATGATCTAGCGCATGTTGCCGGGTGGGAGCCTCATGGCTAAGTACATGCTTCCTGCGTTGGATCTGAACTATGCAGATCCTGTACAACCTATGACAACGGCAGGTGAGCCCCCCCCCCCCCCCCCCCCCCCCCCCCCCCCCCCCCCCCCCCCCCCCCCCCCCCATCCCCTTCCAAAACACAATGAAAACGCCTGCACACACTGCTTTACAGGGACACGAGGGTAGCCACGGCACACGCTCGCGCACTTGGAGGGCCCACCCGGGTGGTTCGGGCTCGCACCGCAGCAGGGATGGTGGCGGAGGAGGTGGAGGAGGAGGGGGAGAGGGTGGGGCGAGGGAGCGCGTGTGCCGCGATAATTTGTTCGGGAGCATCGAGGATGCCGAGGCCCTCATCGGCCTCGCCCGGCAGAGGGTGGGGTGGGGCACGGAGGAGGGGGATGGGTCGGGGATGGGGATTAGGGTGGGCGGGGGGGATGGGGATGGGGAGGAGGGGGAGGAGGGGGAGGGCGGCATCTGCGTCTCGCTCCCACACATGCTGTCAAAGTGAGTGGTATTTTCCAAGCTGCTGTTGCTACTCGTACAGCACTGGTGTGCCCGTTTTAGAACCATGGTGTTTTTGTCCCGTGTGTGTTTGTGTGTTTGTGTTTTTTTTTTCCCCCCATCCCATTTAGTATCTCCGCCCTTCTATTTTCTCTCCCTCTTTAGTCATAACTCAGATCCGGGGTCACTAAGTAGGCTATTCTCCTCCCTCCCCCACTACGGTACCTGCCTTGCATTTTTATCGCGAGAAATTTTCAGCAATTCCTTCCCTCGTCGACTCTCGTCTGACTCTAATTGTAAGTGTTTTGTCCGCACAACGGGGGTAATGTAGTCTTTATTTAGTCTTAAAAGGGGTTATTATTATTATTGGTTTAAGGCCGTATACGAGAGAGATAAGACCAGGTAAATTGGCTTTTTGTCACAAAAGGAATATGTACGTGGAATTAGTATGAACCTTTTTTTTTTCAGTAGAAGCCATACGTAGTAGCGATGAAGACCACAGGTGGAAAAAATCGGCTTCTTGTCACAAGAAAAAAACTACGTGGAATTAGTATTGGTATCGTTTTTTCAGCAGTAAAATGTAAGACCTTGTTGAGAGATACGACGGCGTTTTTTTCGGGGGGGTGCTTTTTCACGGGGGTGGGGTGAGGTGAGGTGGGGTTTGGGGTCGGACCTGCTTTGGAGCACACCCTGGACAATAGCCTATTGAATATGCCTATTGGTCTGTCAATAGGTTTTGGGGTATCGGCACCTACTGAAACCTGCAACAGGAAAGTCGAATCTGTCCACCGATACCTATTTCCTTTACCCAACAGGCTCAGAGAAAATGGTACAATAGACTATCGTTCTTAGGATTTAGGCATGTTCAGTAGGCTATTGTCCATCAGTAGGCTATTGTCCAAGGTGTGATTCTGGAGTAGTATCTTGATGTGCGGAGGCGGAGGAGGAGGAGAAAAGCGGCATCTGCTTGTCGCTCTCGCGCATGCTGTCGAACTGGTGATGACCCGGAGCTGCAACAGTCCTTTCGTTGCGATACGTCGATAGCCAAAAGCTGTGTCTGGGTGTACGAGACGGCGACGGCAAGCAGTTTCCGCCAGCTGTGTTGAGAGCGTACGGTGTAACGGCACCCCTCCCTTTTACCCCGATCCATAACCTCACCCACCCACACCGTCACCTCCCCGTGAACATGCATGCCATGAGGCAACATGGAAACCCCGATCC
>MEHQ01003202.1:168640-246203 GCA_008828725.1 Saccharina japonica | reverse complement strand
ACAACGACTAAGACTCTTTCACCAACAACTTACACGGTGGGAACACATTGCAGGTCCTCGTTTCCAGTTAAAACCCTGAGTGAAAAATAACGGGCCGATTGCGCAGCGGAGGGTTGAAGAATAAGGTCAGACGCCTAGATTGTAGCGGACACATATATGCTTTCGGGATTGCGTCGTGATGATAATGAACACAAACCTGACGGCCAGCGGTCCAACAGTGGTCATGTTTCCGCCTGCGATGAAGTGTTTCTGGACGAGGGGTGAGTATCGAACAAGGCGACGATGCACTCACAGTGCGTTGAATGACGAACCAGACCCTAGGCCCTCGAAGATGCCAGCTGGGAGCGTCGTCAGGGCGTTGTTTTTAAGCGACCTGGCGATCCGATTCCGGATTGAAATATGCATTGGAATGGCACAAATAACTATGTGGTTTGATCCTACCCGTCATCTTAGTTTCTGGATGCTTAAAATCAATATACACGAATCTACGCCCGGGCTACGTTAGAGCCCCCTTGGGGGGAATTAATTGTGGGCACTGTTTCGTCCACTGCACAAGAAACTCAAGGTAGTTCACTCCGCTGTTCGAGGCATCAAGACTACTCAAACTGCAGTGATGTTTTGGTAAAGGGGCTTCACAGGCTGTTTGCTTTTGCTGCAGTCTTGACGATATGCCAAATGTCTGGGACACTACTTGCGGTTCCCTGACGTACATACCAAGTACCAAATAGGGCATTCTGGAAGTACACCATCCCCTACATTCGGTAGTTTGTCAGGGGTAGGGGGGCTAGTCTCCGCGTCCCACTGACACTTCAGTTTCAGAGCACACTCATCGATGTAATGGGCTTGATTGGGTGTTGTAGCAGCAGCCGGAGCATGCCACCTAGAAGTGGAAGAGCTTGTTAGTATGTACAACGGTGTTGAGACGAACACGAATCCATACGCGTACCCCCTAGGAGAAACGCTAAATAGGACGGACAAACGAAACTACACTTTCCATTCGACCCCCGGCGTAAACCGAGTCCTAGGTTCGACTGCATTATCGATGTGTGGCGATCGTACGTGGGGGGAAGCAAAAACTATTACTGTATTGAAGGGTCCCACGAAAGAGGGCTTCAAATTTCGGACACTGTAGGCTCTCGCTGGGACCAAATTCATCACGACAAATCGTCGATCTTCATTGGCGGTGTGTTGTAGCAACTGCCGGAGCAAGGTGTCAACACAGTGACATACCTNTGCGGTTCCCTGACGTACATACCAAGTACCAAATAGGGCATTCTGGAAGTACACCATCCCCTACATTCGGTAGTTTGTCAGGGGTAGGGGGGCTAGTCTCCGCGTCCCACTGACACTTCAGTTTCAGAGCACACTCATCGATGTAATGGGCTTGATTGGGTGCTGAAGCAGCAGCCGGAGCATGCCACCTAGAAGTGGAAGAGCTTGTTAGTATGTACAACGGTGTTGAGACGAACACGAATCCATACGCGCACCCCCTGGGAGACACGCTACATAGGACAGACAAACGAAACTGCACTTTCCATTCGACCACCGGCGTTTAAAACGAGTCCTAGGTTCGACTGCATTCTCGATGTGTGGCGATCGTACGTGGGGGGAAGCCAAAACTATTACTGTATTAAAGGGCCCCACGAAAGAGGGCTTCAAATTTCGGACACTGTAGACTCTCACTGGGACCAAATTCATCACGACAAATCATCAATCGTCATCCTCGACGTGTTGCAGCAACCGCCGGAGCAAGGTGTCACCACAGTGACATACCTTGGGGACAGACGGACCAAATACCCACTCGTTCACTCACAAAACTTGCAGAGATGACAAATCTTTGAAAGCGTCTGCTTCGATGGCTTCGATGTTGTTGTCCTGCAGTTCCCTGTTTCCGCCGTCAGAATGCGTCAATGGAACGCTGTATGTCAAATTGTATTCGTGATGGCATTGTACACTTCGAGTGGAGGGTGAGACGTCTCGATACTTGCACGAACCAATAATCGCGCCTCGACAGTGTCAAACTGGCATTTAGTCGAAACGCCTCTTTTCCGAATGCAGCCAACCAGAAACACATTGTCTACAAACGTAGCACCGCCTGTAAAAAAAAGAAACTCCGATATTCCCCGTGTACAGCCAGTCATGACTGCAAAATCCGTCAACAATCCACTCCACACACAAGCCTTAAAGGGGCACCAAACATGCCAAAGGAGCTGACTCATTCCGTGGGGTACGCATTGCCGTTGAAATACTTGAAGCACCGCATACAGGCAACGTACAGTAGTGAATACATAATTCTACACCACGATATTGTGAGTTAATGTACGCCACTGGACATCACATTCAGTCTACTTGTGGCAGGGGATGGTGTGTATGCTTGGTCTCGCCTCTTCTTGCGCACGGGCTCTTCAAACGGCACGTCCTTGAGCCGCCTTTTGACACATGCTTAAGGAACTAACTATAAACTTGTTTAGTCTAGCCAGTGTTAGTTGTGCGATGGCTACTTCGTCAATATTTAGCTCTTAAGAGGTTGTTTGAATTTCTTCCGTCCAACGCCGTTGGCTACCTGCGAGTGCCTAGCTGGCAGAAGGAACGGACTACTAATGTGCTTCTGGTGTTTAGCTTGCGACAACCCCGGGAGTTCGCGTCAACCACAATCACGAAGGGGAATATTGAACGTATAGAACCTGTGATTGTTGATATTCGTTATCATCTAGGGAGTAGGGAGAACCGTTTGTTATTGCACAGGAACGTTCAGCGTCCACTACACTGGGCAGAGAATAATTATTAGTCTACGGTCAATCCGTATACGGGCTCGGCCTTTCACGAGGTGGGCATCGCCCACGCCAGCAAGCGCCAGCAAGTAGCTGGTACGATGTTGCACACAATTGGAAGTGCTTGTCAGCCCATGGGGATGGAGATGGTTGGTATATTGTGTAGCAATGGTGACAGAGTTCTTGCGTGTGGGCGGGGGGCATTTTTACGCTGGGAACTTGTTGACAAATGTCGCTCGCACACGGAAGTACCATGTCAACGCACAGAGAGGTTCGCGCCACGACTATCAAAGGCCTACCGCCGTCTTTGCAAGTGTGTTCATTCATCGAGAAATTCCACTTTTCGCGAGACCGTATTAGTAGTGACAGTACGTCAAACGGCCGCACGCTTGTCTAAAGTAGTAGCTGCCTGCGGAGCTGTGGTGGTTTGTTTTACGGGGGTATATAGTAGTGCGGCAGAGCAAACTTTGCTGAAGGCCTATTTGTAGTGGCAGCAGCAGCAGTAGTACCCGTAGCAGGAATAGTAGGAGCAGGAGCATGAGTAGCCGTATGAGTTCAATGGTGATTACAGTGCAACATAGCAAAGGGTAGTACGTTGTCGCCGACGACTGGTCGCAGAAACAGAACCAACAACAACAGCAACAACAACAACAACAACAACAACAACAACAACAACAACAACAACAACAACAACAACAACAACAACAACAACAACATTAGTTACAACAACGGCAGCAGTATCAGTGCTCCTCTAAAGATTTATCGCGTCAGGTATGGTAAATCGCTGTCTTTGATCTCGGTTGTTCACTCGTTTACGCCGTTACACGATTACTAACAAATATGAAGGTGATGTATCCCATGCTGTTCTCTCTGACACTATTATTTCCGAAGGTACTTACTGCGGTAGCAGCATCTGCCAATGCCGGAGTATGTGGAGCCAAATCATACCTGGAGGGAGGCATTCATACATAATTTACAACATGTGGTAACCGTAATTGCACTTACAATATCTCGAGAAGTGCCAAATTGTCGAAGAGGCCTGCCTGTACAAACTTTAACCCCATGTCGACGAGGCCCCTGTAAAATCGCATCGAGCAAAACGAATGAAACGTTAACGAACCTAGAATCGGGCGCGCATATCAAAACTCAAATGACCACTTCGTAAACGAAATCCTACCCAACAAAGGAGAGACCGTGACAATTCGTATACCGAGTCGAGCCAATCCATAACCAAAACATTGAGTTGTATGGCAAATGCTTCACGATAGTTAGCCTCTTCTTTGAACTGCAGAGTGCGAACATGTGCTGAACCACGCGGTCTACGCTGAAGTATGCCGCGCTTGCACCTACCAAAAACAGCAGCAAGTACAATGCAGATACGGCGAACCATTAACAGCAGTGGTACAAGTGGCAGCCGCAT
This sequence comes from Saccharina japonica, assembly GCA_008828725.1. NCBI lineage: Eukaryota > Phaeophyceae > Laminariales > Laminariaceae > Saccharina > Saccharina japonica. The sequence goes on along the minus strand of MEHQ01003202.1, from coordinate 242,012 downwards.
AATAAGGTTTGCACAAGAAGCAGTGCAACTTAAAACGATACACCGAGACATATGTGCTGGAACAGTACTAGCAGGTGTCGTGCAATGTACCAACAATATGCAGTGTAGTAGTGTTCAAATACATTCGGTGCATCGCTCCCTCGATGTGTGTCAGATGTACTGGTACTGTATTTCGTGCTATCGTATTGCTCTACCTCGGCTGGTGGTGATCCTTAATGCGCTATTTATAAACAGTGTTTGTATCGCTTGTGCACCGTACTTGCATTCGGTCCTTTACCTACACCTCATTCGCTTCGCAACGTTTTCATACGAACTGCTAATTCCAAAAGATGAGAGGTTGACCGCTGATGTGGAGAGCCCCTTTGAAATCCTAGATATTCTTCTCACTCACAAATGTTGAAGAGATGCCAATCCCTGGAAAGCGTCATCATCGATGGTTCCGGTGTCGCTTGCTTGCAGACGCCTGTTCACATCACTTCAAAAGCGCACGAAGTGACATACATGCAAATGCAACGCAATTATATAGTAGTTGCCTGCGTGGGGTACGCCATCTCCTACGATAGGTGTCTGTTTACTTCTCTCACAACGACGGGGTGCTATTGGGGAGATGGGCCTGAGTAGCATCATATCTTTTGCAGGGATTTCATCCACGGAAGCTTGTTGATAGAGGGCGCAGGACCTCAATCGTCAACCCACTAGGGTTTATATATCGTAATGAACTGTAGTGGGAGTATGATATCTCGAACAAGTGCATCGTGCGATGCCCTTCCGTCGACAGTGTCAAAGTAGGCGATTGCACGTGGAGCAAAACGTCCGCCTTCCAGTGAATACAACCACTGAAGCGGTACTGACATTGAATTGGGTATCAGCACCTCGAACATCGATTTCCCTGTGCTTACAGCCCATAGCTACTCGTCAATGCGTCAAAAACTGAACCCTGGCATGTGTCCACTTACGAGTCGACAAGAGACGCCAAATCGCCGGAGACCCCGACGTTCACGTCAGTCGACGACTCGCGCGAGAGCAACCTGGGCAATTGAATGCGTGCAGTGCAGAAACAACAGTTAAACAAGACAAGCATTGGAGCGAGAAATAAAAACTTGAATATCCCTACGTTTATGGTCAAGAGGTGGAGAGAGTGCACGTACGGCCTCTCTTTGTGTTGGTGAAAGAAACAAAAAACTTGGCGAGATAGGGAGAAGCGGTTTTGGATGTCTTTGCACGGTGTGTAAACTCACCGTAGCGTCATAGGATAGCCGTATTGTTACCACAGTGTGGATATACGACTACTACTCTAACTCTGATCGAGGAAAGATATCATTGGTTAAATGTATACTTCAAAGTAAATGAAAATTCGAGGCACTGATTCGGCGATTCGAGACTACGCAGGTGTCGTCGGAGCCAGCGACCAGCTGTCATCGATACGGATAGCGTATACTTCCTCATAATGTGCAATATTTTTTACGAACAAGAGGTTGTGACGTTAACATCAATGGTCGCCGATCTTTGACGAGGGTCTCCAAAACAGGGGTCCCCCTAGGTGGGTGCCAGTAAGTCACTTCACGCGAAGTTACAAATAGCGCAATACGTATGATGTACTGCGCAACATGTTTCCCTGTACATGAAAAAACCAAGGGCTGCTCGCTCCACGCCCATTTGAGACATTTCATGTGTTTCGTGCCGCAGGCTCATATTATTGGGACTAAACTAGTTTGTATCCATCCACACCCTTCGGATGGTTAGCTATGTAGGAGGTTTTGAACTGACTTCTGGGTCTAAAACCTGTCTATAAAGCTAACGTCCTGCAGAAATTCAGAAGAATGACGATACCGGAGGGTTCCTGGCCACAATCGTACTAGCCGAATCGTAACTTTGACAACTGTGCCAATAACTGGTGGTCAAACAACTTTGGACTACGAGTTATGCACGGGGTCTGTTGTTTTCCCCTATATCTGTAAAACGTTCCAGAACAAATAGTGGTTTACTTCGGTTTGCACTGCTGTAATTCCACGCATGGCCGTACTTGAAATGATTGGGTTTGAAGCGCACTGCGCCGGGGCGGCCTCTCCCAACTGTCCCAGAGGCCCCCGGGAAAACTTTGTGGGCAACGGCTAGAACTCTACATATGCTGCCAGCTAAAGAACACCATGGCACGACCTTCTCCTGCTGGGTGTTTATGACGGCAAACCGCATACACCGATAGTCAATGACTGCCTGTGCATCTACAGTAAACCGGGAACGTTACAGAAAAAAAAAAGGTTTTCGTGACAACGGGCTGATGATCCCTATCGGCTCGGGGTTTGCCCGTGATCATTTACGTTGGTCAGGTTGCCGAGTCCGATGGAGTCCATACATACTGTATATGCGCAGTACATTGTGCTGCCGGTGAAACAACACAGACACTGTCGCTGCCTTGTAAGTAGTAGCTGCACGAAGCAATATTGACAGGAGCATATGCAGTAGCAGAAGCAAAGCTGCTGTAGTATACCAAGTAACTAGCAAGCGTACTTGCAGCAGAGTTGGGAGGACAATGTTTGGTTGAGTGACCACTCAAGAGGTGCACTCATCTCTTGCTGCCCAAAAGGAGACCGCAGAGCAGGTGTACTTGGCTTACGTTGATTGAGTGAACAATACGATCGACCCATTTTGGCATGAGTCGAATGCATTCAGTGTTTGTCTTTGCATTATATTGGATCGATGCTTTGTTACGCGTGGGGTAAAAACTGCAACTGCTTCGTTGCTTGGCACGGGGTGGGTCTATCAGTCTAGGGCGTCATCTGCCTTTGAAACATATAGGCCTGCACCACGACTTCGAGGTGCTTAATTAGTCAGTCTTGGTCGATATGTAAAACACACTCTAGGAGTACACTCCAATCTCAATTCGACGTTTGCGCTTGTCTTCCGGAAAACGTAAGGTCTTCCCAAGCAACCACACCCCGCTCGACTGGAGCACGTTTATTCTTGGGCAGAAACGAGCATCGATTGCGCCAAGCAGCAGTTTGTACGAAGCAAGAAACATGTGGCCAGGTGTTCTAGTGAAATCAAGGACCAGGAACTACTGTAGTTTCATGAGAACGACGCATGGATCGTCAGCAGTTAGATGGTTTAGCAGCAAGCAGCAGCCATATGAGCCACGCGAGTGCCCGTTATTGTGTGTTGCCTTTGATCTACATAAATTCCCTGCTCCTTCGCCCACTCACAAGGTTTGAAGAGAGCCCATTCCCGTGAAAGTGTCAGCGTCAATATCTCCGACGCCGCTAAACTGCATCTCACTGTTCAAACGACGCGACGTGCAGCATAAAGAAGCGGTTAGCATCGCATTCCACCGAAGGCGGCGGGCCGCGCCGTCTTGTGCTATGCCCGTGTACAAAGTTCGAGATCCCAACACGATCATGTCAAAATCGGCAAACGTAGTACTGTATTGAACGGCTTAACTTGGCCGACAAGTACCAACGAATCCATATCAAAATACTGGCAACATACGTCCAAGCGAAAGTTCTCATACATATATACGGTCTACAAGTTCTCATGAATCCGTCGAACAAATGCGTAAGCACGCACCGTAGACTCAATTCCTGAGCCTAAATGAATGCGCAGGATTGTTCAATACGTAGGGATCCTTTGCATGTCATTAGCCTCGTCAGAAATACGCCAACATAATTTCTGCGACCCAAGACGTACGTTCGCCGCCTGAAACTGAACAACTTATTGCCTTTCTGTGAACACGAGTGTGTAGTACATATATACATGTACACGGTGTATGAGCAGGGTTGGAAAAAGCAGGCGAATATTATCGAAGGCTCCATCTACCGCACCCGCTGAATAAGCACAGCGTCAGTGCCATGACGATGTCCTTGCTTCCGCCCGGGCGAACGATGTAACTTACAGGGTGACAATGTTATCGCGTCCGATGATGTCTAGGCAAAGCTGAAGATCAGCGTTGTCAGAGCCTCTAACACCGCAGTTGGAGAAGTCCCTGTAGTTAGTGGGAACAAAGACGGGAGAGAGGGAACGACATATCGTGTAATTGGTGGTATATGGAGCTAGGAAGCGCGGTGATTATAGGGTACACCATGGCGCCCAGCACGCTCCGTTGGACTGAATGCCGTCAAACACGGATGCTATATAGAGATGCACCATGTTCGTTCTCAGGGTATTCACTCGAGGAGCTCTATGCACAACGCGAAAAAACAATTACTAGGAAAATAGAAGCTCCACTCGATGAACAGTCCCACGGCCTGACTGTAAAATGAAAATATTGCGACGCAATATTGAAAGACGGAGGATGTTAGGGTAAGGATCAACGTCGTTCAGATATAATTTCAGCCAATTACTCCTACCTCTTTCGTAGCAGGAATCTTAACGTCAAGTATATATGCACTCGAATGTATGCAATTAACTTGATGACGACGCTCCAACAAACTACACACTCTAGATGAAAAGAGTAGGCCATCGTAAAAGAGGCAAGCCGTCTACATGAAAGATCGACGCTCCCCTGTAGGTTCGAAGGGGAGCTCGAACAAATATTATGTATGTTATATACAGTCCGGTATAAGTCACACCATGTGAACATCTGTCCCAGTCAAGTTCCTCAATATTGTACAGCAACATGGACCCAAATATAAAACTCACACTGCGGTAGAGCCTGCGATGCACAGCGAATCCGTGCCAGTGAGGCACGGGTTTGGAACTGGACAGAGATCACACAAACACACGCGCATGTGAATGGACAAGGAAACACGATTTAGTAAATATGTACTGGTAATATGTTTTCTTCCGTCGTTTGACAAACGTGTGTGCTCTGTTTTTCGCCAAAAACAGATGTTTGTCGTTCAACACGGCGAACGTTAGGTATGTATGGAAGGAAGCGCCGGTTTGAAACTATCCAAAATTGATCCCAGGTCCGATTTCCGCCAACTCGTTCGGCGTTAGATCATATTGACATTCGACGGGAAATGCGTGACATGGAAAACATTCTAGCGGCGACCGAGAAAGCATGAACCCGCGCACGCATCGTTCAAACAAAGATGGGTTAGCTGTCGTCGAGAAGCGTCCGATGAATGGGCATATTCGGTAATGGTCTGCCACGGTACGGAACGTGTCGGTAACAAGGTTGTTGAGACACGTGGAATGCCGGGGATAGTCCTGCAGACCAGTAGGCTGAAAGTCGGCTAGATATCCAAAACATGAAGTTTCATGAGGTTAAGCAGTTACCCGTACAGCGGCTCTCCTTGAAGGTTTAGAAATTGCTCAAGCTAAGAGTCATCCCACGGTAGGGGTGCAGCAGAATTTTCTGAGCTCCTCACATGAGGAGCTCAATATCTCACCCGAAACATGACTTCGGAAACATTCGTTCGCGCAACCCGACCAAACCTTCCAATGTGGTAGTCCAAAAACAAATATACCAGAAAAAAAATAATAGTATGCGGTGGTTACTCGCGTGAGGAGCACAACCGGTCAGAAAATACTGAGCCAAAACGTGGTACCCCTACCGTGGGATTGCTCCTAAGCGAAACCAAAGACAGGCATCAGGCCATAACATCGGCCCAAACCACATCAGGGTCCGCCTCCAGATAAATCGCGGATATCAAATATTTCCTATTTTGTTCTACACAAATACTTCAAAGTCAAACAATGGACGAATCCAAACTTCGACATCAGAGACGTTCACTCCGCTCCCCGCTGCCGACCTGACCTTCACCTGCAGCGCAATACACCCATACATCTGTCCCTAAAACAGAGAGCATCTGTACGTACGTATTAGTCTACCTTGCACCACTATGACATCACTAACCTACGGTTGGAGGCAGCGCCGGTGACAAGCTCTGGGCACCTGCAGGCGCATTCACGGGCGTGGCAGTCGGCGTTTCGAAACCTATTATGGGCGATGCATTTAGAAACAGCGAACATGAAAATCGGTATGAAAGCTAACAGTGATATTGATGTCAGAGCCGCCCAGCACATGCTGTATATTATCTCTTATCACATAGTAGCAATATAGTTAGTTGAACCAAAAGCCAGCCTTGAATTGTATACGACAACTAATCCGCTGATGAAACGGCGGAATATCGTCGTGCAGATTACGTCGATAGTAAAATAAAATGAAATACTGAAACCAAGTACGACATATCCGTGTAAATCCATGACTACCCGACACAACCTTAAGTCGTGCCAGGTGTCGAAGTTGTACGCAAACTGATGTAAGTACGGGAGGTCATCCCAAAACGTTTGGAAAGGGCCGGAGGTGGAAACTAATCTACCTACCGTAGGCTTAGACACGTACTGGGTGTCGAACCCGACCATAGGTAACACGGAGGGAACTACGGGAGTTTGTATGTAAACATTTGTTGAGTATCTGTCAGAGGTACACGAAGTTAAATGAAACCAAGCCGAGTACACAAGTTGCCAAATACCGCACAAAAACGTGGAATGTTGTTGAACGTCGTGCAAAAAGTAAGGCAAACCATCGGTAAGTATGGGATGTCCAACCTAACGATAAGTGAACATTCTTTCGGAACTGCAGATCGTGAAACATACCAGGTATTATGTAAGCATCACAGCTCGTACCTTACGTATAGGGCATATCGCAAGTCATACCCAACGACAGGTATACCACTCCTGGTAGGTACCTACTGAGGTTTTAATAGCTATATATCAAAAAGTAGAGAAATAGGTCGACGGGTATACCGGATACCTGGGTAGAGGTAACCTCTGGTCGGCATACCTAACGCGTCGACCACGTAGGTAGGGTAGACTGGCGCCTGAATACGCAGGTATACGTACCAGAGGATTTTATCTGGCTCAAAGGCTGTGAAAGGATCAAAACGTGTACCGGGCCATAGTCGTTTGAAGCAGGAACACTGATGTATTCATCGCATATATAGGTGAGTACGACGTCGACGCGTGAGACCCTTCTTGACTCTAGATGAAAGAAAGCATAAAGGTATAATGGTGTCTGTACACCTACTATGTGTTCTACCTATGCCTCGTAGTAACAAATACCTCATACCCAAAGGTCAACATCACAGACGCCCACCCCATCTCCTGCCCACATGACCCTCACCTGATGCACATTACACTCAGCCACCTACAGGTTCACTTTATATTCTATGAACACAGAACTAACCTACGGTTGGAGCCAGTGTCGGCGATAAACTCGGGCCTCCTGCAGGCGCATTTATGGGCGTCGCGGTTGGAGTGTCGGCACCAGTCGGCGCTGAATCTGAATCTGTGTATGAAGATGAGCCTGAAACAGCGAGAATTGGTGATTGCCAGGAACACAACGGCGGTGTTGTTGGTAGAGCCGTCTATCACATGATGGCCACGATCCTGTGAATACTCATCGAATGTTTAATCCACCGCAGGCTGTGTAATATAAGACATCACAATCCCTATTCAACTGGCCTAATTTGTCCTGTAGGTGATGTCAATAGTTGACACATATTGTTTCAAATATGAGAAAATTGAGTTAAAGTGTCCCGGTCAGTCCCTATAGACCTGAAAGACCCAGGCTTTAGCTAAGGTGTATACGCTTCTAGGATTAAGACCGATTTCCCCGTGACGACAAGTTGGCCGCGACCAAATTAAGAACCATATATGTAGTCGATTAAAGTCCGAATATTAATCGAATCCCCAGCTTTCGCGATTAATGCTTCCTCGCCCGAACACTTCGCGCCCGGGATCGAGCACGAGCGGGCGTATGGTAAGTCTGTAGCCCGCCTACAGATTGTGTACTACACATCTGATCGTGTCGGCGACAGTAAGAGTTTGATCGGCCACGAGCAGCAGTGTCGCGAGGCCGTCGAAGATTTCTCGACGATTGTAAGATAAAAAAGAAGCAAAATGTACAGAGTATGACGATTGCTGTACACTATTCAATTCGTATCTGGGTATACCACCCGAGAGCGACGATATTGTCGTGTTTTGTTCACCCGGCCGAGCTCTGGTCGTGAATATGATCAAGCGAGTGCGTCTTCGTGTAGGGGTGTAGCAGACATGGGATGTGTTCTACGGACCACATCAAAGACGGATATGTCGAAGAAACAAATACCTGGTAACCAGACATCCACATCACAGGCGTGCAACCCACTTTCTTCAGACATGGACTTCACCTGCTACATAATACGCTCTGCCATCCGTCCCGAAATCGATGAGCGCTTACAGTTTCACTTGATATGATATCAAGACAGGACAAACCTGCGATTGGAGCCAGTGTCGGCGGTAAACTCGGGGCTCCCGCAGGCGCATTCATGGGCGTCGCGGTTGGAGTGTCGGCACCTGTCGGCGCTGAATCTGAATCTGTGTATGAAGACGAGTCTGAAACAGCGAGGATTGATGATTGCCGGGAAGACAACGGCGGTGTCGTTGACTAAGCCGTCCATCACATGAAGGCTACGATCTTGTTGATACTCATCGATTGTTTAATGCACCGCAGGGTGCATATTGCAGAACAACACACTGCCTATTGAACTTGCCTAATTCGTTCTGTACGTGAGGTCAAACGTTCAAACATACTGTTTCAAGTGTGAAATAATTGCGTGAAGTGTCCGGGCCAGTCCCTGACGACCTGAAAGACCTAGGTTCCAGCTAAGATGTATAACATTCTCGAACTAAGACCGATTTCCACCTGACGATAAGTTGGCGTCTATTAAAAATAATAGAACAACAATGTGGTCGACTAAGTTCCGAATGGTCACCGAATCCGCAGCCTTGGCGATTAATGCTTCCTCGCCCGAACACGTCGCGCCCGGGATCGAGCGCGGGCGGGCGCATGATGAGGCTGCAACCCGCCAACAAAGTGGGTACTACACATCCCATCGTGTGGGCGAAAGTAGGAGCTTGATCGGCCACGACCAGCATTGTTGAGAGGCCGTCGAAGATTTCTCGACATTTGTTCGATCGAAATAGCAGCAAAAGGCACAGAGTATACCTTGCAGTTTAAACGATTGCTGTACACTATTCCATTCTTATTTGGGGTATACCACCCGAGAGTGACGATATTGTCGTGTTTTGTTCACAAGGCCGAGCTCTGGCCGTGAATATGATCAAGCGAGTGCGCCTTCGTGTAGGGGTGTAGCAAACATGGAGTGTGTACTACGATGCACATGAGGGACTGATATGTCGAAGAAACTAATACCTCGTATCCAGACATCCACATCACAGACGTTCAACCCACCTCTTTCCGACATGGACTTCACCTGCAGCACAATACGCCGAGACATCCGTCCCGAAATCGATGAGCTCTTACAATTTCACTTGATATGATATCAAGACAGGACTAACCTGCGATTGGAGCCAGTGTCGGCGGTAAACTCGGGGCTCCTGCAGGCGCATTCATGGGCGTCGCGGTTGGAGTGTCGGCACCTGTCGGCGCTGAATCTGAATCTGTGTATGAAGACGACTCTGAAACAGCGAGGATTGATGATTGCCATGAAAACAACGGCGGTGTCGTTTGCTGAGCCGTACATCACAGGATGGCCATGATCTTGTTAATACTCATCGATTGTTTAATGCACCGCAGGCTGTGTAATATATGGTATCATATTCCCTATTCAACTGGGCTAACTCGTCTTGTAGGATGTCAAATTTTCAAACATTAATATACAAATCTGCAAACTATGCATGAAGTGTCCGGGTTAGTCCCTGACAACCAGAATTACCCAGGCGTTGGTTAACGTGTATAACATTCACGAACTAAGACCGATTTCCCCCTGATTACAAGTTGGCCGCGACCAATTGAAGAACCACGTACGTAGTCGACTGCATTTCGAACATTCACCGAATCCTCAGCTTCGGCGATTGAGTCATCCTCGCCCGTACACTTCCCGCCCAGGATCGAGCGCGAGCGGGTGCATGCTGAGGCTGCAGCCAGTCTACAGAGTGGGATGTACACATCCCATCTTCTAAGCGAAAATAGGAACATCATCGGCCACGAACAGAGTTGTTGCGAGGCTGTCGAAGATTTCTCGATATTTATTAGACCCAAAAAGCAGCAAAACGCACCGTATAACGTTTAGATTAAACCATTGCTGTACAACATTGCATAATTATTTGGGGTATACCACTCGACAGCGCCGATATGTTCGTCCTTTGTTTACCCGGCCGAGCTCTAGCCGCAAATTATATTCAAGCGAGTGCGCCTGCGTCTCGGGGGGGCTGAAAACCTGGTGTGCGTACTACGATACACATTACCAACGATTATACGAAACAACAAGCTTCATCGGTCGCGAACAGCCTGATTCCGAGACTGGCAATGCCACGAGTTACTATGTCGATGTTACTACTGAGCGCTAAGGCTCTCAGGCCTCCTTCGAGCTGATGCCATCACGATATGAAATACCACTGCCATCTATATCACGGTTTGGTAGCGATTGAGCTGGAGGTCATAATTGTTGGTTGTTCCAGCGCACGAGAGGAAGCGCGTGGCGGGGCTGCGACCCGCATACAGAGTGGGCTGTACACAACACCATACCTGTGTGAGTAACAACTAGGGTAATCGGCCACCAGCAATTTGTTGCGAGGGCGTCGATTTTCCCCCCTTGATTAGTTCGCTAGAAAGCACAGCAAGAAGCAAGATTTACCTCTTCTGTGAAACTACTGCTGTACAATATTTCATACCAACTGGTGTATACGACCCGAAACTTTTATTACCAGACCGACCACTAGCCGCGAAGGTGATCAAGCGAGCACGCCTGAGTTTCGGGGGCGTATCAAACCTGAGAATAATACTACCCTAGACATCCTCACTGTGTGAGAAACAAAATATGCTTGGTCGGCCTCGAACAACTTTGTTGCGGGGCTGCGAATGTATTAGAGCGGCTTTATCGATGAAATAAACAACTCTGGCCTATTGCTAGCGTTTGTGAACATGTGAAACACGCTCTCACCTTAATCAAGCTTTGGTAGCATATCTATGCCCTACATGCCAAACCATTTTGTACCGTCAGCGCACGAAAAGGAGCCCGCGGCGGCGTAGCAACCCACGGAGAATATGGACCGTATATATATTATCGTGCGAGGAAATAAATATGCTCGATCGGTCACGAACAGCCTTGTTGCGACGCTGTCAATATTTCTCAAGAGTGGTTAGCTTAGACGTCCATGACCGGGTGGCCCGTGACTGCGAAATCGTGTCTGTATGTAGCATGTTTGTCCGCGAACAAGCAAGAGTTCATATGTAAAATGTACAATCAAGGTGGGCGGCGCAAAGGGTGTCAGAGTGGTGGTATGTAGCAGTACTGCCTTTAGGAATGGCCTAAGACGCTCCTTGCGTGCCGTCCAACTGAAGGCTGGGCTTGCACACCCAGCAGTTATCCCGTGGGGACGCATGCTACGATAGAGGTGCACCATGTTTTTTTCTGAGCTCCTAACTTAAGGAGCGTCATACCTCACCGAAAAATGATTTTGGATGAAAATAAAAGTGCTGCCGGATGAGAAATCTCATGACCGAAGTATACCCTCAAACAGTTTTCGTCACCACAATGAAAGTCCGACGGATTTGGGTTACGGAGCCCGATCGTTCAGAAAACGATTCATCCAAAAAGTGATACCTCTACCGTAGCACGCGTCTGGGCCGTGCATGGCTTATGATCTTCGCAAGGGGCTGGCCGCTAAACAACAGGCGCCCAAAACTGGTGATTGATTAAACAACCGATATACGTGATTCCCAGTATCAATTGCGGTAGAAGTTTACTCTTTGCCCACACGTAGGTTAAAACACGGCAACAATCGTTTTGATTTGTGAAATGTTTCGAACCTCCCACAGGACGAAGGCAGCTTCGAGTGGGACGGCACGTTGGTGTGATAGGCCCCTCCTGATGGAAATACTGGCACATGCTCCCGGCCTTATATCCTTCGCGTGCCTCACCTTGGCTGTGGTTTCTCACAATGATCTCTATGTATTTCGCCGAAAAACATGTTTACAGAGACTATTGAACAGGCCTGAACCAAGAGGTCTTGTTTGTACGAGCTAACACATCTCTATACATATTGACAGCATCACACATAAGCTGTTAGTGGCCGATCAAGGTCCAGGTTTCGCACGCATGATAAACTGTGTATAGTCCACGCTATCCGCGGGTTACCGTGCCGCTGCACGCCCTGCTTATTGCGCTTGAGGTACTAAGCCGCTTGGCCTCCAGAGCATAGGCTACCAAACCCTGATTTACGTGACAAGTGTGTTCAGTATCGCCATAGCACCAGCTCACAAGAGGCCAGATATGTTTTTTTCCATCTATCAAATAGCTCCTATCTTTTGGCAGCCTTGCAACGAGGTTATTAGTGGCCGATCACGCTATTGTTTCGCACACACGGTAATATGCGCGCAGCCCACTTTGTGGGCGGGTTGGAACCTCGCCACGCGCTGTTTCTCGCTCGTTCACGGGCCAGAAGTGTACAGGCGACGACGCCTCGATAGCCGAAGCTGAGGGTTCGGTGAATATTATGAATTCAGCTACCGATGTGGTTCCGATTTAGGTCGCGGTCAGCATGTCGTCAGGTGGAAATTGGTCTTAACGCAGGAAGCTTACGGGTCTAAACTTCTAAAAATACGAAAACTCGTCTCTAAATAGTTTGTAAGTATCTGTGGTCGTCCTTCGAGAGCGATAAAACACATTGGTAAGTATCGCACATGACACCCGACGTTGCTGAAAACTTAGGTATGTGCTGAAAGTCGCTCCCAACCTTCCTCAACATGAAGTTAAGTACCAGTGGTCTTACCTGAAGATATGTAGAAGTTACGAACGTACCGGATGTTATATTTTAATGCTAGCTAAGTTCCAGCATTGATTTTGTACTCGAATTGGTCACGTTTATCGCCGGGTGTAAAGCCTACTAGCAACAATAACCCACTGCTCGACTATATGTCATTATTGTAGATCAAGAGATACAAGTTGCACAGGCTTATCATGTACTAAACATATAGTTGGAAGTCATTACCCTCAACACTTCAAAACATCGAAATCATAGACGTTTAACCCTACACGCCACTGCCAACGTAATATTTAGCTGGAGCACAATACGACCAGCCATTCGTTCAAAAACCATGAGTACCGCTCTGGTATACCAAGGGCGCTACACAGGCAGCTCTAACCTGCGATTGGAGCCGGTGTCGGCGGTAAGATCGGGGCGCCTGAAGGCGCTTGCGTGGGTGCCGGAGCGGGCGCCTTGGTAACTGTCAGCAATTAATAGGGAAACAGCTAGTATAGATGATTGTCGAAATAGCAACGAGGAGTGTCATTGTCCGATCCTCTCAATACATGACAATGAAGGTCTCGCATATAATAGTAGTATCATAAGGTGTTGTACTCACCGGCGGCTGTGTTTACTGTATGATAACGAGTTACCTATTCCACGTCCCTTTACTGTCCTGTAGATGACTTTGAAAGTGAAACGAAACAAGTATATTTGACGAAGATACCCAATGACCAGGTCATATCACGACTTCAACGCGTATCCACAAATCTAGTAAGGTATTCGAGGCAGATAAAACACTTAGCTTGGTACGGCTAGTCTAACCGCACCCTTTAGTAAGCATTTGAGATCGCTCTTAGCTTATGTAAAACACAGATATCGGAGGGCGCATAAACATAACGTTCCTAAACCACAGTTGAAAATCGAAGGTGACACCCAACGTACCAAACACCTTACGTATGTACCGGATGTCGTACCTAAAACTTGCCAGTACTTCAGTATCGGAGGCCGTCACTTAAGCTACGCAAACGTTCGCCCAGTGTCAAAAGTCGTATTTAACATATCAAACAAACGTAATTTCTGTGTCCTCGACCAGTATGTGGTATTTGCCACTAAAACCTAGCAATGCCTTATGAAAACGAGAATCGTCATGATATTCCCGTGCTGGTTCCGGTCCCCGTTTCCCACCGGTTTCAAACCGTCCAGCGACGACACAGGGAGTACAAACCTCCTTGGGTATCGTGTACGTCGACAGAAGCTCACGCGAACGAACGACATAAAATCGAGGTCACCAACACGCGTTTGCGCAACCAGTATGCTGACACCATTGATCGTGTTAACGTGAAGTCGTTCGTCGCATGTCCCCGATCGTGAAGAGTAAGGACGGCGCGGTGCAAGCTCAAATTGTGCGAAAGCAGTTCCAAACAATGGGCGACAACCGCCGACTGATACCCAGCCGGAATCGCACAGGGAAGGACCGCTTGTAGGGGATAAGTGAAATGTTGAGTCGAAGCACCTGATCAATTGCACTGTTCGCGCTTGCTCCTACCGTGAACGACCGCTAACGTTCGCGTAGTACTGCTGCGCATTATACTGCTTTACGTAGTACTTCGGTACTACTACTCGTCGTCGTGTATCGTACGTGGAGGCGATTACTATCGATAGAAACGAGTATGTCTTAAAACTTCGGCTGTCCGAGCAATCTTGGCTATGAGGTACTCCCACGAAATACGCATTGAAGCACTGCACACTCGATCAGTTGATATACCAGGTGCTGCACATCTGCGACGGTATCGAGGTGCCCCATTGATTAGTCCCCAAACTCCCCCTTACCTGGAACGCATGTGTAGCCCACCGCACCCGGGAAACACACTTCCACGTCTGCGTCGCACGTCACCGCGGCGGCTGGAGTGCACTCTATCAGGCAGCAGATAAACGAGTTTGCCAAGAACCAGACGGTAGCATTATCAAGTATAGTTGAGGAACATTTGGAACTGGCGTAGAGACCACTTGACACGTCCTTAACATCGGCCGACACAATTGCGGCGAACGGTCGGAGAAGGAAATCACGCGAAGTCAAGTAATTATCCACCTTCATGACTATTCAAGTCGTATTTTCGAAACAATTCATACCAGTAGCTATTTAACCCTGGCTTGCCCTTTACACTAGCAGTAGTACCACACTTTCACGTTTTCCCCGGCGATGACTTACCGTTTGGACAACACGTTGACACATGTGTTAATGGAGTGGGCATTTGCAATCCATATGGACTACTGTTTAGGAGGTCGACACCATACCATTGATCCCATAGACCCTTACCACAGATGCCAGCGGTAGGAGGCAGTTCCTCGGAGAAGGGAGTATTGCTGCATACGGGTGTGCAATGATCAAGGGGCGGGGATGACGGAAA
This sequence comes from Saccharina japonica, assembly GCA_008828725.1. Classification (NCBI taxonomy): domain Eukaryota; class Phaeophyceae; order Laminariales; family Laminariaceae; genus Saccharina; species Saccharina japonica. Next base: position 226,911 of record MEHQ01003202.1, on the reverse strand, counting down.
CGATCTCGGGTTACTTAGGAATCGTCGACGGATCAGTGACTTTCTCATCCGCGCGCAGTCGTTTACTTACACCGTGGACAGTATCCGATGGAAAACAAAGCGCCTGTTCCACCCGAACGTACACGCATGATATGCATGGTAAAAATCGAACGAGGCAAACTATTCTGTGTACCTCACGCAAGCAAATAATACGGCACCAGTAATGGACAACAAACGGCGCAAGCATAATACACGTCAGAGGGCTACATGTGTCTCGTAATACTGTAAGGCCAGTGAACATACTACTTGAACCAAACGCGTGAGCATGAAGTCCGAGCCGTTCCATGAGGTACTCGAAGCCAACGTCTCTGCGTCATTGATGGGAATATCAACTGTACTGCGGGAAAATATATCGCACAGGTCTACAACTGCAAACCGGCGAAGCTGTTTACGCAGACCACTTACATGGTGGGAACACATTGTAGGTCATCGTTGCCAGTCAGAAGCCTGAACGAGCATCATTGTTTTCGATTATGCAGCGAAGGTTGCAGGGAGGGTGGGACGAGCGATGTAAAACGTGTGGATCGGTACATACACTGGTGTTATGTTATGCCGTGATGAAGTCCTTATGGCAATATGCACACACATACACGTCACGGCCTGCGGTATCTAGCGAGCTGTATTTCGCCTACTATACCATATATGGGCAAGAAAAAAGAGTCATGTATTTGGGTCAGTACCACTCACAGTGTCACGAGTGACGACCCAGATCCAAGGTCCTCAAAAACTCCAGCAGGAAGCGTCGTCAAAGCGTTGTTATGAAGGAACCTGACGACGAGTTTCGGCAAATACACTAGTATAGTCAGTGGCAAATTGACATATCTACCCCTACGCGTCGTCTTCCCCGCCGACGCATGCTACGACAGAGGTGCACCATGTATTTGTCTGAGCTCCTCACTTAAAGAGCGTCATACCTCACCGAGAAATTTGTTTTGGAGGAAAATAAAAGTGCTGCCGGATGAGAAATCTCATGACCGAAGTATAGTCTGAAACATTATTCGTCACAAAAATGAAAGTCCGGCGAGGTTGGGTTAAGGAGCCCGATCGTTCAGAAAGCGATTCAGCCAAGGAGTGCTACCTCTACCGTAGCACGCGTCCGCAGGGGAAGTGATACCTGTTAGATATAGTGTGACGGAGGCAATACACGACATTCGAGTAGAGTGTTCCAAGATAACTGTTGCATTTACCAGGGAATGAACACATAAGACCGTGTCGCATTTTACGCGGTACATGAGTTAAAGCTAGCGAAGCAACTGATGGACTCAAGATGGCATGTGGTACGTATTCATGCATGTTTTCATGATTTTGTGGGAACTATCTTGAAACTTCCCTGCGGGTTGCTTGAGGCAGTCTTTCGCGTTTCCGCTGTGCCACCGTGATATCACCATCTACTAGGAGCGCATTTATTTGCTCAGCATTCATTCTATCGTTTAAAGACTATCCCCACCCTGGGAATAACGTCACTTACGATGAAAACATATTGTCTTTCAATGGGGTCGATGGACAGCGCGCAAGCACTACGAGTAGCAATATTTAGCGCTGAGTTTACACTGGTGAGTGTTTTTATGGGGGAAAAGCGAACTGTTCCTTTTTTCAGAATCGCCTCTGAAGACGGCTCAGGAGTTCCGTGATCATAGCGGCATCCCGAGAATATGTTTACACCGACGATCCCTACATCGCCAGAGCGGAGGAACGTGCTACACCGTATAGTTACCGGCTTCAATACACCATTACCACTCTACCACTCACAGGTCTGTGAGAGACGTTAGGTCCGTGAAAGCACCAGCCTCGATAGTCATGATGTCGTTGTCGTGTAGGCGCCTGTTGACAGCAACCAAAATGCAGCGGGGGAGCGAAGTCCATTGCATTCCCAAGGATTAAGATATCATTCACGTGGGGGGCGGGCGGGTAGTCTACTAAGTGCTCGTCGCTAACACTCCTGCCCCCCGACGACAGCTTTACACTGGCATTTTATGAAAGCTCGGTCTTGCTGGCACATAGTCACCAAACGGAGCAGTTCAAGAAAACGCGACAACCCCATGGCAACCCGTCATGACAACTACACAGACAGGTAATCCACTCACAAGATCTCTAGCGAATCCATGTTGTCGAAAGGGTCGACTCCTATCGCGGTCAACGCGTTGCCGTTTAGCCACCTGAAGGACGGCATCCAGAGATGGTAGTACTACTACACATCAGTAAATTCGAAAAACTGCGCAGACCTCGAATTGCACACAAGGTGTGACTATAGTGGTGTACGGTAAGGAGATATTCACCGTGGAATGGAGAGCTGAGTGAATTCCACAGACACGGTTCGAGGTCACTCTGCTGATTTACCGCCTATATACCAAGTTTCCCGATTGATAGACGTACAGACAGAACGGCTGTAAACGACGCAGACCACGTCGACGCAAGCGGGTACGTAGCAATTGATCCGAACTGAAGAACGTGCCTGCTCTGAATTAGCAGCTGAAATACTCTATTGGGTTCGTGTCCAACATATAATTGAAAGGCAGAAGACCATACGAGCCGTTAGAGTATGTTTGCAATCGAATATGTGTATTTACGTACTCGCTGCAGCAGTTGCTTTGGTTGTCGTTTCGATCGAAATACAGGGTGTTCAGTCGAACACGCGACACCAATTGTTTATTCGTACCATAGGTGCACGGTGTCATCGACAATATTTCTAATAGTGCTGCTGTAGCAGCACCTCAAATACCTAAGTGGCGAAAGAAACTGCATCAAGCCAGTTGTTTAGGCTGACGAAAAGATTGAACTGACATACTCCACTCACAAGCTCTCGAGGGCCTCCAAATTGGCAAACACACCGACGTCCAACGTGGCCACCTCGTTGTTGTCAAGCCGCCTGAGCAAGAGATAGGAGGCAACTATTCGTAGTCAAGAAGTATCGAGAAACAAAAAACGAAGTGTACAAGCTGAAAAAAACAAGGTTTTGTCAGTCATGAAGATATATGGGGCGGTTGTTTGCCTTTGCACTTGTGTTTCCAAAGTAATGTTTTAAAGCGAACAAATCATCGCCTTCGCTTATAGCCGTAACTGTAGACATACAACTCTCAGGCAAGACCGCAGAATCGAACTTACAGTTCCAAACGTCAACTAAGTACTGAATGCGTGGAGAACGATGTTTCCTGCAAATGAGTGTTATTTGAACGCTAGTAGTACGAGGAGCGGCTGTCCTGGGGTAGCAGACAGTAGTAGGTGTAGTCGGGGCAGCTGCTTCATTGCAGTGATACCACTGAACTGTAGTAGGCGCAGCAAGAAACCGTAAATAATTGTACTGAGGTATCTACCAGACAAGTCTGCATTCGACTACATATTTATCGACCGTTGGTTTTTGCAGATGTTGCCCTATATATTCGTCGGAGAGAAGTTGGTCCATATTGGAGGCACTGGTTTCCGATGAGGCAGCCACCTCCTCTGACGTTAGGTTCCCCCCATTGTTCGGTACACGCACTGAGCGGTGGCAACGTCTGATCAAAAATCGGTGTTGTGAAGGGCCTACTCATTCATGAACAGATACTTCATGATCAGTTGTCGAGTTTTGATGCAGCAGTCTGAGCAAGGTGGGGCACCGATGCCCCGTAACCTGTTAACGCGGGTCAACTCATAACCTTTAATCGAATTATGTTCTTACTGACCCACTCACAAATCAATTAGGGAAGCCAAATCTTGGAAGGCGCCAGCCTCAACTATTTCGATGCCGTTGTCGTAAAGCAGCCTGTTCCGACCATTCGAAACGGCCGACGGAGAGACGTCATCAACATGCAACTTGTGATGACAGCATCCACCTGAGAGCAGGCGGGTCCGTGCTGTGGAACAGGCCACCAAGTTGAGGCGGAACATAATTTGCAGAGTGCCCGATTTGACCTACGTAAACCCCTTAGCACTAATATACGGAGGAGCGCAAAGTACACTGGTATAATATTGCGCTCACAGGGTCTTCAGGGAGCCCAAATTGTCGAAGATGCCTGCTTGTAGCGTGGTCAGCGCAGTTTCTTGAAGGAACCTGATAAATCGTTCACACACACAAAGTAGTGAATAAATATACAATCAGGAAGCCGACGGGCAGATATGTAAAATGTTGTAGCAACAATCAAGCTTAAATAACCTCAGACTGTGAGACCGTGAATCGACAAAACCTCGCAGCAATCGTACAAGAGCCTTACTTGCAAACCTAGCTGCGGATGACCACCGTTGACCCACAGTCCCGCTTCCTCTCACGCGAAGTACAGACAGCGTATACAAATAGCATGCGACGACACGTCCGTGGCTGTGCTTCTCATTGCTTGGACCATCGGCGCCTGTTACCGTTCAATACCGATGAATAGAACTATGTACTATATCGCTTCACAGCACATCTATTAACAGTAGTGTCAACAGCCGCTGGAACAATGGTTTGCTACTGTGGATTGCCGTGATATTTGTTGCGGTAGCATCGGCCGCAGTGTGGTTTTTAGCGCCAGCCGAGAGGCAGTACACGAGTGCCGGCGTCGTTCTACTTATGTATCACTACTAGTTCATTATGTGTGCGATGTTCCACTTGCATTGCCGGTTGCTTTTACCACTACAGCATTTCCCGGTACTTACCAGGTACGAACTGCAGTAACTACAATAGTTACCACTCGAATGCTCAATGATCGCGGCGAATGTTCCACAGTACCACGTTTCGTGGTGTCAATACTAGTGAACTTGCGGTAAACAGCACCATCAATAGCAGCAGCAAGAACTTCTCGCAGTCAACGCGTAGGACACCCGCAGTGGGTTTCTTTTCTCGTAGGGTCCAAGTTAGACATAAAATGGACGAGCTGACGGTGCGATCATGGTCTTGGGGTTGTTTGTGCAAATATGATTGTTTACTTTAGATTGTAAACAATACGTTTTTTATATGTTGGTTTTGTTGTTACATGTTTTTGCATTCTCGTATGTGGCATTGTTCATGCATATCTTGCATGCTTGTAGGGCGGTACGTCAACAGAGGGGCACAAGCTTGTGATGTACGTGTATCTCGCGACTGGGTTAGCGGGATGCCGGCAAGGAATGAAAGTAAGAAACACCTAAATCCTCACGTGTGTATTGAACGCCCGTGCAGTCGTTCCGGGGGCAGCGTCAACAATTTGCAAGTCGACAATTTATGTGTTGCCAAAATCCGCAGTCACAACGAAAAAACACGTTTCTCGGGTCTTTTCCGCAATTAGGCTACCAGCCGGAAACTCGTTGACCGTAACCCCCGCCAGGATGCACGTCTCAGTGGAACAGGAACACGGCCGTTGTCAAAGACGCCCTCGACCACTCAAGAGCTAAGTTTGATCACAACAATTAAAAGTGTTCCCCCTATGTGGAGTATGCAAACATGGTCTAAAAAAAACGGCGGTGATCGATAGAGGACATAGGTTTCGGCGGCACGATAATCGCGTACGCGACCGTTACAAAGTCTGGGCAGTGAGTGCAGCGGCAGCAACACCAACACGGTGCATGCGTGGGTTTCATTTGACGTTGTCGGGATCGCCAACAATTTTTTCTGTACAGTTTACACGAAGCTCACTCACAGGGTTGTTAGAGACGGCACACCCTGGAAGGCGTCGGCATCGATAGTTCCGATGTCGTTGTCATGCAGCCGCCTGCTCGTACGGCCCAACAACGCGGCCAAAGTTAAAATACACAATAATACAATGTGCCAGTATGATAACAGTTGTTTCCTGCGCGGGGTAAGTCCCTCGCGCTACGTGCCTCGTTTCACGACTCCACACCACGAAAACGATATTCTTTGGAGATGTCCCTAAATTACATCGACTCGCGTTCAAGGAATACCACCACGACCACTGCGATAGTAATGCGAAACTAAAACGAAACTTCTGAAGATGGTATGACGTCTACTTGTGTGACATTGGGTGTTCCACGTCGCGCTACGTTGACTGTTCCTATAGCTTCCCCACACAGCATTAGGTCGGATGCATTGGGCCTACACTAACACGCCTGTCTACCAAGATGTGCCACCCTAATCTCATTGTTTCTGGGAGTAACATAACTTCAAACGACGACGTAGCGATAACTCCCTCCTATCGTCAAGCATTACTACCAATGCAAAAATACGAAATACTCCACTCACAAGTCGACAAGCGACCCCAAATCGTTGAAGAGTCCGGCGCTCACCGAGGTCAAGGCATTGCTGTACAGCCACCTAACGAATCGCATGGATGGAGAGTAGTAATAATTGACAGGCAAGTTTGGATGAATGAGGTGATTCAGAATAACTCGTTTGGACAAACTTCAAGTCCAGAGTAGATCCCATACCGCCCATGTTCGCTCAGATGCTGTGAACCTTGACGCGATACGTAGCGATAGGCGGTTTTAGATAGATCCGTGGCATCTGGATTATAATCGTTGTATACATGGATCAGTGCTCTATTAGTGGTCGACGCAAACGTAGATACTGTTCATCGGCGGGCGCCGGTTGCTCTCATGTATACGAGTCTGAACAATGTACCTAAAGTTCCCTTTGGGCGGGAGGAACCTGTTGCACACTCGGTCGATTCCCCAAGAGCTCACCCCGGAGGTCTCGCCAGAGGAATCTCGGTGGGATCTCTACGCGCAGTATCCGTCGGCATCAAACGTTTGTGATATATGCGTGTGATTATACGCCGACCAACTGTAAAATATTGAAAGTTACCGTATTGTTTTAGCGGCTAAGGCAATGGAACCAAACGCCTAAGACCATATCAAACACATACCAGTATGTGTTAAGATCATACTATATATACGAAAAGTATTTCAGACGCCGGGCTGATGGATGAACCGCCGTTGTCTCCAGGTATGCACATGGGTTCGAACTTCTGTTGCCGGGTCCGTGTGTGACCAAAGGGATTCGTGTGTGTGTATTCCACTACGCCCGACCCATTCGCCGCGTAGTATCTATTTAGGGGATTTTACAAAAAGGGGTACACCCCCCTGTATCGTTACAAAAAGGGGGACATCGGTTTTCGCCGCCGGGTAAGCCCATGTACTCTGTCAAATCGACTCGAAATTAAAATGTAAGGGTGCGTATTAACGAAGGCAAGTTTCAAGTCGAGTCGATTTCAAATCGATTTTTTTTTATGAATCGAATCGATTTTTTTCCGATTTGAAGTGAAAATACGGCTTCGCGTCCTGTCGTGTATAACCACGTATGTTCCTTATGTTCTCGAAATGTGAATGATATCGGAATAGCGCGACATCCCACAGAGCGCCCGGCTGACAAGTACCGAGGGGAGAAGCTGAGAGCGAAGGCGTGCATTGTCACGTGCACGCCGGCTACAGCCTCTGTTTTTTTTTTAAGGCCCAGGCTAGGAAGCTGTTACTCTCAGCTTCGCGTGGGTGGTCGGAGGAAGCCCTTAAACGCCACGTACCGGACAGCGACAGCGGTGCAGATATCGAAGTCTTGAGTTTTTCCTCCGTGGTTTGGGTCGATCGCTTGGTTCTCGCCGGGCTTGGCCGACCGAGCTGGTGGGAAAATTGGGCTTGCGACCGCCATGATTTTGTTTGAGGAGCTACCGCCAGGCCACGTTGTGCTATGGTCTGTAGCCGTGGGCGCGGCTATTGCTCCGGTCACCACCCGTTGAGGTTAACGATTTATCGCCTCGTTGGTGGTTTTCGAGAACAGCCCAAACAGCGACGGATCGCCTCGGGGACGTTCACCCAGTGGGAACATGCCATGCATGTTGGATACACTCCAATCGATTCGAATCGATTCGAATCGATTCGAATCGATTCGATTCGATTTGCAAAAAATAAAGTATTTTTGGACTTCTTTTGATATCCGATCGAATCGATTTTGTCATGCCCCAAAGTACAAATGTCTTTCTGGTGATTCGTGCTTTGACCAATCAGATGAAAGTCCGCGTCGATTCATAAAAAACAAAATCGATTTGAAATCCATTCGATTTGCAACTTTCTTTCGTTAATACGGGCTCTAATGCGTTTGCCACACTCACATGGCACCTCCCTACCATCCCCAGCGTTTTATTTTCTTTTTTTCATATGTTTAACGGGTAAACGAGAGCGATCAAAAGGGGGGTGTGAGCATATCCCCCTTTTTGTTATGCCTACGCGATGGTATCCCCTTTTTCATCTACTTAGTTTGGGAAAGTCCCCCTTTTTTCGTAACGTCCCCCTTTTTGTAAATATGCAGAGAGGTATCCCCCTTTCTGTGTCAAAAAGACCTGGGGTAAATGACCACTCCATGTTCTGGTTGTTGTGGCACGCCCAACAGACGACGTCTAACGTCGAAAAGACCAACGGCCCATACCTAGGCAAACGTGGCCAGCAGATCAGCATACATTGGTTGGAGCCTGTGCCCTATTGTCCTCAAATATCACCAACATATATAAACGAGTATACGTAAATATATACGTAACAAACGATAGTAGTAATCCTCTGGTACTACTGCTGGCTGCTGTACGTATATATGTAGTCGTGCCGGTACCGCCGTATACGTATACGCGTATATCAGGTACGTACCATGGCGTAAAGGAGAGGAGAGTCTCATTGTACCAGGAAATGAGCTGCTGAGCTGTTCGGTCAGAGTGATGGTTAATATATGACTATGAGTATACCGTTAATGCGCTGGGCCGTTGGATTGGTGTTGACAACCGCCTCTTTAACGATAACCTCGCCGCCGGTGCTTGGTAGTGTCCCCCCTTTTGTTACGATATATGGGGGATGCCCCCCTTTTTGTCAAATTCCCATCTATTTATGTTGCAGCCGAGCGGGTGATACTTCTCATCCGTAGCAAACAGCACCGCAACGCACCACGCGAGTTTAATGCTATTCCTATTGAGGCACGCTGGCTGTCTGCAACGCGTTCTATCGATCCCTGTTGGGTAATGGGTCGTCTAAATCCAGTAATTATGTTACGTGTATATGCATATCAGCCGTCGCGGTTATATCAGTAGCCAAATTCGAAATTTACGCAGCACATCTGTACTCAGTCTGATATATGAGTCGGTTCAGTCATTGTTTTCACGCAATCGCCGTCGTTGTCTACAAAAATCATTCGAAAACGCAGTTTGGAGTCATGTCACGATCATGTTCAACGAAACACCAGCTATCCCTTAAAACTTAATCGATACCACACGCCATCGCGGTACTGTTTCACTCTACATGCACAATAATTGGCCTTACTCGTTGATGGCGTTCGCCAATATTGCTGTTGCTGCGTGTCACGTATTGTAATATATCCCTTCACACATAAGTCCTGTTGCATAGTGATCATATTTGCAGTTACTACTGGTAGTTGCCGTTTCCTTCACGATATGTTAGATTCTACCTCCCAACACGTCTTGCATTATATTTCCGTTTCGCCACAAACTTGGATTTTTCACAACACGAACATCTGTGGAAAGTACAGGCATATCTTGGTCGTGTACTTTGGATATGTTGTATTTCGATATTACTGCATTTTGCGGGATTCGGGGATTCGGCATTAACGGCTGTAGTTTAATACCGTAGTAACTGGTATGATTATTCTGCGTGGGGCTTTTCTAGAATTCTGTTCTGCTGATGGATTCAGACTGCAGCACTTGAATCATTGAGTAGACGCCTGTACCCCCGGGTCGAGACCGAGCGGATTCGAGATTGTATTAGTTACATCGGGTACAGCATATCCAACAGGTCGTAACTCTACTTGAAACACTGTCTTAACAGGAGTGGCTGGAGCCTGGGCAGATTAGTGGATGGTTTGCGTTGATATTAGTTTTCTCGATATGCGAAACATATGGCACCCCTTAAGTGGGATTATGGGTGCATCAAAACCTTTACCGATATTTGGCTGAATAACCTGTCGATGCTAGCCGTTCGCTCCAAATGCCAACAGTATCCCCCCCTCGATTGCCTCGAAGAGACCGCTATTTAGAATGCGATATGTTGGTTTTAACGGCGGGCTATAAACATATCTGGGGGGTTACTAGAAAAAATTGCAACTAGTTTCCTATGTTTGATATGTAGAATGTATTGCAAACTCTAGCTAGCCTTGCGGTGCACCGTGGGGGGGGGGTCAGGACTCCGGTGGGTGTAAATACTCCCTAGAAGTAACGTAAAAAAAGACGAACATTGATACTCTACGGTCGGGAGTTGTTTCGCAGCGGCCACGCAGATGTGTGACACGGTGGATATCGTATATATTGCCCCGGTCTGAAAGGAATCCTGCTCTCAATCGCCCACTCACAAGGTTCGAAGCGAGGCCATATCCTTGAAGGTATCATTATCGACGAATCCCATGTCGTTCGAATGCAGATGACTGTCCCAAAGGTTCCAAAACACCAGCGGAGCGACGAGGATGGCCATGTAGATGAGTCGGAGTGAAATTAGGAACTAGGCTACGCTGTGTTGCGCTGTATTGGCGTGCCTTTACAGTACATCCATGACCCTGTAAAAAAAGCCACCTGGTCCGGATCGAATGGCCAATCTTGAGACGCATCTACCGAACCAGTGCATCCTGAGCTAAGCTCCATTGCAAAGGCCACCTATCCACAACCTTCCGTGAAAAACTGGTCATCTGACGGGCATACAAATTACCAAAACATGTATAATCCATTATTATGCCCGCCAAAGACCCAACATTTGCGAAATGGCTCTCCTCCCTATTTGGAGCACCGTGGTTCGTTATTAAACGCCGTCTGTGCAACACAGACTGTGTTGGTAATTTTCCCCTGCGACGAATAACTCGTCTATCCAATTCCGCAGTGCGCGTTTTGTATATGAACCTGGTTGGAGTACCGTTTAAGGTAGCGTTGTTGTTTGGGTCGTTGAAACTTGCACCCTAGCTGAATTAGTGTTAACCCTGGTGGACCTCTGACTGCCAAGGGCACTTACAGAGTGATGATGTCGCTGCGGCCTATGGTGTCGAGGCAGAGCTTGAGAGCAGGGTTGTCAGCGTCTCCAATACCGCAGGAAGAGAGATCGCTATAGTGGGAGAAAACGGGGACCGTAGAGCAACAGCTTGTGAGGTTACAATAACGTGATGTTTGGTGTATCATTAACAATAAGCATTGCAATTTTGTCATACATGCACTACATAAGAGGGATTCCCAGCTACAGTGGGTTACGTGGTGAGCCTTCGGCCAGTACGATTCATTTCTTGTAGAATGACCTATTCATCCACCGGTCCTATTCGATATTTCTCACAGGGGATGCTTCAACAAACAAACTTTTCACTACGGAATATGCAGGACGTTGACGACAATTCTGCAAAGATGCTCTACACATCGACACATGCCTGCCTCTTCCAAGGGCAGCTCCCACAGATATATTAAAATGTTGCACGCTGTTCAGGTGAAGGTTGAACTACTGTGTCTTGTGTCCTACTCAAGTGTTTCATGGCGTACTTTAATAGTATTCATTTTTCGCACTCGACACGTGCTACGATAGAGGTAGTTCTATTAGGGCCCGTTTTAACGAAGAAGAAAAAAAATCAATTCGAAAAAAAAAACAATATTCAAATCCGCTTTCATTGGTCAACACACGCACCGGCACTAAAGAATAGGATCTTGGAGCATAATATTTGGTGCTGGTGCGTGTGCCGACCAATGAAGAGCGAATTTGAATTTTATTTTTTCCAAATTGAATTTCTTTTTATACTCGTTAGTTCAGGCCCTTAGTTGCTGAAAAGGTTTCTGATTGAAGGGGCTGATACACCCCAAACCGCCGGAATCCCATATTTGTGGTGCAATTGGTTTTCGTTGTATCGTTAGGCCAAGGAATTGGTCGTCGATGGCTCTTCTGGTTTCCTCCAAAGATATGTTTTCAGTGGAGTATAGCGCCCCCTTTTGATGCCTACCCCCAGAAAAACGGGGTGCACCTCTATCGTAGCAGACGTCACTCACACGACTGTCGTGCCTTCAATGCATCGAGAATCCGCACCAGTAAGGCACGAAGTTTGACCTGAATAAATACCACATAGACAGGGAGCCACGCGAATGGGACGATATAGGTGGTTCAGTCATAAGCACGGCCCCTTGCCGCGTTGGCGAAGTCCATGCTGTGCACTCGACCGGACATTGTTATTTTCGACAAGTTTCACGGTAGGGCGGCCACGTTTAGAGTTAGGTACATTTGTTTCGGCCGCTTAGAGTCACTCACCCGAGTGACTATCTTACTGGTTTGCAGTTCAGCTTTGAAACTTACGATTGTTACGGTATCCACCGCCACAGGATTGTTTGTAGTTAGACGCGAGTTTGTTTCAGGCCCATTGTGGAGTGAAATACGGAGCCACTCGCCCGAGTAGCGTACACGTAGTGACGACAATTGGGACACACCCCTTTAACGTAGAACCGATCATTCTATACAGCACAGGCAAATGGTGTGTGGAACAAAGCTTCTTTTTGAGATAAACCGTGCACGGCCGCAAGTCCGCTTCGCCTAAGAATTATAGACGTCAGATCATTTCCATGCCACATGCCAATAGAATCGCATGTCCAAACTTGCAGCCGCCGTGCAGTTAGGACAAGGTTAATCGTGTATCATCCACACACGAAAAAAAGGAACGGCGGATAGGTTGTCATCGCCTACCGTGCACCACAACACCGAATGACAGCGCCAATGTGGCTGCAAGCCACTTGCCCAGCCCTGCCATCTTCATGCTAGTCTTGAACCCTGTTCGGCGTGATCGTTGCGAAAGTTAATGCGTCAGAAACAACATTGTCTATGTTAAACCACATAGACGCAGAGGACACAGTGTACTCGAACACACGGTGGTGAGCCAAACCAAGCGGGTTAGATGCACATTTTGAGTATTTTGACGCATAAGTGGTAAAAGAAAAACGACGTCCGGCGGACCTCCGGGGGCCCGTGCGGGGGGGCTCACCTCGCCTACGACTCGTGGTGCGGAGTGCGGCGCCCCACCACGGGTTATGGCTGGTGGTGCGCTGCCCGCACCACGGGCTCTGGCTCGTGGTGCGCTGCCCGCACTACGAGTTGGACGCCTATTTTGCGCCCTGCCTCACGTCATAGGCTGAACTGTGCTGCCGCTGCGACACTGCTGATGTTATGGTTGTGCTGCTTGCTGCTTACGGGTTGTTCTACTACTGCTGCTGTTATGTGCCTGTTACATGTTTGTTGGAATCGCATAAAGGTTCGTTGTTCGCTTTTTTGTCTCTTTTGGATATTGGGAGGTCAGTGATATTTCTGTTTCAGGTGAATGTCAGGCCCCGCGTGCTTGCATACGAACGGAGATCAACCCACGAAATATCACGATTCTAAGGGTAGATTCAATGAGAACTGAACGAACAAAACAAGGACCCAGGACCGATAATTCAAACCTAAATTTGACAATTTCCCGACTTGGACCGGCATGTCGACGGTGGGTACATGTGAACCACAGCGCCAGCCTACCGGGATGACCTGAGCGCCCAGTCCTGCAGACCATAGCACAGCCTACCCTGGCGGTGGCGTCCCACAACTAATCATGGCTGTCGCAATCCAAACTGTTCAATAAGCTTGATGGTCCAACGCACGAACCGAGTGATGGATGCGTATTCAGAAGGATGCGCTCAAGACGTCGATAGCATCATCGCCGTCGCTGTCTCGCCAGTGGCGTGTCAGGGATCTCTACGGCTACCTACGACACTGTGAGAGCGACAGCTTCCTAACGTGCCCCGCCAAAAAGAAAACAGTTGGCTTGCGGCGGCGTGCATGCGCCGACGCATGCATTTACTCTCGTCTACGTGCCCCGCCAAAAGGCAAACGTGCACGCGCCGACGCATGCATTTACTCTCGTCTAGTTACCGGATTTGGTCACGTGGGCGTTATGAGACGTGCTGCGTTATTTTGATTTCAGAAATATTTGGTAAAACGTTTCACCTTTCCCGGACGCAAACCGTTTGGTTTCAACGAACTCGAATCCAATTTCAAGCCTATTTCCTCATTGATGTGTTTCCCATTTCGGTTCATATGGGCCTTTAGTACGTGAACTGTTTTGACACAAAGAGAGCATTTGACCCTCACCTATACTGCCCAAAAATACATTTTGTTTTCATCAAAAACATGGTGGTAATCGTACGCATTCCGTCCGACGATAAAAAACAATTTACTACTGTAGTACTACAGTACTAATACATATAATATATTGGTGGACTGTAAACTATGTTTGTTGTGACAGCCTCCCCCCTTATAGCACAGATTAGCCCTCCCCGGCAGGGGTCTTTAAAACCAAGTGATTGGTTTTTGGAAGATTCAGATAAAAAACACGATTCTTTGTACTATAGATTATGTGTACGTACGAGTAAATCATCCAGCGATTACAGCAGAGCTCCGATTGTTTTTCCGTTCTGACCATTTTAGATATTAATATTAATACGAGCTAGTTCAGGAATATCACCCAAAATTTCGTGAGTCACGAATGCCGCATGCAATAGCAACTCCAATGTCACATATTTGGTATCAGACTGACCGCCATGAACAGTGGAACAGGGTGACATCGCCAGTTTTTTGTTCAAGGACCTAGAACTGGCGCTACCGCCCATAAATGAGGCCCGACCAATCACAGGCAATTAAAGTGGTCAACAATAGTCAGGCGTTTCCGTAGGAAAACATTTTCCCCCCCCAATGTTTCTTTCTGAACAAGCCGCTTCCAGGTGGTTCGAGGCATGTTTGTACAAAGTTTCCCGCAAAATATTCGAAGATCTGACTGCGTATGATCATATTAAGTAATATTTTACGCCCAAAATCGATTATATACTGAAACTAAGTAAATATAGTATAGCTGTCGCTAGGAACTCGCGCAGCAGGATATTAGTAACTGTCGTCAACTTGTGTGCATTGGTGGGGAAAAGAGCAGGAAAAAACGTCGACGACGTGCTCCGAGAACCCCCGCTGCCTCCCTTAAGGCGGTACACGCGCATGATGGCGCAGCTATGGCTATGAGGATCTGCTCCACATGCGTGAGCACCGTAGGAAAAACTAAAAAGTCGTCTACTATAGAAGTACAGAAAAAATGGAGGAATCCATAACTTGCACGTGTAGAGTAACAGATGGTGCAGGATCTTCTAAACACAATAGTTAGGGGTTCGAGACCCGTGTATCACTCCGAACTTCTTTTAGGTAGGAAAATAAAAACGTACGTAGAGTAGACAGATAAAATTCTGAGAAACTGATGAAAAGTTCAAAAACAAAAGTAGTAGACAAAATAAATTTCTGAGAATTTGATGAAAAGTGCACACAAAATCAATAGTTTAATCAAGTAAGAAAACGGCCATGGCCATTTTGCCAGGGGTCCCTATCACGAGAGCCTTGGTCAAAATTAGAAACTCGCATTGGCTCGTAATTACGAGGCAACGCCTATTTTTGCACTTTTACCGCACAAAAGTCCAAATTTCCACGCCGTTTTTTGGAGATAAAACCTGAAATTTGGTACACGTGTTTTATGCGCCCTACCCGAGCCTTTTACTATTTGTTTTTATTTGTTTTCGCCGGAAATTTCGGATCTCTTTAGACCAAATTTTCCTAAAAAATAACAAAACAAGCAAGATCTGACGGGGGGGAATTAAAAAAAAAAGTCCGTGAAAGTCTCGGGTAGGGCGCATAAAACACGTGTTATGAATTTCAGGGTCTATCTCCAAAAAACGGCGTGGACATTCGCCACTGAATGGATTTTGGGTGGTATGCTTGAACCAGCCTGCAATAAATAGGTGTCGAAAAAATACTTTTCGGAACGCCCCTTGGAAGAGGAGAGAAAACGAAGATAACAAATGGCATGCTTTTAGTTTTTTAGTTAATAAATATCTTACACGGCATTGTGTGTGTTTGTTCTTTCCATCAAGCCGTCTATTCTACCCGTCGACATCTAGCACAGCCGGTCGCCCCGGTGGGCTAGCAGGTAACCACGAAGCTTGTTAGCGTCAAGACCGTCCCCCGAGTGCATGCTCGTACGTAGGGAATTTTTCTCGCAAAAACATATATTGACTACATAGCGGAAAGCGAGAGACCGTGAGTTAGCAAAATTCGATGAAGATCGACAAGCGTTGGGAATGCTGAACCCTCTGCGCTATAAAAATCAAGGCAAGAACCGTAGTCGGGAAGGGGGGAGAGGAGCCCACTTTGTGACCCCAGATCTGAGATACGACTATTAATAGGGAGAGAGAAAGACAGAAGAGCGAAGTTGATGAATGGGATTGAAAAAAAACAAAAGCTATGATACGTACGAGTACGACGTATTTATATTCATATTAGGGCAACTGCCAAAATCTGGTATACCTGATCCATTTGAGTCAAAATCAGGCATATAAAACCAAGTAAAAAACGAACGCCACGAACGGTGTTTTTCAAAACTTTTTGGCTGTGAGAAATATCAAACATACTTTTGCATTTGCGCCTGAACAGCAGAATGATAGCGACACGTACATATATACGTTTCATACATAACGGCTCACGGTAGGTTTGTCATACGCACCTGTTACACACAGTTCAGTCTTACAGTATCATCCTTTTCTTCGGGCGGCGAACCAAGTCAGAACAACGAAACAAAAGAGCCGAAAAGAGGTACCAGGCTGCAGGTAATCGGCGTCCCCGGTGGAATGGCAGGAGAATAGTGTCCCTGTGATAGTCAGGGCGTGGCTTCTAACCCCCTCGAGTGCATACCCACCCGTGATTGCAGGGGCTTTTGCTTGCAAAACATATATTGACTACGTCGTACGACGACGTAGCGGAAAGCGCGAAAGCGTGAGTCAGCAAAGTTCGATGAAAATGGACGAGCGTGCGGGATGCTGAACCCTCTGCGCGATAAAAACCAAGGCACGAACCCTAGTGGGGAGGAGGGAGAAAAGCCTACTTTGTGACCCCGGGTCTGAGTTACGACTGACTGTGGAGGGAGAGGAACATAAGCCTGTTTCTTAGGGCCCGTATTAACGAAAGAAAGTTGCAAATCGAATCTATTTCAAATCGTTTTTTTTTTTATGAATCGACGCGGACTTTCATTTGATTGGTCAAAGCATGAATCACCGGAAAGACATTTGTACTTTGGGGCATGAAAAAATCGATTCGATCGGATATCAAAAGAAGTCTCAAAAGACTTCATTTTTTGCAAATCGAATCGAATCGATTCGAATCGATTCGAATCGATTGGAGTTCATCCAACATGCATGGCATGTTCCCACTGGGTGAACGTCCCCGAGGCGATCCGTCGCTGTTTGGGCTGTTCTCGACAACCACCAACGAGGCGACAAATCGTTAACCCCAACGAGTGGCGACCGGAGCAATAGCCGCGCCCACGGCTACATACCATACATAGCACAACGTGGCCCGGCGGTGGCTCCTCAAAACAAATCATGGCCGTCGCAAGCTCAATTTTTCCACCAGCTCCATCGGCCAAGCCCGGCGAGAACCAAGCGATCGACCCAAAACACGGAGGAAAAACTCAAGACTTCGATAGCTGCATCGTTGTCGCTGTCCGGTGCATGACGCTTAAGGGCTTCCTCCGACCACCCACGCGAAGCTGAGAGTGACAGCTTCCTAGCCTGGGCCTTGAAAATAAAACAGAGGCTGTAGCCGGCGCGTGCGCGTGACGATGCACGTCGTCGCTCTCCGCTTCTCCCCTCGGTACTTGTCAGCCGGGTGTTCTGTGGGATGTCGCGTTATTCCGATCTCATTCACATTACGAGAACATACGGGACATACGTGATTTCACCTGATAGTACGCAAAGCCGTATTTTCACTTCAAATCGGAAAAAAATCGATTCGATTCATAAAAAAAAATCGATTTCAAATCGATTCGATTTGAAACTTGCCTTCGTTAATACGGGCCCTTAGGGAAAATCGATTTGTTCCAGTTCGATTTGTTTTTTTCGGCCATTTATTGATGTTTTTGACCCGGAACGCCGTCGAAAGAAAGGGCCGTGCGCTTCTCGGAATGCATTCCCCTTCTATCCCACAGGTATCCAACGCAAAACTCCGCTTCTCCATCGAAGCAGTTTGAAATATCCAGCTTTTTCTCAAATCGAACAATAGACATAAAAAAAAAATTGAAGGTACTTTCGAGTCAGAAATTACGGAAATTTTGAATAGTTTGTGCTTCTGGAATGTTATTTGTTGGATATTATTCGAAATGCCACATACCTCAAGAACTTGAAAATGCTTCGATGGAGAAGTGGAGTTTTGCGTTGGATACCTCTGAGATGTTGGGCGCACTCATCCCGAGAAGCGCACGGCCGATTAGCCCGCGTTCCCGGTCAAAAACATCAATAATGGGCTGAAAAAAACAAATCGAACTGAAACAAATCGAACTTCCTTAAGAAACAGCCTAAAAGTGCGAAGATAATGAACAGGATGGAAAAGAAGCAAAAAACAAACATCATGACCATAAAAAGGTATAGATTGGTACCCTTACCCCGAGTATTGCGCTACGGGGCGTACAGGACTTACAAAAGTTCCGGGTAGGGGTTCGGATGTCGTACAGAACTCACAGAAGTTCCGGATACATGTGTATGTGTATATGAAAGAAATTATTACAGAACTCACAGGAGTTCCGGGTATTGTGTGACGGTCGTACACAACTCACAGAGAATACGTGTTGGTTTCAAAATGTTGTACCCGTACCCCGGGTATTGTGGCACGGAGCGTACTGACAAAAGTTCCGGGTACGGGTATGAGTGTCGTACAGAACTCACCGAAGTTCCAGGTACTGTAGGTACAAATGTGTTGTACCCGTACCCCGGGTATTGTGACACGGAGCGTCCAGAACTTACAGAATTTTCGGGTACGGATATGAGTGTCGTGCAGAACTCGCAGAAGTTCCTGGTACGGGTATTAATGTCGTGCAGAACTTCGAGAAGGTATTTGTAGCGTAATGCCCGTGTAAATACCCCCGGGATGGTTTTGTAGGTATCATAGCCTAACGAACACAAACCTTCAAAAATGTAGATTCGTACTCGTACACACAGCCAGGAACTTGATTTAACAAATATAATTTGAATATAAGACATACTCGTATGGTATAATATCATAGAGATGTCCGTCTCGCTTTTCATTCCCACCGCCATCGCGTGTTATTTAATAGTATAGACCCAGATCAAGAAACCTGTTCAGGGTTGTTTATATTTTCAGACTCCGCCCGCAGATACACGCATCGGGGTACATGTTGCGCCCGAAACTCACAGAGCCGGCCATCGCGCCCAGTAGCTTTGTTATAACGGTTTGGAGTTGTGGGAGAGTACTATATCGGCGTCACTGAGGGCAACGCACAGCAGCAGGGAGGGCTTTTCCTTTGGACGGTACGAGCTTTTCTAGGTAGACTTCGAATTAGGCACACCATACACGCTTTCACTGACCCCTGCCTGAGCACGAGCACCTGCGTGTACGTTCTGCCGTGCGAAACTACCGGCAACAGCCAATCCTCTGGCTTACCGGGAAAGATGCTCGGTTGGTCACCAGCAACACGTCGGCCACACCGTACGTAACTGATAGACCCGAGCAGCCGCGGCCTATTTTTAAGTCTGACGAGCAAGGAGTTGTATAAATAATGGATGTTCGGGCCTGTTAGACCGCAACATTTTCCCGATGCCTGCAATTACCGGCCCGCAACTGGCCAGGTAGGTAACTTTGTTTACCGGGTAATTCATCTCTTGCCGCCCCCCCCCTCCGGGTACAGCAGCGGGTCGCCCCGGTAGTCTAGTGGTAAGTCTTTGAGGCTGCTAGCATTGATTGGTTCCCGAGTTCAAATCCCACGGTAGTGAGTTTTTGACTTTACAAAAGAGGAACCAATGAATTGCTGAGAGCGCCTTTGTGGCGTGGGTAGGCGGAGTCCGACGCAAAGTCGACGAGGGAAGAAAGTGGTGAAATGTTCTCGCGATAAAACTGAAAAGCAGGTACCCGTAGTGGGGAGGGAAGAGGAGAGCCTACTTAGTGTCCCCGGATATAAGTTACGGAAAGAGAAAATAACGGCAAATATAAGAAATGGGATGAACCCAAAACAAAACAGACATACGACACACAAGTCTCCACCAATCTTGGATAAAATGCAGAGCGGGGCCGACCTTGACGATGACTAAGGGAACAGTAAGTAGAAGGACATTACCTAATTTCTACAGTAATTTCAGCGTGTTTAATTTATACTGGTACTTTTCATCGGTGGATTATACAGCAGTGTAATATGTTGGCTATGATCGACTCTGTTTCGAAACCCAAGGGATGGGTCGTTTTTATCTCTGGCTCCTATTGCGGTAATTCCGGGTAGGAAACAACTTCAAAAGCGTGATTCTTACTGTAAAGGTAACTTTTTCCAGGCGTAATTAATGTATGAGCTACAGTATATACATCCATGCCAGGTTTCTACATACCTGGTACGTATGATTACCGGATGGTTTTGATAAGGCGTGATGACGAGGCCACCAAGTAACTCACCGCGTGACGTGTGATACTGGAGTGCCCTCACTGTAGACAAAACAGAGTGAGCTCTGTGACCTCGGGTCTGAGGAAAGAGGGAAGCATGGCGAAGACGCACATAAAAATTATGAATCCAATGTATGAAATAAAACGGAGGACAACACATATATACATATGTACATACATGAGATAGCACAACATCGCAATTTCTTATCACGGTATTTCGAACTGAAATGTCAACCTGACGACCATACGTATGATATATATTATATACGATGCAGGGGCGTCCGGAAAAAAGAGAAAACGACACACCACACCCCCAGAGGTCGGAATAGAAAACCGTTACAACCGTTGTGATCACATGATGATGAAATAAGAAAACGGGGAAAAATTTGATCCTTATTTTTATTTGTTTTCACTTGGTTTTAGTAACCCCCCACCCCCCCCCTAACGAACAAAAAATTATGTGAGATGTCGAAAAATATATTTTCGACCACCCTCGTACGATGAATTGTTTTCCAATTTTGTCTCACTCCATCCAGTCTCCGTCACTGGGAATATACTAGGTTGTACGAGTGACGCCGATGGCCCGGTAGAGTAGTGGTCAGCTTCAAAGGCTACTATCATTGGTACCTGAGTTCAAATCCCACCGTGGTGAGAGATTTTGACTTTATTTGAAGTAATAAAAAAGAACCAATTAAATTGCTGAGAGCCCCTGCGTGGCGTGGGTAGGCGGAATCCGACGCAAGTCGGCGAGAGAAGAATGTTCTGAAACCTTCCCGCAATGAAAATGCAAGGCAAGAACTGTAGTGGGGGAGGAGGGAGAAGAGCCTACTTTGTGACCCCGGATCTGAGTTGCGACCAGGAAGGAGACAGAAAAGAAAGGCGAAGATAATTAATGGGATAGACCTTGGATATACACAAAAAAAAAAAAAAAAAAAAAGTCACAATCATAATTGGTTACCACAGTGACAATTGTCACTGAGATTTTTTATTTAACCCTGCGCTCAAGCTCTCAAGCAAAGATGTCGGGAGACATGTCAAGCAAGGCAAAACATGCGCTGTCAAGGGTGTAGGGTGGAGTGTTCCACACTAAAAACTAGTTGTTTGGTGACAGTCACGGCATGTCAAGGCTGTCAAGGGTTGAAAGTGAAGAACACACACACAGATTTGTACATCGTAGCTGCAACAGGCAGCTTCCGACAGACTGCAACCACAGCACCACCACCACCACCACCACCACCCACCACCACACGACCCCCAGCCACCACCACCAGCCAAGCAGCAGGGGCACCTGAAGCTTGTGGCTCGTGCTCGTGGTGGCTGGGGGTCGTTGTTCCTAGATTGCAAATCTGGATGCCCTGACTGCCCAGCAGTCTGATGAGATGTTTTAAGGTCGTTGCATTAGAGGACAGAGCGAGAGAGAGAGAGCGGAGAGAGAGCGGAGTGCTCGAACCTCCTCCCGCACGAGGCAAGAATTCCAATAACGCCTGCGAATATATACGCAACCCTCTACAACTTTTGTAACCGTCGTTGCTGACACGATCCAAACGAACACCCTCCCTGGCTCTTGACAGCAATGACAAGACCGAAAGGACATTCAAGACAAGCTAGAACCTAACAGCCAACAACAGTCCCGCAGGAGGAAACCCGGCCACCGGGTCAAAACCCCCTGTATAACTCATATTCTCCAAACCATTGCAGTTGAAACAACGGCCGCATTCCAAACGATGACCATGGCCAGAAAATAAGATGCCAAGTGGTGCCCTACTCACCCATGCCCCTCAAAGTAGCGCGGGGTGGCGACCTGACAAATTATTCCTCGCATAACTCAAACATGGTACATCGGATAATGCTCATACCCCTTCTCACCCTCCAACGGCAGATTCAACAAGAACCTACGGTGAAGCTTAAAAGGGGTCGCAGCAAGGGATTTCGTCAAAATATCCGCATGCTGGTCTTTCGAAGCTACGAACTGAATGTCGATCTTCTTCGCACGAAGCAGCTCCCTAACAAAATGAAAACGCACGTCGATATGCTTGCTCCGAGCAGAACTAAGAGGGTTCTGAGCCAATGCTATGGCCCCCTGGTTATCTTCAAACACCCGGGCACATGATCCGCTTCGCTCTGGACAAATAAACGATAAGACCGCGCCCGTGAACAAAGCCTCCTTCACCCCTTCACCTAGGGCAACGTACTCTGCTTCTGCTGTGGACAACGTAACACACCTCTGCGTGCTACTTGCCCAACTGACGGCCGCACCCCCCAGGGTAATTACCGTCCCCGATACCGAGCGCCTATCATTCGCCTTATCAGCATAATCGGCATCACTATACGCATTAAAATCCAGTCCCGAACCCCGCACAAAAAGCCAAAAACCTTGTCCCGTGAAGGTACTCCATAATCTTCAAAACTGCCCTCCAGTGCCTCTCAGTAGGGTTGTGAGAGTGACGGCCACAGCACGCACAGCGTTGGAGATGTCCGGCCTCGTCATGGTCGACAGCACATCAAACTGCCCACAGCCTCCCTGTAAGGCCAGTCTCCACCAGGTTCGCCTTCCTCTCTTGGACCTAGTTCCACACCAGGGGTAGCGGGGATGTCAGAGGATGAGTTAACGCCAAAACGATTAACATGCTCTCAATAAACGCCTTCTGCGTAATCTCCAAGTCCCCAATTCCCAGTCGCGTTTGAAAGCACAACCAGTGTACCAAGTCAGTTCTCCGAGTTATTCGTGGGGAATTTCGTTACTAACGCGGCATGAAAATCTCTGCATGACTCGTCCGAACCTGCAATCACGATGTCATCCACATGAACACCATGATCAGTTGTACCTTGCCGTCCACAACCATGCGAAAAACACAAGGATCAGTCCTACACTGCTCCATACCGTACTCTACCACGGTTTCTACCAATAATCCGGCCCACTGTCGTCCACTTCTGCTTCAGACCATACAGCGATCGGTTCAGGCGAACGATTTGCCTGCATTCACCACACCCACCGGGTAGTTTCATGTATATCTCGGCGTCGCCAACAAAGTGCTCTAAATGAAAATCTTCAGACCGTGTTCGTTGGCAACAGCTGCCAGAATTTTAACTGACGCTGCACGAGGGAGTTGGTGCGAATTTTTAAAGAATCTACATCCTGCACCTGGCTAAACCCCTTAGCCACAAGTCTAGCCTTTGTCTTTACTATCAGGCCATCCTTGTCCGTCTTGAGGTAAACACCCACTTCGATCCTATCAGGTTTCCGCCCTTGCGGCGGTATCGCTGCTTCAAACGTACCGGTCGTTTTGTGACCGTCCAATTCAATCTTCATGGCCTCTTGCCACGCCGCTTTGTACTGTGAACGCTCGACATTGCTACGGACTGAGGGGGCGGTTCTACGTCTTCCGGGAATCCACTCGGCATGCGCACGCTTAACTCCCCTTTGTTATCTGCTGCAGGTCCTCCAGCCATCAGAGCCAGTGCGTCCTCCGTCGTCCAGGATGTGCTGTTCTGCGTTCTCCTAGACATCGTCAACTTGTACACTGCCGCAAGCAGCGCGTCCACGACCTTAGGCCTCATCCTTGCCGGCTCTCAGCAGGCTCGCCCTCCAAGCGTTGGTCCTGACCCCGGGTCCTTGGCCCCTTACTGTCGCGGGGAGCCGTCCCCAGCTGCTGAGCTCGTGAGCGTGGTCTCCCCGACAGGACCGCGGGTGGATCCTCACCGTTCCCTTGGTCGGTGTCGGAGGCTGAATGCCTCGCCCGGGTCACTTTCGGCCCTCCTCCGGGACCAAGGAGGCGCCCACCGCGCCCCCTTGAGACGAGCCCGTCGTCCTCGGCTGTTTCGACCCTCCCTACCGGGGCCGAGAGGCGCCCACCGCGCCCCCTTGAGACGAGCCCGTCGTCTCGGCTGTTTCGACCCTCCCTACCGGGGCCGAGGAAGCGCCCACCGCGCCCCCTTGAGACGAARCCTCGTCCTGAATTCCCGTCGCCGGCATCGCCGGCGGCAGGTGCCTGCTGGGCGCGCTCCTCCAAAAACGCGTCCAGATCGAACCCCCACGTAAATCGAGGTCGTTCAGGCGAGCCAAACCTTCGTCCAGCTCATGCACCACCCCCCCACCACCTCGATCTGACAGTGCTTCCGTCGTCTGCCTCGGACCCCCCCTCTTCCATAGACAGGGAGGTTACATTCGATGGGCAGGTACAGGTGGTGCAGGTGACACGCGCTGCCAGGTTATGTTGCGCGTGATCAGTACGGTACGGTGTCTAGTCAGCACTCGTACCAAGTTTTGGGGTAGTTGGGTGCAGGGCCAAGGTAAAAACACTCCTGTGCTTTCGCCTGAGACTTGTTCTCCCTCTTCACCTTGCAGTAGCCAGGCTTGAGGAACCGTAGAAGTACTACCGGGGGGGGTCTACCATACCACATCTCGTATGGCGACTTGCTCTCGGGGTTAGCGGTGGTTGCTGTACGGTTCAAAGCATCGCACGCCCAGTGCGACGCTTCAGCCCACAACGACTCAGTTGCGGGTAGCTGTGCGCCAGGGTATAGCTCGCGAGCCTGGATTCGGCCCGCCATTGCGGCCGTCTCAATCAAGCCTAGCGCGCGCTCTGCTACCCCATTGAACTGGGGACTGTCTGCCGTCGTGAATTCCTGCTTGATCCCTCGTGTTCTACACAGGTCTCCAAACTTCCCCCCACGGAATTCACCACCCCCGTCCGATCGGACGATGACCACTTTCGAAGGGACATCGTCTGCGCGAGAATCCGCGAGGAACTGCTCGAACAATTCCGCGGCGTCCGACTTGTGGCGTATAAAATACACCCATGTATACCGTGAAAAGTCATCGCGCACAATGAGAGTGTACCGCTTCCTGCCAAGAGACTTTACCACCTTGGGACCACTCAAATCCACAAACACCCTCCCGAGCTTCTTACCCGCTCGTGTGTGCGTGGGTTGCTTGATGCTCTTGCGAAGTCCCTTCGCCATGGAGCACCGCCTGCATTTCAGCAGGTTTCCCTTGGGGACGATTCCTTGCTGCTCCGCGGTCTTGCGAAGTAGAACGTCGTGGGAGTGTCCAGCCGCGCAGTGGTAGTCGTTGATGTCGATCGCGGGCTTACTGGGCTGTTGCCCTGGCGCGAGTACAGCACATGCATTTTCCCCACTACTGCTGTCGGTAGCCGTAAAGGCTGTACAGGGTCCCACTCAGCGGGAACACGATCGAACGCTCTGACTTGAGCCGGACTACAATCCCCGAGGGGCGTCCTTAGAACGTATGGCCGTTCTTGACGAGGGTGGGCAGGAAAAATAAATGATAGCGGAGGTCTGGCACGTGCGCAACGTTAGTCAGCAACACTTGCACGGGACCGTTTCCGGACCGAAAGACAAAGCGAACATCACCGTATCCTTCGATGGAGCGAGTTGAACCATCGGCGATGCGCAGTTTTAGGCTGCATTCTCTGTAGTTGAGCATGCAATCTGCTGAGGGCGTCATGTGTGTAGACGCTCKACTATCGCAGATCCAGGCCTCTCTCCTACCTGAAAAGCCGACTCTCCTTCCCCCATTCTGCCCAAACCATCACTGCACTTGCCTGTCTCTTCGGCCTTGAAAGCTGAAGCCTGGGCCGTACKAATATCAACGTCCCTTGCTCCAACCTCGCTCGCCATCGACAGCACAGCCTCTTCTTTCGGCGTGGGGCAAACATCAGCGGAGTGCCCCAGTCCGTTGCATCCACTGCACCGCTTCTCTCTACAGTTTGCGATAATATGGCCCTTCTTGCCACACTTGAAGCACTTCCCTACGAAAGTACTACCTTCGGTGGCCTTGGTGCTGCTGCCATTGCCACCGGAAGTCGCGGCTGAGTCTCTACGGGACCCACCGCTGGGGTTTGCACCCCTCTTACCAGACCNCGGCTCGTCTGCAGAGTGCGGAAGCTGCCTGTTGCAGCTACGATGTACAAATCTGTGTGTGTGTTCTTACTTTCAACCCTTGACAGCCTTGACATGCCGTGACTGTCACCAAACAAGTAGTTTTTAGTATGGAACACTCTACCCTACACCCTTGCCAGCGCATGTTTTGCCTTGCTTGACATGTCTCCCGACATCTTTGCTTGAGAGCTTGAGCGCAGGGTTAAATAAAAAATCTCAGTGACAATTGTCACTGTGGTAACCAATTATGACAGTCACTACCGCCTAGCTCTCCGATCTCGGCACGGCTTTCGACACGAGCAGCACAGGACGGTCGGCACAAATAGCGGGCCTCTATCAGTCCCGAGCGTGTCTGAATCGGTTGAGTGTACGCGTCGCGCGCCAAAAAAAAGCAAAGCGAACGAAGTGCAGACGAGGGACGTGCGAGGGACGTGCGAGGGACGTGCGAGGGACGTGCGAGGGATATTAAGGATTCTTTAAATAAAGCCACGCTGTGGCAGCTTTCAGAACTGTTTTTTGTCCGTTTGTGTCCGTTCGCGACCAGGGGGGTACACCCCCACGGGCAGATACCCAACCCATTAGGAAGAGCATCTATTGATGCTCGAAGAGCTAGCGCCCTTCTCGCATCAATATCTCCACATTATAACTTTTCACTTATGATTTGCGTTCGTCGAGACCAGTACCGTACATATGATATAACACGGAATAAAGCAGACCCCCCTTGGATAACACCCCCCTCCACATAAGCACACCGGGTGATATGTCTATATTGTATACTTTGTAGGGCTGTCAGTCGGCACGACTTACGTCGCCGACTACAGTAGTTATTATTCGGCCTTATAGTCAGTCGTGAAACAGAGGTGCCGATTTTCCGACTTATTGGGTTTCCTTAACTGTAGGAAGGCTTTTTAAATACGGGGTACAGCTTTTAAAGCGAATTGTTGCGGGCTGCGGATACCCTCACCTGCACTGTGACACTGGAGCGCACAGCGGGAGATCCACACACACACACACCAGGGTTCGAATTAGTGCTCCAGCAACATGTGCGCGTATCGTACATCGGGCATATTTGGATGTGCGCGTAGCGCACACCGAGCCGGAGGCGAGGTGCGCTCCCCGCAGGGGCCCCCGCAGGGGCCCCCGGAGGGCCCCCGGAGGACCGCCGGAGTCGAAAAGTTTGGACGTATGTGCGTAAATGTACTCAAAATGTGCGTCTCATTCGCTCGTCTTGTAAATAACACACAGACAAGCATAGACAGAACCTGCTCCACATAACTGCAATGGATGTCAGCGCGTAGGTTAACTCTGAGGAATCATCAACATGTTGAAATCAATTTATTCGTCCCCGTATCACCGCAATTATCCACTAACACGCTGCAAACTCGCCTTCGCCATCTCACATGCTATACAACAGGTGATATACAACTGCTATACAACGCTATCATCCCACCCCAAACGAAATATATTTCTCGTTCGTTCCAGTGTTTATTACTTGCGCCTTGCAAGCGCATCGTAAAAAAAAACGGCCTCTTCACGAAGGATGTCGAGCCGCTTTGTCAGGTCACCGCCTTGTTTCCTGTACGTATATATATATATATCGTAGATACGTATTTATATATAGATACCAGGTTGAAACCACAAACGCGTGTTCCTCTGTATTTGCGACCCTTTCAAGCCTTGTTTCATCCACGGACATACAAAACCGTCATAAATTTGAACTCAGTCCCCTCAAAAAAGAAAGCCACAAACAAACTCGGCAGGAAAATGTCGAATAAATCACAAGAAAAAGGCCTAAAAAGAAATCGCCTGCGGCGAAAACAGACCCAATTTTGTTTCTGTTGCGGCGAAAATAGGCCCCAATTTGTTTTTGACCTACATCGAAATGGACCCGCACAATTTTTTGGCCTGCGGCCAAAATGTGTGCGGGGGCCTAAAAAAGATGTGCGAAAAGCCGCACATCTACTGCCTTTTGTGGTGCGCAAAAGCTGATATTTCAGATATTTGGTGCAATTGCGCACGTTTCGCCAACTAATTCGAACCCTGACACACACACGCACACATGGCGGAACAGCCCATCTCTCTCGACGGTGCCGACGGCGTCAGCCCTGGCGCACCCAATGCCAACGCTGAGGGCGGAGATCCCGTCGGCGAAGTTGTGGCCATTATCGGCCCGCGGACCACCTTGGCGAGTGCACGCGACCCCGAAACGGTGCTCTACCGTGTGAAGCAGTAGCCTTTACCGCACTACTGAATTAGTATCTAGGATAAAGTATGGAAATCGGGGAATATTTTCTTATATGCCTTTTAGTGTGGTCGACCAATTTTTCAAAAAACAAAGAACGCCTGATTTTTTCGAGACAAAGCTCGTAAGGGTCGGGGCGGGGTCGGGATTAGGGTTGGGGTTAGGGTTAGGTTAGTGTCTAAAGTAGTGTTTTCGGCGTTTTTCGACATATTCGGTCTCATAACACTGGAACCACACGCGGGCCACAACCAAGTCCCCGATTTCTATACTTTACCCCATATAATAACTCAGAATAGAGGTAAAAGCGGCTCGCGTGAAGCATGAGCAGAGGCGCAGCAAGCCGCTCAGATCTAACAACCCGCTGTGGAAGTTTTGAGGACTTGCCGTCGTCATCGACGCGCGCGTTTCGCGCATGGTTGGGCGAGACGTTATCCGCAGCCCGCAGGAATTCGGGGTACCTGGCATGGTTCGGGAGTACCACCAGTATATTATAATAGGCATATGGGTTTCATCCCTACGTTTTCCGAGCCCGACGCCCATTGGTCGAGGGGCACCGTTGGCCAATCAGGGACCACGGCGTACGCGGCGAAAGTTGCCCCTCGAGGGAACCCCCCAGTCCCGCGGCACCCGGGGACGATAGGGCCCCATCCCCGGTTCGGAAATACCTCCGTATCTCTACAACTGCAACCACCCGGGGACGCAAATAATTATGCCCCGGCTCGAAACCGCCCCGCACGGTGTGGAAACCCCAGCCCTATTGTCCCTGGCTTGTTAATGCCTCCGTATATTTACAGCTCCGACCACCCGCGGATGAAAATTACGATTCCCCAGCGGGAAACCGCCCGGCACGGTGTCGACACCCCAGCCCAACCCGCCGATCGGTGATTGCCTGGGGCTCGAGATAAAGCTAGCGCCACCGGGCAACGATAGAGACCCATCCGCGGATCGGAAATCCCTCCATACGTCTACACCTCCAACAACCCGGGGACGAAAACCGAAGTCCCCCGGGTCGACACCGCTGCGCATGGTGTGGAAACCCCAGCCACACGGGCCGATCGCTAATCGGCTGGGGCTCGTATACGAAGTCAGAGCCACCCAGGGACGACAGAGTAGTACCCCCGGATTGGGAATCCCGATATAAATACACAACCCCTCACCCGGGGACGACTGGTCCCCATCCCCGGTTTGGAAATTCCTCCTTATCTCTACAACTCCGACCACCCGGGGACCAAAAAACACGATCCCCCGACGGAAACCCGCCCCGCACGGCGTCGAAACCCCAGCCCAACCGGCCGATCGCTAATTCGCTGGGGCTCGAAATAAAGCAAGGGCCACCGGCGGACGATAGAGACCCATCCCCGGATCGGAAATCCATCCATACGTCTCTACCTCCAACAGCTTGAGACCGAAAACCGAGACCCCCCGGGTCGATACCGCCGCGCATGGTGTGGAAACCCTAGCCACACGGGCCGATCGCTGATCGGCTGGGGCTCGTATACAAAGCCAGAGCCAGTCGGGGACGACAGAGTATCACCCCCGGATTGGAAATCCCGCCATAAATACACAACCCCTCACCCGGGGACGATTGGTCCCCATCCCCGGTTTGGTAATGCCTCCTTATCTCTACAACCCGACCACCCGGGGACCAACAAAACGATCCTCCGGCAGAAAACCTCCCCGCACGATGCCGAAACCCCAGCCCAACCGGCCAATCGCCATTTGGCTGGGGCTCGAGATAAGGCAAGCGGTACCGGCGGACGATAGAGACACATCCCCGGATCGGAAATTCATCCATACGTCTGCACCTCCAACAGCCCGGGGCCGAAAACCGAGGTCCCCCGGGTCGACACCGCCGGGCATGGTGTGGAAACCCCAGCCACGCCGGCCGATCGCTGATTGGCTGTGGATCGTATACAAAGCCAGAGCCACCTGGGGACGACAGAGACCTTGTTCCAGCCTTAGGCCACGGTGAACATTCCGACAAAGAGTATTGTGAGGCTGCACCTTGTTTGTACATAGACCTATGTTTGGATTTGCAGCTAGTTGAGAAATATGGTTTGTTGATCACATTGTAGGTACCTTCGTCGGCAATAACTCCACCTGTGTCGACGAAGAAACGGACGTACCTCTCATAGAGTACGTAAACTCGTTTCGAGGAGTGTATTGCCGGCTCTGTGGCTTTGCGGGCGTACACGTTCTGCGTTTAGCTGTGAATCCGCGCCTGAATCACCAAATTTAAACTGCACACCAGGAAACAGCCGCCTATGTCTCCATTTCCACTGCAGTAACAACATACTAGGTAATCAGTATCGGATATCAACGTGACAAGTATCGGGTAAGCTATGTATCCATGATGGCTTCGGCGATGTTCATACTGTTGAATGCCATTGGGTCAACACGAATACTCACGGGAAGAGCTCGGCATCTCCTCTGTGTATCGGTGTTTGAACACGCGACGTGTCCTCGTCAAAGTGTTTGTTGTCCAAAAATATAACATAGTATCGTTACGGCCTCACGGCTCGGTATTGATTATTTGGAAACTGACTGTGGTTCAGAGGCCAGAACGTTGTACGCCCCAGTTTCTGAATCCTAACCGGTTCGAAACTTCAATTACATGTGCATGAACAGGTGGCTGAACGACAATGCCTTGACGACGTTACAAGCAGGCAACTTTGACCATTTGGTCTCGCTGAGATACGTGTGAGTGAAGTATTCCAATAATTTGTTGTATTCTTCGTAGTCTAGACTGGTTGTCGTCATAAAGCTTCTTGCAGCTGCGGGCATTCGGTTCTGTGCCAAATTGCAATTGTCGCGATGACATAGCACGCGTACGATAGAACGAGGTGGTGTACTCTCTCCCCGCTCGCAGCTTAATGCTATCCTTTCAATGCGATGCATGTCCCACTCATTCGGCGGGGACAGACTGCTTTACGACAGCAGTATCAGTATCATCGAGGCTGGGGCCTTCACGGGTTTGGCTACTCTTTCTACTTTGTGAGTGAGCGAAAATAATGTTTTGTTTATTGTTTACCGGAGGCTACACATACGGCACCGACAGTATTTCCCGTTGGTGTGTTCTCTGCTCAAACACTTATCTGTTCACCCTTTAGGCTTCTGTCCCTGATGCTAGGCGTATAGTTTCGGTCAGTGAGTACGGATATCTGAAATATTCCGTCCTCGGACCAGTGAGTGTTGAGTGTTGCTACTGGAAGTGACACTGTACTGCAATTCCTACCCATTAATTGGCAAATACAGGTTGTTATTTCCCTTGGGATCATGATGCTGGCAAGGCGGAACGACAGATTG
This sequence comes from Saccharina japonica, assembly GCA_008828725.1. Taxonomy (NCBI): domain Eukaryota; class Phaeophyceae; order Laminariales; family Laminariaceae; genus Saccharina; species Saccharina japonica. Next base: position 195,053 of record MEHQ01003202.1, on the reverse strand, counting down.
TTGCACCGACGTTCCCCTGTAGCCTTGTGCCAAACATCTCGGATGCCATTATCAAAGGACCAAGCATCGCTGACTACATGTTGACTGCAGAGTATTCCGGCCGCACATTCAATGACAGTACTGACAGAGTAAACATGATATGTTAGGTCCGCTGGTAATGAGTTAGTGGTAACGTCGTCACCCTGGCCCCTTCTGAAACCGTAGCGACGACTTTGGTTCCATTTTCACCTCTAGCGCTCACTAATGGTTCTTGTAGAAACGCACACGAAACGCGGCATAAAGTGCATAGTACATCATCTCGAGTATACGATACCTGCAAACATGCCAAGCATGTTACCTCGTATGGAAATATGTCGAAATTATGAAAAAAACCCTGAGAGACACATTTCAACGACGAAGGGAGATCATCCGTATCATTGAACTGCATTACGTAGCCCTGTTCGAAGTTTGTTTATGTTTCCATCATATGCCGGCCTTGCACTGCTACCGTTGTTGCGTGTGCAATTCGATATTGCTGCTCGTGCTCGTGTACCCGCTTGTGCAATTACTTCACCACCACTAACAACTCCTGCAGTACCTCTGGTCCTGCCTCTAGTATTACCTTTCTGCCTCTTCTGCAACAAATACAACATATATGTATACCGTAGTGCAATATCTGCAGATGCGAAGTGCAATTACCACGGCTACGCTCGCGACTTGCCGCTGTCTTCGACGCTTCGATTTGTACTGTACTAGTTTCAACGACTGATAGTAACAAACTCCGCTGCAAAGGCCAGCGATCAGCGTGCATTCAAAACCTCAGGCGAACAACATTTGTTTATTATATGCTATCGCTTTTACGGCCGCTCTTTATATTAAAAAACCGACAGCTACGGTTATGTAGGCGGAGCCGTTGTGTTGTTTCCTTAATACACGAAGGTAACGAAACAAGCGGCGGAGCAAACAACACCACCACCGGATCAAATATAGTTTTGCTCACTTTGGACAACCCGTTTCCATGGTATCTCGGAAACTCGTAACTACGATATATTTACGTATATTCTTCAGGCGGCTGGACGACAATGACATTGATATGGTGGACGCCGGGATCTTCGACCTTTCGGGGCCGCTTGTGAGTTTGTGAGTAGAGCGTTCTCCGTTCTTTGGAGTAATGGCTGGCTTTAAAATCCCCAATTTTTCGACGTCGGTGTTTCATGTGCTTCTACGAAATTCTTAAGAGTATTATCGCCGACAAACGAGCATATCGTGTAAAGTCGACGATACCGCGTCTTGTCTCAAATACCGCGAAATCGGTTTTCGACTGAACGACAGAGAGAACGACAGCAATTCAGCAAATGCATGTGATGATATACTTTAAAATCTACTGTAATATTGTTGTTTACGGGCGCGACTGCATTGTCAGCAACTAACATTCGCCGGGGCGATTACAACGCTGGGTGGTAACATATTGTGTTTGTTTGCTTGTTTGTTTGTTTCACCCCCTTCTATGTATCCTCCCTTATTTCCTCCCCCTTCTCGTAGTCGTAACTCAGATCCGGGGTCATAAAGCAGGCTCTTTTCCCTCCACCCTCTATTCGGTTCGTGCCTTCCGTGTTTATCGCGCTCTTACTTCAGCCCTTTTTTCCCGCCTCCACTCGCAGCAATTTGCGCGTACCCATACTAGTAGAAAATTCATTCCGTTCTTCATTTTGTTCTGCATATACTCTCCAACGTTCAACCCACGCGATGTTCGAAGCGCGGAATCCAACGCTTAGTAGCATGCGAGGGTATCCCTAGGCCATCGGGACGTTTATCCCCACTGTATGTGACACCGTTTGTGTTCGATGAGGGGCTGCCACTTTCTGCTCTAGCCACCTTTGTCAAATCTGAAGCCATACCAACTGTTCTTACAACCACAGCACTCTGCTGGTATTACAAGCTGCTCACTGGGCTATCGTGGTTTCACTGTTTTAAAATCAAACCCTAAAGCTACTACGAACTATCATATACCACTTTTAATATGTAACTACTACACCTAATACTAGCAATGCAACTCTTACCGCTAGTGTTACTACTGGTACAACTAGTTTTGCTACTGTTACACGTATTCCTGCAGTACTGCTACACTACATCGAGCTGAACACTGCTCGAAACCAAACTATCGCCACTGCTGTGCCTACGGCGTACAGTAACTACGTGACGAAAGCGTATCTCCTTTTGAAAAACTCTCACTTGCACGGCCTCGAAACAACGCGCATACATCGATAGTTTCGAACATCTGCGGAGCCGGTGGCGAATGTTCGGCAGTCGGGATGAATTCCTCATAGCGCACTGTAGACTGTTACCGACCAGCGTACAGGTATTTCGCTTAGCCGATGGGTGAAATTTCTTGTTATACATACCTAGTAAGAAAATGCCACGGAATCGTCGGCCAGTGATGTGAACGACACCAGCGCTCATTCGCCCTTACTAGCGCAGATACAATTGTATCGTCAATGCGGTTGACACCAGACTTGTCTGTGGAAAAATATCGCTTCTCCATGCTACGACCAGTATGCACATCCCACGTGTGTATCAAAACGTGTTCTCGTGATGTTCCAAACAAGTCAGTATTTGGTCAAGCACGAGCGAGAGCACACCTGCGCAGCGTACACCACTACTGTAGAGTCAAACCGTATGTGCGCTCGATGCTCGTGCAGTCAGTCCGTCGGCATAGTCCGTCGGCATGATACGACGAAACGCCCTCCCTGCGCTCCGTGCATGCGATTATACAGGTGGCTACATGGCAATGCGTTAACCACGGTTAGATCCGGCTCCTTTGTCAATCTGGGTTTGCTCAGGCAATTGTAAGGGGCGTGTCTATTGATGTCATGACTGGTTGTAATCAGGGAATAGCGGGGTTTTAAGTATTTGAAGTATTGATAAGTTTGGTGACAATATGTGTGGGGTTGGGTTCAACGTTTAAGAGTATTTTCGATCGAAAACCAGTTTGACGCTTTCGTGACGGGTGGGGTGGTTGAGATCTGAACGTAGCATACAAACACCCCCGACGAATAATGTCCATGTGCGTCGCTTCGTCGGTGTATGTGAATGATGGAAACAGGCGCCTGGACGACAACGGTATTACAACCATCCAGCCCGGCGCTTTCGATGGTTTGACGTCTCTCACAGCCTTGTGAGTGAGCGGCGAGTGTAAATTTTGTTGCTCTCGCCCTGGAGTCTCTCGTACGGTTACCTCAGTGTGAGGCGTTTCTCCTTCTTCCGCTACTCTCCTGTCTCTACTGGTGGTTCATGGGTATTCGTATTCAGCCTAGTGTCAGCGAGTCCTTACGCCCACAGAAGACTACAACCTCCTTCCTATTGGCATCGAAATTTAGTCCGAGTTGGGTCTTACCCCATGAGAGCCAAACCGTTGTGGAAGAAACGTTCAATACGTTTTTCGTCACGGCATGATCGAGTTGTTGTTGCTACCATACGATATGCGTCCGTATTATGCATGTTGCGTACGTGGGGGTGTCTTGAAGAGTCTTTTCGATCGAAAAACAGTTTCACGCTTTCGTGACGGGTAGGGTGGTTGAGATTTTCACGTAGCATACAAACAGTCCGAGTGAATGATGTCCATCTGCGCTGAATGTTTTCCATGTTCGTCGCTCCGTCGGTGTATGTGGATGATGGAAACAGGCACCTGGACGACAACGATATTACAACTATTCAGCCCGGCGCTTTCGATGGTTTGACGTCTATCAAAACCTTGTGAGTGAGCGGCGAGTGGAAATTACGTTGCTCTCGCCCCGGGGTATGTCGTCCGGTTATCCCAGTGTGAGGTGTTTCTCCTGCTTCCGCTATATACCTATCTCTACAGGTGGTTTATGGCCATTCGTATTCAACGTAGTGTCAGCAAGTCGTTACGCCTACAGAAGACCACAACCTCCTTCCTATTGGCACCGGAATGTAATCCGACTTGGGTCTTACCCACAGTGAGCGTCAAAACATTGTGGAAGCAACGCGCAATACCTTTTTCGTCGCGGGAGGATCGAGTTGCTGTTGCTACAATCCCTTCTGCGCCCCGTCTTCTGCATGGTGCGCACGAGGGAGGGTGTACGGACCGCTGGATGTCTCGCGTAAAGCCAAAGGTACGATCAACTCGGCCTATGAATGTTGTCATCACGCTGGAACAGGGTAATACGAAAATCCTACTGCCACAGTGCCGCACAACGTGTCCTACATACTTCGCACATCACTATCTCCAAAACAAACTACCAAAATATTTTTTTTGCTAAACTGTATGTTGTGCTGATGTCACGAACAGTACCACATGCCCCCGTAAGTGTGTTTTCCCGTTGTGGACTCAACAGCTTCAGTTCGAACACTGTTATCCCAGCGGGCAATGTCGGGTAGGGTTTGTGGATTATTGAATAAAAATACGATTAATATGCGCGGGTGTTGGTTTAGATTATACGACGCGTAGGTATAGCTCCCATTGCTCTGCCGTCAAAACTTTCTGAACCCTGTCTCCAGGATACTTGAACGTAATGATCTGACGACGCTTCCCGACGGAATCTTTGAAGACCTCGGGTCTGGCTCGTCACTGACGGCACTGTGCGTGCTTCCGCATATGTTTCCAAATTCGCTACTATTGCACACCAACCTTAGCAGCAGGAAGAAAGGTGGAACGTGACTACCTCTGCACTTGTAAGCGTCACGTGTATGAGTATGGCCATCGCAATATACTACTTGTGGTCGTTACTATCCCCGACTTTCCGTTAATCTCCCCAATTACCCTCTGCATAATCGAACCGTCGTGTGTTTGCTGGCGTTGAGCAATCAGGGGTCTGGATGGTAACACGGGGCTTCAATGTGTTCCCACTGTGTAAGTGGTCTGTGTAACGGAGTTCCTTGCGTTAAAAGGCGTGCGTGGGTGCTGTTCGCTCGACCTCTAGTTACGTCGAGGTTTCGAACAATTACCCGGCGTGTTTGGGCTTGGGTGTATGGGGGGACGACGGGGGATTTCGTGCCCACCTTTCGATTGGCGTCGATTGGCCAATGCCTTATTTGGGATGCATACGCCTTTGGGGTTTGCTTTGCTTTCTCCTATCGGCGCCGCTAACGTGTGTAGTAGTCCTTTCCTTAATGAGTAAAACGGGATGATTAACGTCGTTTATTGTTTGCCTCGGGTTTCAGATGTTTGTACGAGCGAGATGTGCACCAGCATTAGCTCCGAGTACCACCTGTTTTGTTTGTCAGGGCATCCACGGGGGCGAGCAAACTACTGCCATTCTGACGATTCTGCGTGAAACGAAATGTTTGACGACCCCCTCCCCCCCCGATCTTCTTCCCTCTTCAACAACCCCAACCCCCCCTCTCCTTCCTATATTGGCAGCAACTCGCCCTTCGCTGGGTCTCTGCCTGCCACCGCTGATATGTGCAGTGAGTGTGTGCGGGGTCAAGGATATTATTGTCGACATAGCTAAAACACGGCGTTGTCGAGGATTTCAAGTTGCCAATGTTGGCTTCGACATCCTGTTCCATCGGGGAGTCGATGGTCCCGTCCATTTCATGGCGAGAATGATACATACTGTGGCACGTCCTCTAGTTGATGCCTAGTCCAGAGCGCGAGGGCCCGATCAGGTCGTTGAACCTCACCGGTGGCTGGTACCGGTACTTCACGCGACTCTTTTTTGTTCACCCACGGCATAATAAACGTGCTGTCCGATGTAAGGGGTGATCGACGTACAGTGTCAGTAGTCACCCGAAACACTTTCAAGAATAATTTACAACCCCTATTACCCCGTGTTCCGATCAAACTCACGTATGTCTCAGGCTGGTGCATAACCACATTGCCGTTGGAGCGTATATGGAGCATTGACTGAAAGGGTTTGGTAGGAATGACTTTTGCCTGCCGGTTTTTCAGCCACACGCCAATCGCCCTAATGTTTTTCTTGCAACGGTAGAGCGTACCCTCCAGTCGATGTGTTATATATCTCTGGCAATTATTTCCAATTCGGATCGTTGAAAAACGTTCATGGACGCTCATGTTTTCCTTCGCGGGCAAACGTTTACCCTTGATAAAAATGTACCCAACGCATATACTCTTTGTACGACAGCCTCGGTCGGGATTGGTTTTAGGTATGCTATGATTGTTGTAGGCCCCATACCAGTCTCTCACACCACGAGGGAGAGACAAAGGGGTAAAAACAAAGTAGCGCATTTACTCCACCAAGAGACACCGCTAGACGCCATATGTAACAACCCATAACAGGCCGACAGCCCAAACCGCCATTTTACTGTCGTTGTAGGGAGGCCAAATGAGCACCCCCATCCTTCAACGCCTCCACAATTCAGGAGGAACTATTCCTCATTACGAAAAGCTGCTCGCTAAACTCATGAGTGAAAACCCGGTTGACGTGCCCAACCAACGGCTTGTCATGCCCGGGTTTATCTCCCTGTTGTGTCGAGCAGTTCCAAGCAGTGTTTAACACCACGAACAAACGAACTAACTTGAAATATTGTTCGTATTTGACGGGGTGTTTGTACACTACGGAAGGCATGAACCAAACTCGAGGATGCAGGAGAGGTTGTTGTGTGTCCAACGCATGCCGATTTCTGTTTCACGGCCTCACCACACGCTGCTCCTACCGACATGCACAAACAATCTCGTAAAAACCTCAATCGCCGCTGCATTGGTGTTGTCGACAGCCGTTACGCGAAGGAGGTATATCAGTACTGAATGTACCTGCAAAGCTCGTACGTGCGTTCATTCAAATGTCGCCTACGTAGCCATAACTCTGTACTTCTTCTGTCACATAAGTTACGACCGAGTTGCGTATATCCCCAACGGGGGTGCTCACTGTGCTATTGTGGATATCATAGCAAATATATATTTCACAGCTAGCTGACGGGGGGGGGGGGTTGATAATTGCTTTTATCCAACATTATGGGCCAAAACGTTACCTCAATCGGCCAATTGTGGGATTTGTTTTCGATTATATACCTATTTGTTTTGGGGATATTTATGGGAATAGTCCATAAAAACGCCATTCAGACCACAACCACCTGCCCAAAACCTCATAGATTTGCCCGCGAGCACCCCTCCGCCTCGCAAACGCGGTAGAGAACTATCGTCGGGCCGATGTTATGCCATGGCGTTCGCAATCGTTATCGGCATTCCGCCAAGCGCTTCGAGGGCGCCCGCGGGCTTTTTTAGCCTTCACACGGGAAAAAGGAACCCAGAGATTCTTAACTCGGCGGGTATAGCGAGAGGGTGGTCGGTAAAGCTTGTCACGCAGCCTTTTCAATCACCCGGCTTGAACATCAAACACTTCGGGTTTCTTTGCGTCTCGCGAGTCAAGGGTATAAGGGAGGAATGCCGGTTCGATAGACGGATTCGGAGATACTGGTTTCCAGGAGAACACAGACTACGACGGCAAGACGTTAGAACGGGTGTGGCAAATCCTCTTTAAGGTTTACAACCAAACACCTAATAAGCTAGGCGATAACGGCTTCAGTTTAGAGCACACCGGGGTAACCGCGCGGCAGAACGCGGGAACGTTGGAACGGGTAGTAAAGTATGACAAAGAGGCCTTCACAAAGGCTTGGGACTGCCTGGCATCAACCCACAGTGACGACGAGGATGAATACGTTTTTGTTTGTTTTTTCTAGACACTTTGTTTCCCCTGGAAAAGGGCCGAAAATCGGCCATTTTCAGGCCGACTGATGTTTTTTGTCGCCATTCGATCACCTGGAGCGATGCGCGAAAAACAAAATAAAAACAGGGTTAATCTACAAAAACGCCAAAGATTTCGATTAAAAGACGAAAAAAGTATCGGACACGGTTAACGGCGTCTGTGAAAAAGTCTGTTCTAACTTACGGCATGTGACAGAGGAAGTATACGCTATGGTTAAGAACATTCGCTGTGCTTCGCTACAACCAGTACAATTATATGGGCTTTCAATCCCGCGCCGGAGTGCATGCAATTTGTTGAGGGTAGCGCTCGCTGGTTTACTTGCATCGATAGCACGTACGCCGTAATAATTTGGCTGTATCTAATATTCCCCTACCATTGTATCCATATACAGTAGACATTCTGGTATGCATTTGAGGCGAGCCCTTCACCGTCGATCTATACGTACGGAAACGGATGATGTCGCCCTGCTAGCCCCTCTCATTAACTTTGGAGGTGGGAGGTACTACACAGTATTCACCACGAAACGTTGACGGCCACGCTAACACTGCAGAGAACTATACGAAAATGCGCTCGATCCCATCTCACCCGCTCCTGCTATCTGTTCCTCCCACGTTGTGTCCGCAACGCCTGCATCTGCGCCGTTTCTGCATCGTTGACGCCACTTCCTACCACAGCAAACGCCACAGCAGGATAGCGAAAAAGATTTTCTTGAGTAATTGGATGCGGTATTGAAAACTACGACCACGTCACTTATTCTCGGCTTGCATTTTCGTGTCTGCCGCGCGCTCTTGGCGTTGTCGAAGGGATTCAAACACTCCCAGCCCGCAAGGCAGGGTTCGAATGGTCCACGGCCTTGCCATGTTGTGCTCTGTCCACCGCCAGCCAGCAACCTCGTTAAACCAAGAAGAGGATTCGGGGGGAGGGTATACAACATTTCAACTATGGAGATATTGCAGTGCGTTATCTTGTAACAGTCGCACGTGCTTCAATAATATTTCGCAGTAACAGGTTGTGAACGTTATATCACACGAATATTCACTCGACGTTGCGAACCACCCACGTGCTGTGACTAGACATGACCACGTATTGAAGTCGCTAAATAGTCGACCTTGCAGCATATGATAAGCGGTAAGCGCCAAAGGCAAGCATTGCCGCTACGTAGATACGTATTGTTCTCCCAAATGTCCTCACTATATTACGAGATGCGTCGGCCTGCCTTCCCAGATGTGCACTCAGCGATTGTTGTCGCCCAATGTATGCTTTTGATTTCGCGCAGTTTGCACGGACGACAATGATTGCGACACGGCCAATGACGAAGCATGCTGCCCATTTACGATGGTTTGCGAAGATTCTAACGAGATCGATGTCGGTGCTTGCGGTGAGAAGGCGGGTATGAATGTGTCTTTATGCTTCCATTGTTCGTGACAATAGCCGGTCTTTCTGCTGCCGACACGATGTAGACACTCCACGGATTTGACGTCAAAGCTGGTTCTGTTTAAAACGTGGCTGAAAATAAACATTGAGCACGGTTGGTTGCGCATACAGCTGGTGTACGGCTGAGGAGCGTTTCCCACCTCGTTCGAAATATCACCCATCGGAGGCGTAAGGGAAACGACTATACCGAAACAACCTAAAAGGTTTAGAGATATCGGCCGATTAGCAGAGTTTTGATACGCACGCTAGTATGTTTCGGTACGCTTCATACGTCCCATATGCCTTACTCGTGACTCACCCCCCAACTCTACCCCCCGTCCTAGGTGACCCGCACATGACCGGTTTCCGCGGCCAGAAGTTCAACTTTGCGGGCGAAGACAACGGGTGGTACGCCCTCGTCTCGGACCTTCCGTACTTGCACCTTAACATGCGAGTCACGTCTCCTGTGCCTTCCGTACCCGAGATCACCTACATCACCGGACTTGCCATCGTCACTGTGGACGCCGATGGTCTCGAGCACACCATTATCGTCTCCGTCGCCGACCCGGACAGTCTGGAGAGTTCATGCTCTGTTGGTACGTTCTCATGCCTCGCCGATGGAGCCCTTAACGTGATAGTCGACGGAGAAGAGGTTCTTATTTCGCCCGGAAAGGTTACCGTGGCCCCGGATGTTTCCATCGCCGCTGTAAACCTTCCGGTGGCGTGCCGAAGCTTTGGGTTCGAGAAATACTGGGAGCGGAAGAAACTCGAAATTTTTGCTCAGTCTGGTAGCAGGCTCAGTTTGGTCAATACAATGCAGGACATGTCTGACTGGGTTCTCTCCGACCCCACCGCGACTAACATAAAGGAATGTGCGGACTACGTGGCTGACGCTACGTCTATGGGCGGGGTTGGTTTGGTCGCTCACCAGTCGGAGCACGTCTCCTTCCGGATCATGACTCCGACAGCCAAGATTCGATTGAGCCACGGAAGGCTGCACCAGCTCACCATGCGTGCTCCTGCCGGCCAGCTCGACCTGCCGGACCACCTGACATGACAAATGAACATGGCGATCGACCACCATGACATGAGCCTCGACGCCACGGGCATCCTTGGCGAGACACAGGTGCCTACTGTCGACGAAACCGGCGGACGCATCATGCAGGGCATGGGCGCCATTCGAGGGAAGCAGGAAGATTGTGAGTACGGGGAATGGGCGATTTACGAGCGACGACAAACACTTAATACCCCGCACGACCGAATAGTGTTCGGGACATTTGCAGTGGCGTTCTCGTTCCACTTACCAAGCGTGCGCATTGTGCAAAGCTGCTGCATTTCTTCAGTGCCAATAGTATGTTTTTAAAAAGCACATTGGCGAGTGACCACACTCGGTCGATAGAGATCACACTCACCTGGAAGTGGTGCTAATTGCTCGCACGATCCGCTGCAACTTGTGTTGTCGACGGAAAATTCGGATGCTAGTTCCACGCTATGGGTTACGGCAAATAATGGTAGACCTCTCCAAGAAAGACTAACTGTGTACACACAACAAGGTGCACTTCCTGTGCCTCTACATCACTCATGATATAGTCTATACAATATTCTATAGGTTAAAATTACAGGCGAGCACTTCTAGAGACATGCACCACACAAGGCGACGCCATTCGCATTCACAAGGTTGTTTCGTTGTTACTCGCCTACCAATTCGTTTTCTGCTCTGCGCGTCCTCTGCCAGATCGCGTCAAGGGCCCCGTGAGAACTCTCTTTTCCCAGGGTCAGCGTCGCGAGTAGGTCCACAACCCCTCTCGTTTCGACTTCGTCGACTCTACTTGGCCTATGACGGAATGGCGGATCTTTCGAACGCTTGTCGACGCGTGCTACGGTAGAGGTAGCACTTTTTGACTGAATCGTTTTCTGAAGAATCGGGCTCCTTGACCCAAATTGGTCGCACTTTCATTTTTGCGACGAAATATATTTCAGACTATACTTCGGTAATGAGATTTCTCATCCGGCAGCAGTTTAATTTTTATCCACAATCATTGTTTCGGTGAGGTATAACGCTCCTTAAGTGAGGAGCTCAGTAAAAAACATGGTGCACCTCTATCGTAGCATGCGTCTGTCGCTCGGTTGCGGGGATCACCATCGGAATCAGTATACGTTCCTAGGTACTTTCTCCTCTGCCTCTTGCTCTTGCGAGAATACAATAGCTGATGTGCGATCAAGGCAAACGCCGAGCTGTTAGCCAGCTCGTTTCTATTGGTATACGTGCATTAGTCGAGGGGTTTAATGTTTCTTGGTAGTGCGAGCCACGGTACTCCCTCAATCCAATCGTGAGGGGACAGTACGTCCGCTCTGTGTAGTAGTAAGAGTATGACCAAATAATCGTATGCATGCCGGACAAAATAACAGGTTGGAAGGAAAATGAACGCGTGAGCGCACACCCAAGTGTGGCCAAGTTTACATTCAAACCATCGGTTACCACGATAAGGCGGTTTTGCTTGGTCCGATACCACTACGTTTCCGGGAAGGGCTGTTCAGCCCCCCTATACACGTCCCGTGTACATATTTGCAATATAATTTGATTGTAACACAGCCCATGAGGATGTTCGTTCCACTAAGCGTACACGGTCGATTAACGTCGGGTAGTGGTTGCGACATAGAGCTCTCCCTGCTAGGAGCCTAAACATGTTGTCGTGCACCTCTATGAACGTGTGTTGTGTCGGGGGGGGGGGGCTGCTGGATGTCGAGTTAATTTTTGGTTGACATCAGAGGCGTGCCATTGTTGCGCTCTTACAGAGTATACAACTGGGGAGGCGATAATATCCAGCGGAATGTGCGATATATTTATGTAGGCAGACGGCGACGTTTATTTCTTCGGAAGGTTTTGCCAGCATTCTCCTGATTGTTGGATGTTTCCCCAAGCGCAGTTGCGGTGTCGCCGTTCTTTATATTTTGATATATTTAGGCTTATATGGAGAATATTATTGTAGTTACCGTAATATCTTGCCAATTTGTGGTCTTGATTCAAAGGGAGACTAGAGGTGTACGTTTAACCTGGTCATCTCTGATAAGTTGCTCCGGATCTGTATCTGGCACGAAGTAGTGAGCGAGGCGTTCGTGACTTTGCGGCGGTGGTGCTGCGATCGGGACTGGTCTGCGACTATTCGGGAGGCCTGATTGTGTCATGAGGGAGGTACGTTTTAATTGAGGTCTCCCTAGACGATCCTTCACCTGAATGTAGCTTGCACTTCAATGCAGTTACTGTGATACTACGGCAGGGACAGAGTGTGTTGTATAACTATACTAAGGTGTCCGAATGTCTTATACCTGGGATATATTTGGATGGATCCTGCCATATCTATAAACGTCTCGCATATTTGTTATATTTTTGACGGAATGTAGAGCATACGAGTACGACCATGAACAAACGATTTATACAGCAGAATATACCAGATATGACAATGCATACATACTCGTATACGAAGCAGTCCATATTCTTCGAGCTTTCCAATCATTCCCCCGACACCAAGGTACAGGAATCTCAGGGAGGGGCAGGTTGTTCGAACCACCAAAGACACCGCCAGCCATTCATTTGAGGCGGTAGTTCCTGCCGCATTTCGTACTCTTTTTTTGGTTATTACGCCTCGTGTTTGCAAAAAACGTTTAGTTGTATTATCTTATTGCCTGGATGTTTTATTTCCACAAAACACCTATCGTACTACCTACATATTTGTAGCTAAGAACGGCAGAATGGCGGTCGATTGTTCAAGGGGCTGGTGACTACACTTTAGTGTGAAAGGAAGACACCTCGAGCGAGCGCGATGTGGATTTGCTCAGGCCACACCATCTCCAGCAGAAACTCCACTTTGTCGCCGTCAACTATCTTTGTGCTCGTCAGGACGAACGAAGATGCGTATCGATGACGATCGTGCGTCTCCTTCTGTTGCTTTAAGGCATGTCTGTTGTGTACAGACTTGGGTTTTAGTCTTCCGTGACATGTGTCAAAGTTTCAAATGATTTGAGATCGGATAGAATATAGTATTGTACTGTAATCACGACGAACGCCAGCTCACGTATTACGCATAGCATGGCCAACGACACCAGTGGCGAAGAAGTACAAGAGGAGTACCGGGCAGGACCAAGATCAGCAATGTGCACCAGTATTACAGCATCACCTTAACTAGTAAACTTGAATAGCATGATTACGTCAGCAGTATTATGTATTATTATGTGTAGCGTGGGGATGCGGAACACTGTTTCGTAACGATGTTACATCGTTTTTTCTGTCAATTTCATCTGAACTATAGTGTGAGCATTGTCGAATTAGGCGTACAAAGACCATATGTATTCCCTTGTTAGCGACAGTTCTCAACTTGTTGTTTTCTACCGTATTTCAAAGAAATATCCTTAATTTGGCGGCTGCCATGTGTATTGTTGTTGTTGTTGTTGTCTTCACATTAAAAACCGTGCCGGTCTCTCTATCCAGTACCTCCATCTGTCCGTACTAATCCAACACTTGACACGGTCGATTCCCGTGGTCACAGGCTAACTTACCCAAAAAAGGTATACTGAAATAAAAGTAGAACCCGAAGGGTCCGCAAAGCGATCAAAGCCAGTCAAAAACAGATAGTCTGGAGCCCTCCGCTCCCCTCTACACGCTATGTGAAGGTAAAAATAAAAATGGAAAAGTCAACATCACCAATCGGGGGTACACGCCCCCTGATTCTATTTTGGTGCCCGTATAATTCCGGGGTGTTCCGTGCCGGGTTCACGCCGGTCAGGCAAACAAATCGAGTCCTCCACCCCGATTATAAACGCAGACATGATACGGGGGAAGGGAACTATGGTCCCGTGTGACTGATGTACCCCCGGCCTGCGAGCAGTGTAACTGCAAAAGGTCAAAGCAACGAAGGGAAAAAGACGAAGACAAAGACAAAGAGACAAGTCAAAAGTACAAGCAAACACTCACACAAACAAGACCGCAGAGACAACACATTGACACGTCATCCCGAGGGGGTGGTGCAATGGTGCGGCGGTGGGGGGGAGGGGAAAAAAGAACAAAACAAACAAACAAACAAACAAACAGTCCAGGACAGTCAATCCGGCACATATCGCGCCACTCGGTCCGCCATTTCTCGCTTGTTTCCTTCCCTCGCCGATTCGCCCTTCTTCCGCACCCCTCCCGTCCCGTTGGTTCTTGGTGTCTCTTTATTGTTGCTGCGCTCTTTTTCTCGCTTGGTCGCTCGTTTCCGGCTAGCCTCCTCTTCTTCTTTGTGCCAGGAGGTCATAAACCTCTCAGCTCCCTGCAGCACTCCCTTGTACCACTGCCTTCCTCCCTTCACCTTCGCTGCTTCCGCCCAAACTGAATTCGGGACTCCGAAGACACGTCTCTGGTCGTCCGTAGAGTGAGCCGTGCGTAGCTCCAAACGCTTTGAAGTTATTGGACAGGGATACTTTGATAAGAGCCCTAATGTATTTTGTGCAGCTGCCGAAACCGACAGCAGCCACGGCGTGAAGTTAGTTAGCGTCCCGCCGAGCCTAGATTACATTACAGTGGTTGGTCAAGCACACCGGGCCTACTACATTCTTTGTCGTTTTTCATTTACTTTCATGGAAGTGAAAAATAAAAACCTTGGATAACGTAATATTCAACGTTCGACACTATGGCACTACGTTATCTGATTTCCAGATATTGTGGTAACACAGTGTTAGTACGTTCCTATATTCGCTGGAGATTCGCGCAACACCATGTTCGCGTGTTGGATATGTCCCGTGATGGCAACGGTATAGGGTTAGATTCTTATAACGTGTGGCTCATTTCAAGTGACGTATCGTTAGGGTGTTAGCCGAAAAGCCAATTGCAGCGAAACAAATGTTAGGTAAATAACGTACAGGATCGACGAAACACTAACGGTATGTTAAATGTGCTACTGTAGATCGAGCCCTTCTTACTTTATCTAAGGCGTTTCGCGAAAACTATTTCAAGGAAGTTAACTCAATTACGTGGAAACGTTCATGAAGGTAAACCGTATTTACTTCCATGGATGTAAAACACTTTCATGGTTGCGTGGAAGTTTCCGTTTGGAGAGGGTCTTCACCTACTAGACAGGACTAACGTGGTTCCGCGCTCCACGCCACATGGTTTTATCTTCCCGTTTGAAATGGGTCCACGTTTTGGTCAGCATGATGGGCCCACGCTAGGTAAGATGTTGTACTAACAGGGACCAGGAGGTACGTGTATGCCCCCGCTTCCATGGTGCACGTCCATGGAGGAAGGTATAGTTTCATGTGTTTCTAATTACATAGCATGGAAGTAAGAAAAAATCCATGAAAGTACAACAGCGTATGTGGATATACATCTTACTCCCACGGAAGGAAGTAAAACATACCTTTTGTGCAATTAACGTTCCCTTCCACGGAAGGAAGAAAACTTTCGTGGAAGCAACATTTACTTCAGTGAAAGTAAAAAAACACTTCCGTGGAAACTTGAATGGGAGTTAACTCAAAAGTAAAATAGATTGAACACACCCGGCATGAATTTGACGCACCACATCACATAAATAATTCACATTTCAGCAGGACCGCAGCGGAGGAGCAGAGAGTATGCCCTGGGAGCCGATATCACCTACTACATAAATACTACTGAACACCACTCACGAGTGCTGCAGAGTAACCGGTGAAGAGCCACCGACTCCACGGTGACAAGTCAAGTCAGTTGATGGGGGTGTAGATTGTGCATGCGACCTGTTCCCTTTCGTTTTATCGGCTTGAGAAGAATTCCCCTGGACAGTGTAGAAGAGGAATCGACATCGCTGGTCTGATTCTGGTGTACCGTGCCCGCTAAGAGCCCCACACAGACGAAACAGCAGCAGCAAGCACTAATAGTATCGGCGGCAGTTATGCGAAACGCGACGACAGCCCCTGAAGTCGGTCAACTCCCAAGACTACGGAGGCGGGTGACGTGCGTTGCAAAGCGCCGGCACAGCTGTCAAATGGCAGGGACTCTGCTCTTTCCTTCTGTTGGTATATTTGATGTCTTTCGGTTTTTGTTGTGTCCCATCGGCCGAGCGAATTTAGAAACAACGAACACACGGGTACTACGGTACTGCAGGTTGTATCTCTACAATATATCCAGAGCACGAGAGATTATATGCACTCAACAGGGTTGATGTTTACGTCGCATTCGGGAGGCGATGTTTCCGAAGATCTCCAGCAGTTCGCGTCAAAAAAACACAAGGAGCACAGCGGTACGACGGTTCTCTTGTATGCATTGGCTATGGAATAAGGTTGAGCAGTCGGTCGGATATTTCCCAAAATCCTACTGCTGTAATCGTAATAAATGCACAACAAAGGTAAGTTTCGAAAAATACAAACGTAATTGAATGACGAAAACGGACAAGTAAATTGAACTTCGAAAGTGATCATCGAAGATATCAAACAAAAATTACAAATGGACAGGACAGCGAGAGAGGGCGAAAACATTTTACCTCGCGGGCGGTTGCAAAACGTGACCGACGGCGGTCATGCCTCGGTTATCTGGAAGGACATATGTAGCGGCCGTACTACCGCGGGGATTTCTACTGCTGCGTTGTGCCCACCCCAGGCAATAGAAACTGCGTAGCAGTTGTTTTTTCTGTCGTCTCCTACTCGAATAAGTGTTTATCTACCGATACACATTATGGCGCCCGCCATATAGCGGGGGCACTGAACCATTCGGCATCACGATATTCCTGGGCATACGGTGAGTTATTTGTGTGTGAAATAGCGCGGGTCTATACGTGGTATAAAATGCAGGTGCACACCGTATATGTGGGATATGTATTTCGATTGGTACTCCCAGCACGTACGGCCATTGCCATCAATCCTTGCCTAATGCACGTACTCCGGTGCAGTCCTCCTTAAACAGGCACCAGACCTCCACCTGGAGAGTTTGTCACCTCCCTGCCCTTGTTCGGCAATCATGACCGCTGGTTGAGTTTCACCGTCGATGCGCTACAACCGACCTACGCAACCCCTACAAGACATGCACAGCGCTTGAAACAGCTATCATCTCGCGTTTCGATCGAATACGGCCAACCTAATGTACAAAATGTTTACTTGACATACCCCTGCATAGTCCAATTCGAGCCGGGAACAACGTTTGGCGCCCCCTCAGGCTCTCATGAAGGGGGATGTGGGTGAGTACTTGATACCTTCACACCCGGGGTACCCAATATCCAAGTTCCAGGCACCACGATTATTTGTAGCCGTCCTGAAACGACTTCCGTAATCCTCAAGCAGTCCAAACAACGTTTCCCTTGTCTTCCATTGATATGGGATTACCCAAACATTACCCCAAGCCAAAGAAGCTCGGCTTTCAGCGATATCCTTGCCTGCAAGCATGCGCGGCTGCCACTCTATGTCGTCCTTTTCGCAGGAGTCGCCATGTTGTAGCAGCCTGACCCGGTAGCCGGTATCAAGAACCGTCTAACTTTTTTATGCTGCGCAAAGTTCGTGCGAAATCATGCCAGAGAGGCGGATAACCGTGCGCTGGTCAGCGGACCACGGATAGACACGTTCAGCGTCCCTAATCCAGCCGACGCGAGGTTAAACAGCCGACACCATGTGGACGATGCGCATGTTCCAGACGGGTGGACAGTTGGCAGTGGACAGGTGTATAATGTTTCGAGCTTTGACATAGTTAGTAAACTCCAGGGTCGTATACAGGGTCGTCATTTATGGTGTTGCAGAACCGATTACGTTTGTTGCTTCTCCGTGACGACCTGCTCTTAAGCCGTCTTCAGGGTAGTGGCTGTTTGATTTGCATTCCCGTCCATGCGAGTACACCCTCGCTCGCAGGAGTTTGTGCGCCGTGGTTATGGCAACAGAAAGGCGCAGTCAGGAGAGCAGGGAGGGTTCAATATTCCAAACAGTGATTCCCCGTTAGCTTCATGCATTGCCATCATGTTCTTGTCCGCGCTGGTTTAAGCGGAATGTAATCCATTGCACACAAAAGAGGAATAGTTTTCTGTCCCGCTAGCACTCGCAATTGTGACGTATGTATGTACGATCATTCAATTAATACCCCAAAGCATGTGATATCGTATTGATGGCACCGGCAATAACTGAGTATCTCTAGGTACGTCCGATAGAAGCAGTCATACATAATATGATTGAAGCAACCCGAATAATATTGACAACGCAGTAAAAGGCTCCGTCACCATCACCTACAGTAGTAACCATCTGAGAACGGTACTTTTTTTTGTGGGTTCTGCCGATGGATGTACTGAAAGAACCAAGGCGACAATTCACACGCCGGTTGTGTCCAACAATGCCCTGAGTGAAAATGAAAATTCGCGTTCGCGTCGATTTTTATATTTTTCAGTTTTGCTTTAGTTATAGCCTTGAAAGGCTATTTTTGGTAAGAATTGCAAATGGCCAATTTTCAATATATTTATTTTCGGCTGGCTCAGGAAACCATATTATAGACCCGATATTGAAAATGTTTTCCCGGAGGATTGTGGTGACAAGCTATACGATCATCATACAAGTTGTATTGTAGTAAAATATCCATTTTTGATGGCGCTGAAAATGGATATTTTACTACAATACAACTTGTATGATTAACCCCAAAACGGAAAAAATTATTGAAAATGTGTTCCCGGAGGATTGTGGTGATTAGCTATACGATCATCATACAAGTTGTATTGTAGTAAAATATCCATTTTTGATGGCGCTGAAAATGGATATTTTACTACAATACAACTTGTATGATTAACCCCAAAACGGAAAAATTTTCAATATCGGGTCTAGAATGTGGTTTCCTGAGCCAGCCGAAAATAAATATATTGAAAATTGGCCATTTGAAATCCTTACCAAAAATAGCATTTCAAGGCTATAACTAAAGCAAAACTGAAAAATATTAAAATCGACGCGAACGCGAATTTTCATTTTCACTCAGGGCATTGTTGGACACAACCGGCGTGTGAATTGTCGCCTTGGTTCTTTCAGTACAGCCATCGGCAGAACCCACAAAAAAAAAGTACCGTTCTCAGATGGTTACTACTGTAGTGCGGAGGCGATGATGCAATATCATGAAATGCTATGCCGGTAATATGATAGCACATATGTATTTCGTATTACTTTGAGCCATCCGCTTCGTATGGAGGCAGTTGACAATTCCCTGACGGGACTCCTAGTTCCATCATGCTGAGGTACAGCCAGAATCCCTAACGCGGTATGTCATCGTTCAGCACGGGCTACACACGAACATATGTCAGATTGTGGACGATTACATGGCTGCTCCGCACAGGTACGACAAACACAATAAGGGCATTTGACAAAAAGAGGGATACCCCCATATACATTGACAAAAGGGGGAACACTTTCAAGCACCGGCGGCGAGGTTCTCGTTACAGAGGTGTTCGTCAACACCAATCCAACGGCCCAGCGCATTATCAACGGTATACTCATAGTAATATATTAACCGTTACTGTGACCGAGCAGCTCAACAGCTCACTGCGTGCTACTATTAGACTCTCCTCTCTTCTACGCCATGGTACGTACTTGATATACGCGTATACGTATACCGCGGTACCGGGACTACTACATACACGTACAGCAGCAAGCAGTACCAGACAGAGCAGTACTACTATCCTTTGGTACGTACATATTTATTTATACTCGTATGTTGGTTATTTTTTTTACAGGGCGCCACCCAATGTAATGCATTGATTTGCAGGGCCACACCTGGAAACCACGATTCATTTTGAGCCAGATGTGCGTGTTGCAGGACCTGCTCTCATATATGGTATGCAGGTAGTGCTCACGAAATCATTTATGATATATACGTACATCACGTATGCTGATATGCTGACCACGTTTGCCTGGGTATGGGCCGTTGATCTTTTTGACGTTAGGCGTCGTATGTTGGGCGTGCCACAACAACCAGAACATGGAGCGGTCACTTACCCGTGGTCTTTTTGACACAGAAAGGGGGATATCTCTCCGCAACGTGACAAAAAAGTAGGCGTTACGGAAAAAGGGGGACTTTTCCCAACTTAGTAGATGGAAGGGGGGATACCCTCGGGTAGGCATAACAAAAAGGGGATATAACCACACCCACCTTTTGATCGCTCTCGTTCACCCGCTTAACATATGGAAAAACAAAAAACGCTGTGGGTGGTGTAGCGTGATGCATGTGAGTGTGACAAACACATCAGGTTTTATTTCCGAGTTTATTTGACAGAGTACATGGGCGTACCCGGCGGCGAAAACCGATGTCCCCCTTTTTGTCACGATATAGGGGGCGGGTCTCCCTTTTTGTCAAATTCCCCAAAATAACTCTTGGTAACTCCGTTCGAGGCTCCTATCGTCCGAGAACCGATACTATTTCAGATACATACTTGACGTACATTGTTGAGTATTATTGATGGATGCCATATGGAAAACTTGTTTTTGACGACCGCTAAAGCGGCAACGGCGCATCGAAGGCATTATTTGCGTATTAATTACACTGATCCGGATGTATATACTTGTGTTACGGCGGTTTGACGCAACAGGGCATTGTTAAGGTAGGCGTCGAGAGGCCGGTATGATAGCCATACGAGTGGAGCCGCTGGATTGAAGCCAAATGAGGTGGTTGCCTAAAAGAGGGCTGCCTGGAAGGCTGGCATGCGGAGCAAAGACGGGCTCCATGCCGAGCAGTCAGCCAATCAAAACCAAACGGGTCAGTCATGCGAATAACCCCCATAAAAAATTGCCTCTGAGAACACCCTCGTCGCGAATGGAGCGCACAGGTCCACAGCACTTTACCTGGGCAAGAGCAGTCCACAAACTCTGACACCCAAACCACGCCAACAGCACCTGTCCTGTCACGACATCGAGACGAGACGGAACGAGGATGGCTCAGCAATACTACTATCAGCAGCTGGGGGCCTATGGCGGCGCAGGATAGACGGCATGATGATATTTGTACGGCCTAAGTTGTAATGCAGGCATGTGGAGCGGTGCGTGTATGGCACACGGCCGAACGAGTTGGAGGAGTGGCAGCGCGAGTATGCCCCGCCCATGGAGGGGTCAACAGGAGCTCAAGCACAGAGAACAGAGCTCGTCTCATAGTGTCCAGTCCGTGATCTGTGCGCCGCTGGTCGCGGTTTATCGTGCGCCCTACTTAATATCGTCCGGAGAAAGTCGAGCGGTATACCTGCAACAAAACTCTTGCCTGCTAGACGTTTTTGTTGCCAGTATCGGGCAAGGCATGCTGATCTGTAAACGTCGCCCTTGGGCCTCAACCCGCTCTGGGGCGAGGTCGAAGGGTGCACCCATGCCTCCCTCGGCGGGAGGCCTGGCTCCATGTCGAAGAGATAGGGTAAGTAGTCGCGAGCTCACAGAAGAGCCTGCACAGACGACCCTTCATTTTCCCGTGCGCTGCTGCGCCCGAGAGAGAAAAAGTCTCTCTCATATATGCTGCGGAACTACACTACAAGTGTATACTCGATATACAAGTACAAAAAACACAAAAAAGAACGTCATAAATCGTACCACACCACAAACTAGATAGCAGTGCGTAAAAGCGTAACCGAGCCCCTGCTGAATTCAGGTAGGTGCCACTTTGAGCGTTGAGCCCACCGCCGATGATGGGCCGCGCGGTGAACGTAAACATTTGCTGAGCCCATGGCTACGATAACAAGCAGCGCAGGGTAGATGTGGTCTGTGTTGTCTTGTCAGAATACAGGATACATCAGATAGAAAGGCGCACAGCCGTCTGAATACTCAAAAGCCACGATAAACCCAAATCAACCAAGATCATACATCGTACTCCACAACAAAATATTTATCCTCAGTACGCGAAAGCGTAACCGACCCCTCGCTGCATTGAGGTAGTAATCATTTTGAGCTTTGAGCCCACCGCCGATGATGGGCCGCGTGGTGAACGTAAACATTTGCTGAGCCCCTGGCTACGATAGCAACCAGCGCAGGGTAGGTGTTGTCTGTATTTTGTGGTCAGAATACAGGATAAAACAGATGGAAAGACGCACAGCAGTCTGAGTACTCGAAAGCCACGATAAAAGAAAATCAACCAATATCATACATCGTACTGCACCACAATATATATATATATATCATCAGTACGCGAAAGCGTAAGCGAGCCCTCACTGAGTTGAGGTAGGTACCAATTTGATCGTTCAACCCACCGCCGATGATGGGCCGGTCTGCACCCCACGCTAGTTGCGTAATGTTATCCGCCATGGGGTGTATCAGGTCTGATGAGCGCCTGTAGAATGGTTTGAGTGATGCTACAGACGCAGTGCGGGATTGGATTAATCTCCCTTCCATCTCTATAACCGCGGTCAGACCTTTAAGCACGACCTTAGTCACAGTCCACGGACCTGTCCATTTTTCGTTGATCAACTTTGGTCCCATCCCCTGTCGGAAGAGCGAGCAATCGCTCTCCCGCGCCAAGTATACGTCTCGCTCGACTACGTTTACCCCTGCCGATGGTCTCGATATCTTGGCATTATGGCGTTGTCTGGCTGTCTGCTCATCATCGTGGATCTTCTTCTGTGCATCTGCGACCTCCCGCATTTTGTGCTTTGGATTATCAACGAAGTTGCTCAGACAACCTGTGGCCCCAGTCTCATCCATCTGTGGCACCAATAAGTCAAGCGTTGTGCGCGGGCTCCGACCGAAGAGGAGCTGGAAGACGCGTGCTACGATAGAGGTAGCATTTTTTTCAGATTTTGTTTCTGAACGTTTGGGCTTCTTAACCCAAGTTCGTCGGAATTTTATCCTTGTGTTGCCATATTTTCCATAGTATACCTAACCCATGGGATTGTTGGTCGGGTAGCACTTTTGGTTTCTTGCTAAATCGGTTTTCGGGTGAGGTATGGAGCTCCTTAAGTGACCACCCTTATAAGGCAAATGGTGCACCTCTATCGTAGCATGCGTCGGAAAGGGGTCATGGCGGAGGGTAACGGTGGGTCTGGCATTGTACGTGTGATCCAACAAGCGGCGGCAAAGTATTCGTCCGACCTAGTCGGCCAGTCCTTACAAAGCTCAGAGTGCACATCCCGGATCAAGGATCCTACCCTCTCAAAGCCCCCCTGACCCCTAGGAGGGCGGTCCGCTGGGCCGAAATTTATCGAAACATGTACCCACCGACATAGGTGTTTCATTACCGCCGCCGTGATTCCCCCCCTACCATCGGCCCTAATGAACGAGAGCAACCCAAATGTGAGGTAGAGATCTAGGAGCAGACGGGCGACTCCATGGGCCTCCTTAGACGGCAACGGATGTGCGAAGGAGAAGCAGAAAGTGGGAAGCTCTATCCACCACGAGTAGTAGGTATTCGTTTCCTGCTTTCGAAGTGTTCGGAAACTTCTGTAGGTCTACCTCTGGCACCTCCCATGGCCTCAGCAATCTGGGGTCAGCATTGCTACCTGTTGGCTACGCGACCGGTTCCTGCGCCTACATCCACACGATAATGCGTACTCTCGAGTGTCTCTACACATGCTAGGCCAATATAATCAATCTCGTAACAACGATAACGTTCTTGCTACTCCGGGGTGTCTATGTTGGCAGTGTATGTGTATCAAAGCGAGAAGGTCTGGTACCAGGCCGTTCAGGACGGCCAGTGCCGACGTTCACCGTATTAACAACGTTCCATTTCTATCGTTCTCCAGCAACAGGAGGCCGTGGTCATCTATCAGGTACATATATATGTCTGCGTCTGTCAAACCGTTCGATCTGGGTACCTCTGTCACCTCTCACTGGCTACACAACTCTCACCTGAGGTTCCATAAGAAGGGGTCCGATGTCTCCATCCTGACCACGTGAGGCACGTCTTGCAGCGACTGGGTAGCATGTTATATCGCTGTCGTCACCGATGCCGTGCCGACACCTACCCCCACGCTGCAAGTCTGCTCTCAACGGCGTCAGGCGTGGGCTGGTCGCTAGCACCCGTCGGTGACAGGTGCCCCGATACCAGTAACGGGCCGCACGCCGACTTCCTACCCGGCGTCGGCTCTACTACTACTGCTGCTACTACTACTACTACTACTACTACTACTACTACTACTGCTGCTACTACTACTACTACTACTACTACTACTACTACTACTACTACTACTAGTACTGCTGCTACTACTACTACTACTACTACTACTACTACTACTACTACTACTACTACTACTACTATGACTACCACTCTTATTACTACGAATACGACTACTACTACTACTACTACTACTACGACTACGACTACTACTACTACTACTACTACTACTACTACTACTACTACTATTACTACTACTACGACTACTACAACTACTACTACTACTACTACTACAACTACTACTACTTACTACTACGACTACGACTACTACTACTACTACTTACTGCTGTACGTACTCTACTGTGGTGCTGTACACTGAAATCACTCTACTGTTTGTTGTTGTAGTGGGTGGGTGGATCGGCTTTTTTTTGTTTGTCGGCTAAAAGGGCTCCCCGTGGATGCCGACACAATATGGTGTGTCACTTTACCTAATGTGTGGATTGCGTTATCGGATGTGGATCGTGGACCAGTTATTCTATGGCATATTTATTTTGGTCCGCTGTACCGGCCCCGCCTTGTCGTAGTTCCACTTACGAAGTACATTATTTATTAGCCCCTGCTGCTGATTGAATCATTTCTCGACATATCTAGTCGTGCGGTAAGACTGGTGGTGTTAATAGTTATACTGTGCCATATCGACAGCATCGAGGCGCCGTGGCGACCGTGGCCCGATGCGTCGCACCCGCCGCCGCTCGGTCGACCGTGGCGGCCTTGGGCTGCCCTCGTCGATCGCCCACCGGCGCCCATGTTTCCAATATTTCCAATATTTTGTCGGACGATACGGAGGCGTTTTGTCTTGCATTTTGATTTTTTTCAACCCAGAAAAAAATGAGAAAGTTAGGGCCGTTCCTAACGAACTAAAAAAATCACGATTCATGACGTTTTGGCATGACAAAATATCACCATTCGTGAGATTTCTTTCCTAACGCAAATACCAAATAGGTGATTGTTTGTCACGTTTCGTGGTTTTTTCAAAGTGTCAAAAATCCGATATTTCAAATCCAACGGTATTTGAGGGTGGGGCCAACTCTCGCAGGTAGGTGACGGCCAGGCCGTGTCAGGCCGGCCACGCCCGACCCGGCCCGTGATTCAATTCGCTGCCCAAGGTCTGTCCTGGCCTGTAATATTCCAACCTCAAGTGCCATCGGCCAAGCCAGGTCCGCGCGAGGTGCCAATCTCTCTTACATGTCGTCTGCCCTGCTTGGCCCGTGATATTTTCAGATTATTCTTGCTTTTTCTTCACGCTGTGTCTCCTCCGACTCGTGATTTGGAGGCCACACCGTGCTCGTTAGTCCGCACCCAGCAGTGTCTTTAGGCAGCAGCTCGCCGTCCACACTCGTCGTACCAAGCAGGGTCTGCCATGCCCCTATTCCCGCCATCGGATACCGTTGGTGTCGGGTGGGTTACGTATTGCCTTTATCAGGCGTATTTCGAGCGACGACAAAATGTCATGAATCGTGATTTTGTTTTTTTAAGGAAATTTTAAAAACATTCAAGGCTTATCACGGTACTCAGGGGCGCCCAGAAAAAAAGAGAAAACGACACACCACACCCCTAGAGGTCGAAATAAAAACCGCTGCAACCGTTGTGATCACATGATGAAATAAGAAAATGGTGAAAAAAATTATACTTATTTACATTTTTTTCACTTGGTTTCAGTAACCCCTCCCCCCCCCCTAACGAACAAAAAATTCTGTGAGATGTCGAAAAAAACAAATCGACCACCCTCGCGGTACTCGATAATCCAGACGGAACGGGACGGTGCTGTTTATACTTGTTTGGCGGGGGGAAAATGAAGACGGAACGGGAGGGGACGGAAAAATGACAACCAAACAGGTTGTTGAGACGGGACGGTGGGTGTAGAATTTCTCAGCGGGACGGGACGGTAATTTCAACGGGGTAGATTTTCACGACGGGACGGGACGCTAAAATTCAACGGATATTGTTTCTACGACGGGACGGGACTGTAAATATAATTTTTCGCAACGGGACGGGACGGTATACTTGATTTTTCACGACGGGACGGGACGGTAAATATAGTTTTCACGACGAGACGGGAAGGTAAACATTTTTCACGACGGGAAGGGACGGTAAAAACAATTTTTCACGACAGGACGGGAGGGATGTACCATGTGACCGATTTTTCCTGTCCCAAATGTGATTTGTATACTATTGTTGTTGTTGTTGTTGTTGTTGTTGTTGTTGTTGTTGTTGTTGTTGTTGTTGTTGTTGTTGTTGTTGT
>MEHQ01003202.1:59434-163979 GCA_008828725.1 Saccharina japonica | reverse complement strand
ATTTCCGAAGGCAGTGCTCCCACAAGGACCGTCGCTCCACACTGGGGCCATCGTATAGCTTTAAACCTTGACCAGGAGTGTCCAACATCATGCCCGGCGGAAGTAAGCGGTCTGGGCCTCCGGAGGACTCTTCTTTGAGTCGGCCGAGACAACGATTCAGCCCCTTCGATTATCCAGACACGCGGCGCTCAAACCTGAAAACACGTGCGGTCCTTGTCCGCTACACCCTATGCTCCCAAGACACGTGCATCCAACTCTAACCAGAACGGCAGAGCTCATACAAGATCAACGTCGCTGCAAGGTTTTCCAGAGGACATTTCGCCTGAGGCTAGCTGCTTGGAGCTCTCCGACCTGCTCCGGCCAGCTCTCCCACAAGAACGAATCCTTTGAACGTGAGTATGATCTGGTACGAGTACGACCTACCAGGATTTTTTGCTTGCATTTCAAGGCACTTGCAGCAAGTCACTCGTACGAGTAGCGCGGCGGCGACACTCTGTGCGGCACCGCTTACCCAGCCACAGGGAGTTGCCCAGCGCTGGCCAAGGGAGCGCGAATGCCTGGCACCTTGCACTCTGTAGCTACAGTAGTGCTGTATCAGGTATGCAATATGTACGTACTGGTACCTTGACGCTACGTGGCTGGTACCAGGCATGGCAAAACTACCTCTGCAGCAGTACAGGACGCCTAATAGGCAACAGGAAAGCAGGAAAGCTGGCCCAGGCTCGATTTCTTATTTGAGATAGGGTGATTTCCACACTAATTTCAAGACAACGATTCTCAATTTTTTCATTTTCCTCCAATCTCAGCTTCGGGCATTTTGTTAGCCTGTTATTGAGTGCTCTGTCCTGTCCTGTACTGTACTGTACTGTATGTACGTACGTACCTGGAGTAGTATTGTGGCCATGTGACGACTTGACCGGTACGTACCAGTACTGTACGTGATGTCATATATACCAGGTACCGGTAGATGAGGGCTTGTGCAGAACGCCGCTCCGTCGCTTGAACCTCGCGCCAAACAGCTGTACAGCGTCATTTACCAATCAGTGATTTACAGCAGCAGCATTGCAGTTAGTACTTCATATATACGTACAGCAGCACTACAACAGAGTAATCGAGTTTACAACGCAATATCAGTGCATGGGGGCAGGCCAGGCAACGATACGAGTACTACTGCTCTGTAGCGGATGGCATCGAAGCTGGTAGCGAAGTGGACACCAACACCGTTTTTGTTGATGCTGCTTCTGCTCTTACGCAGGTCTGTGTTGCGCGAGGTTGATATCGAGATGGGAATCCAAAGCAACCTGGTGATAGGCCTGCGGATGCTCGCGGGAGGTTCCTCTCTGGATGTCGCGTCGAGATTAGGCATTTCACACTCCTCGGTATACACCATCACGTGGGAGGTTGTCGACGCCATCAACAACACCCCTGAAGTCGGCCCGTTCTTCTTTCTGCAGACAGTAGTAGAGGCCCGAAGGCTTGCCACGAGATCCGTGGTGAGGTTGCCTAAACAAGGTGTACGCCAACAGCAGTTCACAGCAGAGGCAGTGCAGCGTGTAAGATATACAAGTTGCACGTAAGAAAGTGGAGGCTATTTAGTGGCTTTCTGACGGGAATGCCAGGCCTTCTTATCTCTTCGTGGCCAGCCTTGTTTCTGGGGCAGCATTGCGTTTGGGCATTTTGGTGCGACTCACTGTGAAGTACGCCTCCGCGGCAATGTTTCGTACGCCTCCCCGTCAAATTAGTTTTCGTCCCAAAGGCAGGCCAATAGCACAAGCGGCGTCTTCGGCCATGTTGTGTCCGCCACGGATGGTCTGTTGATGAAGCTGAAAGCACCGCCTTTGAGGAGCAAGATGGAGGGGGGGGCTGCTCTGATTGTAAGATTTTGTACATTTGCCGGCGTATGTTCGCATTCTGATAACAGGATGTAGTGGACACCTGTCGTTCACTCGAATCCACAACATGGTGCAAACTACTTGTAAAGTTCCAGACCTAGAATTGTAAGACCGAGCTACTCCCCTCCCCCCTATAGGCCCAGCCCCCACGTTTTTTTCCCCCTCACATGCTTGTAGGTTATATTTTAGTTTTGAACGTTCCAATCCCCCCAAGTTGTTTTCGTCTGTATTATAATGGAGTGCAGCATGTAGTGTTGACATGTAGTGTTGGTCGTAACAAATGTACCCCAGTGTAGCTGTCCCCGGTTACGTTTGGATCTTTTCTTGATAAGAGTGCACGGGGTTGTCGAGCGTCCGAACAGAAAGTGCCCCCTCTCCCTCCTGTTTCTTCCCAAGCTGTAAGATTTTTGGTTGCCGCGAAAGTACCCCGGTGTTGACCCCCCTCCCCCTTGAATTTGGGGTTTCTATTAGATATCAGTACAGGGGGTTGTCAAGCGCCATACACAACCGCCCCCCCCCCCACTGTTGTTTCCTCCCAGTCTGAAATATGGGTGGGGGGTACAATGTGTGCCTGGTATTGCTTTTGTCGCGAGTGTACCGTGTTGTTGACCCACTATTATCTACGCGCTCTTTTTCATAGGAGTGCAGGCGGTTTGTTGTCGAGCGTCAAAACCGAGAGTGCTCCCTTCCCCCCCTCTTGTTTTCCTTAGGGTTTGGTACAGCAGTGGATGGTCTAATATGGTGTAATATTGTTTGGTCATCAGGGTACCCTCGTACTTACCCCGCCACCCTCTGTTTTGGCGTTATTTATTGCAGGAGTGCAGCGGCTTGTCATGTACCGTAAACGGGATAGATTATATCGTCCTCTTGTTTTCCGTCCCGTTTGATACAACAGTGGAGAACTTTGTTTTAGGATACTTATGGTCGCGAGAGAACGCGAATGTTAAGCCCCCCACTCCCCCCCCCCTCAGGGGTTGGCGTCGGTTGCCAACGACGCTGTAAAACACGCCACTCGCTGCGAGAGCTAGACAACCAGGGTGCCGTTTGTTTTGTTTTTGTGTCGGTCACCGAAGCTGGCGATCGAGTAGATCATTTGTGCGGGGTGGAGAACCTTTGCTCCGCACAAGGGGAATGGTCGTATCACGTAGTGTTAATATGGTAAGGCATCTGCGAGGCAGTTACATAGTAAAACCCATTGCTGTCTCCGGAAGTGGCCACACCAGAAATTAAATTAACTCATTGAAGCTGTCGTCCATATGCAAGTCCGCCTCAGAGGCGGTTCTTAGCAGGATGCAGCTCACCCTCCATGCGACTCGCCCAATACCTCACGGCGCTTCGCGCTTGGTGCAAGCATTGTCTGCCTCGTTGGTGAAAACCCATCGTGCTCCGTCCCGGCAGTGTAGGGATACGAGGGTCTATGGTCATATGACTACGGCCGTGCACGACATGAGTACAGTCGCCCCCCCCGCCCCCCAGCAAGTTTTGCTTATTTCTTAAAAAAGTGAAGAGAGTGAGTACCCCCCCCCCCCCCCGGCCCTCGCTTCTGTTGTCATCCGTGTGGGGCGTTCTCCTCCCGGGCTGATACAGCAGTGGAGAGGGTATAGTTTTTGTTTCGGCGCGAGAGTACATTGGTGTTGACCCCCCCTGTTTATACGGCATTTTTTTCTATGGGGGCGCATCGGGTTGCCAAGCGCTGTGGACGAAAGTGCTCGCTTCCCCTCTCGTATTTCTTCCTAGTCTGAAACGGCAGTGGAGGATCTTATTTTGTTTGTCGCGAGCGTACCGCGTTGTTTGCTTCCCCCCCGTTTCGTCTCGAAAGGGATGCGTGGTCAATGGTCACATTACTACAGTACAGTAAGGCAAGCAAACGCAAATTAGTGAGTACACAGAGCGGCCCCGCGCATTTCGCCTCGCCGACACCGTTATCCGTACACATTCGTTTTCAATAGAAATGCAGGAGGGTTTGGTTTTCGAGGCGTCCATAACGACAAGTGCTCCCTCCCCCCGCCACCTTACCCTCTCCTTCTACTCTTCCATGTCGCTCCACGGGAACACCTGCGCCCCCTTTTTAATTTCCTCCAAATCTTAATACAGCCGAGGTATTTATTTTTCTTGTCACAAGAGCACGCCGGTGTTGACCCCACACCTCGGCAGTATTGTTGGCTTCATGTTCGACAGTAATGCAGGGGGTAGTCGATAGTCAGGAAAGGAAGTGAACTTGCTCCCCCCTCTTTCTTTCCTCCAAGTCTGAATCCAACAGTGTTTTTTTTGTCGCGAGAGTACGCCGGTGTTGACCCCCTCCCCAGTTTATCGGGGTCATGTTTGAGAGTGGTGCAGGCAGTAATCGAGGTTCAGAAAATAAAGTGTTCGTCCCCCCCCCCCCCCTAGTCTGATACAGCGGTGGAGGGCCTTGCGGTTCGATAGAGCACCAGGGGAATGAGACAAATTAACAACTAATATGGTACATCGAATGAGCAACTCCAATGATACATTCAAAACTGCAAGTATTTTTCGATTGTGTTTGTTGTTTCCCCAGACGGCGTGGGGGTGACGATGTCACAAATTGTGAACCGCAGACGTAAAAGACAAATACACGGATGGGTAATGGTATTATTCATTTGCACCCGCGTGGCGTGCTACAATAGAGGTAGCAGTTTTTGTGGTGGAACGTTTTCTGAAGGATTGGGCTCCTTCACAGAGAATCTTCGCATTTCCATTTTCGTGTTGTAATATAATCATTGTTATCGAGCGGCTTCTTCCCATAATTTCTTTACAAAAAAACTCCCAAAAAAAAGGACACCTTGGAAATCTTGGAAATCTTGGAGAGGGCAAAATGTTCGGAAGGCTTAACGTTCCAACAAATTGGAAAACAAAATGGAAGAAATGGAAATAGAAAACTGCGCGAAAACAAATGTTGGAAATTTAGGAAATTTAGGAAATATATGGCTCCGATAAGAATCGCCCCAGGGTCGTTCTTATCGGAGACATAATTTTCCGAAATTTCCAATATTTCTTTCCAGGATTTCCATGAAAAAACACGTGCATTACTTTTGGAAGGTTTCCCCCATCAGAAAAAACAACAATTAGGCCGGCTATTTTGGGATCGGAATCCAGAAAACCAAAACAGCCTTTCCCCTTTGTGGTGGTGAAACCCGCACAAGGCTCCGCTTCTTTTATTCTGTCCCAAAACCTGCCCGACGTAGCAAAACAAAACGATCTTTTCGCACACAGCAACCACCGATGCCACGAGTTCTCGCCTCACAGAGCACGGGTCACGCTAAAACTTCGAAGGTTGCATGCTCCTCTTCTCTGAGCGTCCTCGATGCCAAGTATGAGGGCCGTAAGTTGTCTGTGTCCGGAGAACTTGCTTGGGGCGTGAAGCCTGGACCATTTCTGTTTAAACTTTTTGCTGATCGAAAATGAGACCCATTTCCGTCTGGCAAAAAGTGCATGGGGCACAAAAGAAGGATGTTTCGGACAGGTCGCCTCACACCACTCACGATTACAGAAGCTACCGGTCTCACCACTGCCCAGTCACAGCAGCGTCGTGTTTCTACTAATTATGTCGCAGCAGCTCCAAGCGCGCAGGGCTTGTCTTATCTTGTGTTTCGTACCCTAGACAGGTCGTTGGTTACGAAAAAGCTGGTTCGAGCTCATGAATTTGCTGTGCGGTAGGTCATAGGGCATAAAAGGGGCCTGCTTTTAATGGGCCACCTCACACCACTCACTCGCGATTCCAGAAGCTACCGGGCTTGTCACCGCCCAGGAACAGCAGCGTCGTGTTTCTACTACTTATTCCGCTGCTGTACCAAGCGGGTAGGGCTTGTGTTGTCATGTGTGCCGTGTTCTAGGCACCTTAGTGCTTTCAAAACCAGTTCGGAATGCACGCTTCGGTACTCGCTTTTCTCTCCCGCCAGCTCCCGCTGCCTCTCTCCCGCTGCCTTGTTTTTTGGCGGCTTGCGAACAGACCACAGCGGCGAGGCGTTTATTTTCGAGAGAAGACGACAGACAATGTTTTGGTCAAAAATATTTGTCAACATTTCGTGGCAACGGGGGAAACCCAATATCATGGAGGCCAGGCCGGGGGTGTTTTGTACTTTTTGTTACATGTCTATGAAGAACGAGCACCACACTATAGCAGTTGCAGGCGTCCTCACCGAGCTAGATGTA
The DNA here is from genome assembly GCA_008828725.1 of Saccharina japonica. Lineage (NCBI taxonomy): Eukaryota > Phaeophyceae > Laminariales > Laminariaceae > Saccharina > Saccharina japonica. The sequence goes on along the minus strand of MEHQ01003202.1, from coordinate 157,917 downwards.
GCGAAAACCACCCGAAGGACCGCACAAGAAAGCACACCCAGACGAAGAAGATTCGTGCAACCCCGCTAAAGCAGCGACAGCAGGACCACCGCGGGCCCGAGGACCCAATCATATGCATTTCAGGAAGGAACACGCGAGCCGGTGTGGCGACAACCCGGAAGTGCAAGTACGAGTGAAAAGAAAGACAGAATCAGCCACACCAGCATGAGCGCTTCGATAGCCCAACAAAACTATGTGGAAGGAGGCTGCTGCCAAAGGCGAAGATGTGCGGGTGACGGTGCTGGGAGCGTGGGGCGCCGGGACAGCAGCAGCAGCGGCGACAATAGCAACAGCAGCAGCAGCAGCAGTAGCAGCAGCAGCAGCAGCAGCAGCAGCAGCAGCAGCAGCAGCAGCAGCAATAGCTGCGATACTTTGGAAGGTACGAGTTTTCGAGTACGTTCATATTTAAACATTGTACGTACGTACATAAAACCAAAGCTTGCACGCCAGGGTACATGCTTTCATCGCGTTGTATGGCGGTATTCGAACCTGATACCTCGTAACGTGTGCAGGTCGTCTGTGCATTACGAATGCATGCCTTCGTTCGCCTTAAATTCGGGTAAATAATCGCACTGGCGCACTGGCAAAGTTTGTTAGCATATGGACGTTGAGATCCATACGTATCTATTGTGATGTGCAGTCACTACGCACTGATATGAGTATATGAGTATCTTAGTCTAGATACTCGGGTTATTGCAATATGCGGATAGATTCCGAGTTTGTCTTACTCGTAGTGCGCCACATTGTATGTCCCAAGCATCTTCATCAGGAATGATGCTGAAAACGTTGGTAGAACGTTACTATAACGTTGCAGAGAACATTACAGGGAATAGTACTGACTACGGTAGAATGCAACTGTCCGTACCATGGGCATTGTATCGAGATGATCAGGTGCAGGCATCGCCCACCTCGATCACTCTACTCTACTCTACTCTACTCTACTCCACTCCTCTCTTCTCTCTTCTCTTCTTCTCTTCTCTTCTTCCTTTTCCATTGATCTCCCTGAGGCCAATCGTCTTTCCACGATGGCCCAATAAGCGCCTTTTCAAACCATGACTTTTCTTCTTCTTCACAAGTGATCTTCACAGACACTTCGGTGCCACCTCTGCCATCTCTCTCCACAGAGACAGAGCCTCGACACATGCGTCATTGTTTCAGGTTATGAGCCTCGACTTTTGTCTACGCACCGACTGGCATCACGGAACGACGTCTCCCGGCGAGCGCGTCACGTTCTACATTTCGAAGAAATTTCAAGTTTTCCACTGCGGAGGAATACGGTTTTTGCTCAAAAAACCAGAAGATTATCATCTACCCGACAGCATCGACATCGACTCTCATCATCGATTTTCATCAACTTCGTTCAACAGGGTTACCACAAGGAGTACTGCTTTCACGCTTCTACGCGCGAAGCAGGTAAGGAGACTGCTGTCACGCTTTTACGCGGGTAGCACGTTCGAGTAATGAGTCCGGTTTCACGCTTCTGTCGCGAAACATGTACTCGTACATTCAACATCGTTTTCACGCTGTAATTGCAAAAATATGCCACCGACTATTTTTGTAAACATCACACGCAAATCTTTGTTTTCGATACTAATATTTTGAAGCTGTAAGCGCGAAACAAGTCGCGAAACCATTTCTGCTCATCACACGCGAAGCTAGCTCCGCGCTACTTCCACGCTGTAAAGCATGAAGAAACGTTACAAGGCCTCTGTTTTTGTTCGCCATCACAACTAAAGTTAGTCTCGAGACGGCTCTTCGCTATTTAGACGCGTAAAGTCGTTATTAAAACAATTTCTTCAAGCTTCGACGCACGAAGTACGTACAGATAGATTTATCCTCGTGCAAGCATTGCCGAGAAGACCTACACGTGCTGAATCAAACAGCCAGGTCGCTGACGAATCTGCTACCCATCGTAGCATCGGGGGGGTTACCTCCTGCCTGCCTCAAGGCCAACTTTTCCAGCAACGATTTCACGCTTTCACGCGGAAATACGACTTCAGACTCGGAAGAAAAAGCCCAAGATCATAAGGGACTTCGACTTCTTCATCTTCCACCTGCGATAGCTGCTGAGCTTCGCCATCATCATCATCGTTGATTACAGAAGGTATCCTCAGCACTTCATCTTCGCAACTTCTTCAGTTTATATCACCAGGATCTACATCTACTTCGACTACTGCTGCACGAGCTACACCATCACTACCTCGACTTCTGGACGCATCGATGGTCTACCCTCGGCTGCAGCATTTCATTTATATTTTGCTTTTCAAGTTCTTCTTTAAGAATCGGAGGCGACAAGGGCCGCCCGAGATATTACCAGGGTTAAGCCCGGCAGCAACACCATCGAAGCGTTCATCAAGCAGCTGGCTATCACCATCTCCATCACATTGGGGACCAGCTACGTATTCGGTGACATCTTAGCCTAAAAGCAAACATTGCTCTGGCGCGAGATTTTGCTCGTTCCTCAGCAAATAGGGAGTTCCAACTTTTCTTGTTGCGTTCCTGGGAAATTTGCTATTTCGCCGCGCAAAACGCGGCGCAACCGCAACAACACCTACCGGCACTCGCACACGTCGAGCAAACACGGCGCAGCATATCACTACGGACTGACTACGGGAACAGGTCTTCACCACGTCGCCAGCTCTTCAGGTCCTAGCCATCATCAGCATCATCTCACAGCCATCTTCATCTACACGTACATATTTTGGTCTGCTCTTCTTCATACAGGATCTTCAGCAGCAGAACCACTTCTCCTTCAACTACAGCATATCTACGCCACCACAGCACGGAAACGAAGATCGTCATCATCATGCGCATTCCTTGCGTCTCTTCGTTACCTTGGTTTTCGTGGGGGTGTATCTTTTTGTATTTTCCCTCTGTTGGCTTTGCTGTACGTAGAGTATCTCCACACGAGTACGTTCTACGTATGTAATCAAACATGATGCGCACTGCTGTTACCGTCACGGATACACATCTGCCTTTTTTATCGGTTGTTCCATAGCTTTCTACAACTTTCTTTTCTTTGAGTACGTATCATATATACACACTCACCTTGCTGATTTGTACTTCACACATCTCAGTATAGCTGGACACATATCATACCTGTATAAGTCCACGATTCGATTTCTTAGTCCTCGGATCCATTGAGGGGGGGGGCGTAGCACATAGGTACAGTAGATACTTTCTTACGCTTTCTTAGCTAGGAGTTTTCCCGCTGGTTAACACCACAGCATCACGAGTCTATTTTGCGATACGATTGCGCCCAACGTAGTCTATTGCCGTACTATCTGTACTCCTAATCTTACTGCGAGTACGTACGTACGTACATACATGTACACAACTGAACAGTGCACTTTTCGCTGTACTCGACGGACGTCATCAGTTTCTACTTGGATTTCATGTTACTCTAGGTATCTATTCAGGGGGCGCGTTGAACACGCCCATCACACTGGTTAACGCTTCCGTTCTAGGGTATACTTCGCTGGTATTTACACCACGATTTGTTTTCTTCTTTGACTTCGCTTATACCAGGTACTGCTCTGTAGGCTTCATATGAGTACGTACGCACGTCTATACTCCACACTGGGCACACGTCTCAGTTTTATCAATTGTCTCTTCAACTATCCCATGTTGATTGCTGGACAAATGAGTATACACACGTACGGGTACATACAGTAGGTCATAGCTATTTTTGTCTGGATACACACCCACCGACTTTCTTCGTTTCTGCAAGATTACGTACCATTTTCGTAGCTCTATCATTGTAGCATTCAATTGAGGGGGCGGGTTGCAAGTACAGCAGATAACTTTCTACGATTTTCATTGTAGGTTTTGACTCAGTGTCGTGCACTATGACTCACTAGTCATGCACAACTACGATTAGCTTTTCCGACATGAGTACAACCATATTGTCACCGTCCTCACACGGGACTGAATATGTAGTGAACTTTGTGTTTACTGTTTTCCACATTACCTCTGCATTCGCGCAGGACTGAATATGTTGTACCATTCTTTCATTCTTCACTCGTTCATTTTGATTTTTGAGAATCAGGTTTCTACACCGTAAGCGTTACTCTAGCTACGAACTTTCATCACGGGGGCGTGTTAGCATATGGACGTTGAGGTCCATACGTATATATTGTGATGTGCAGTCACTACGCACTGATACGAGTATATGAGAATATTAGTCTAGATATTCGGGTTATTGCAATATGCGGATAGATTCCGAGGTTGTCTTACTCGTAGTGCGCCACATTTTATGTACCAAGCATCTTCATCAGGAACGATGCTGAGAACGTTGCTAGAACGTCACTATAACGTTGTAGAGAACATTACAGGGAACAGTACCGACTACGGTAGGATGCAACTGTCCGTAGCATGGGCATTGTACCGAGATGATCAGGTGCAGGCACCGCCCACCTCGATCACTCTACTCTACGCTACTCTACTCCACTCCTCTCTTCTCTCTTCTCTTCTTATCTTCCCTTCTTCCTTTTCCATTGATCTCCCTGAGGTCAATCTTCCTTCCACCATGGCCAAATAAGCGCCTTTTCAAACCATGACTTTTCTTCTTCTTCACAAGTGATCTTCACAGACACTTCGGTGCCACCGCTGCCATCTCTCTCCACAGAGACAGAGCCTCGACACACGCGTCATTCTTTCAAAGTTTTACTTGGAGTATATTCACACAGTACGCGACAGATGTTAAGAATCTCTTACTTTTGGCCAAATTGGAATTTATTATGTAAGACTGAGTGTGATCCACACTTTTTGCCGTACTATGAGGGCGCATTCGTATTTTCCACCCAAAATATCAGAATTACTATTTTAATCATCAGGTTCTTAACATCTATCGCGCACTGTACTGGTGAGAGGAGGTCCACACTGACTGGCAGTATTTTTATTATTCATACTGTTATTCTACAGGGCTACTGACGATGGAGCCTGCCGGCTATCAACTACCAGTACGCTTCTTTAGCGGTCGCCCGAAGTTAAGAAGCACAGTGTAAACGAGTATTGAGAAAAAAGTTGGCTAAGATTGGCACGAATGAGAAGACATTGTGTTTAAGAAACACAGCTTAACATCAGCAGTGAGGTGCACTCTAAATCCTATTCGAAAGACTCACATCAACGTCGGAAAGAAAGTAAGAAATTGAGCCTGGACAACAATTTGAGGTTTCTTAACATCGGGCGCCCACTCTTTGTAGTAGATTTGGTATGACGTACTCGTATATATGTACGTCCTAGAAACACGCAACTGGGCCCAACAGAAACCCGTCAGAGCGAGTGCCGAGAAGAGAGGGGAGAGGGGTAACACAGAAACTCACCATTGCCACAAGTTTCGTATAGGTTGCTCTTTAAAACTAACTGCTGTACTCGTACGTACTACTCCGCTCTTTTTCTGTGTCGATGTACACATGTAACCCCCCCGGTCAATGCAGTATTGAGCGCCGGTTGGTATGAGAATGCCCTTCGCTCGAACCCCGTATGCAGATGCAACCCTGCATACTATGTCATCGGCAGTGAGTGCATAAACGTTAATAGCTACTGCTTGAGACGACGCACGAGTGCGCAGCTCTGTTGTACGTCATACCTGCTAAATTTGGCATTTAAGTTTGATACTTTTCCCCGGTGCCCACAACGTCTTGAACACGGGTGACGACGGCGACGAAGAGTGACAACTTCTCCCGGCTGAACCTATCCCGTGCGTTGCCATTTAATTCGTCGCAAGGCTATGAGGCAACAGTCGTTCTCTGTCGACCTGAACACTACGATTAACCACGCAGGAAAGGTGTACCAGGGTGCGAGAGCTCGGATGTGCTCGCGGTCATATATAAGAGATGGTTTCAGGTGGAAAATCGTCCATCAGCATGATACAGCAGCAAAGGGGATGATAGCTCTCGCTCTTAATGCCTATACACCGTTGATAATCCCCCTCCACCGCCGCCGCCGGGATTTTGTTTTTACGAGCGAATGCGAGTTTCCAATTTTGCACACCCCGGACAGATCAGCTCACCGTAGCTCGAGCTAGCTCTTTAAAGAGCTAGCTCACCGGTGAGCTACGTGAGCTACATGAGCTACACATGTTTTCCTTCGCTTGAGCTATAGGCTAATAGCTCATCTACACATATCTTCAAAGCTTGAGCTATTATCGGTAGCTCATCTGCACACATATGTCCGGAGTGAGGGATATGATCTGCCTGAGCTAGCTCATTTGGCCCAAAATGAGCTATAGGAGCTACATGAGCTACGCATGTTTTCAAAGCCTGAGCTATAATTGGTAGCTCATCTGCACATGTTTCGAAAGCTTGAGCTATAATCGGTAGCTCATCTGCGCATGTTTTCAAAGCTTGAGCTATAATCGGTAGCTCATCGGCACATGTTTTAGAGGCTTGAGCTATAGGCGGTAGCTCATCTGCACTTGTTTTGGAGGCTTGAGCTATAGGCGGTAAGTCATCTGCACATGTTTGCAAGGCTTGAGCTATAGGGGACAGATGACCAAGCTCACGAGATGTCATTATATATAACAAATCTGCATCAAAGCTCGCGTGCGCGCGGACTTCTAAAACCGAGACCTTTTGGAATATACCCGGGGTGTGATGTAAGTCTCGTCCGGGATGTGGTGAAAGCCTCGTCTTGACCAAGACGATACTTGCATTTACTTGATTTCAGTATCAGTGTAGAGGCATGCTACGATAGAGGTGCACCATGTTTTTTCTGAGCTCCTCACTTAAGGAGCGTCATACCTCACCGAAAAATGATTTTGGAGGAAAATAAAAGTGCTGCCGGATGCAAAATCTCATGACCGAAGTATATTCTGAAACATTATTCGTCACAAACATGAAATTCCGATGAATTTGGGTTAAGGAGCCCGATTTTTCAGAAAACGATTCAGCCAAACAGTGCTACCTCTACCGTAGCACTAGTCTGTAAGCTTGAAAACTCAAGTACGGAAAGAACATCGAAAATAAAGTTGACCAGAATGGACAAAAATAAATACGACTTACTTGATTTTAGTATTGGACGAAAAAACTTGAGTTGATAAATCGAAAGCTGAACATTTTCTGCACAAGGTGGAATGAATGGAATTTTCTAGATTTTATTCAAAGTGGAGTAAATGTAGGCCAAAGTGAGGGTGTTACATGCATGTTCGCCGGGAAAGAGCTACAATGAGCTGCGTACATGAGCTATGATCATGTTTTCCCGGGGTTAGCTATAGGCGATAGCTCATCTGCACCTGTTTTCCCGGCTCGAGCTATAGGCGGTAGCTCATCTGCCCATGTTTTGAAGCCTTGAGCTGTAGCGGATAGCTCATCTGTACATGTTTCGAAGGCTTGAGCTATAATCGGTAGCTCATCTGCGCATGTTTTCAAAGGTTGAGCTATAATCGGTAGCTCATCTGCGCATGTTTTCAAAGGTTGAGCTATGATCGGTAGCCCATCTGCGCATGTTTTCAAAGCTTGAGCTATAATCGGTAGCTCATCTGCACATGTTTTCAAAGCTTGAGCTTTAATCGGTAGCTCATCTACACATTTTTGCACGAGGTGAGTTATATGATCTGCCTAAGCTAGCTCATCCGTCCCGAAATGAGCTATATGAGCTACATGAGTTACACATGTTTTCCTAGGCTTGAGCTATAATCGGTAGCTCATCTGCACATGTTTTCAAAGCTTGAGCTATACACGACAGATGAGCTAGCTCATGAGCTGTCCGGGGTGTGCAATTTTGACCAACGCTCTCGTGATAGGGACCCCTGGCAAAATTGCCATGGCCGTTTTCTTACCTAATTAAACTATTGATTTTGTGTGCACTTTTCATCAAATTATCAGAATTTTATTTTGTCTACGTACTGCTTTTTTTCGCACTTTTCATCATATTCTCAAATTTGATCTGTCTACTATACGTTGTATCTGTCTACTATACGTTGTACTCTAACATGAAAATAGGAAGTTGGGAGACCTATACGGGTCTCGAACCCGTGACCGTCGTGTTGACAAGCCCCTATACTACCTGTTACCCTACTCGTACAAGCTGTGTATACAGCCAGTTTTCCTTTATTTCTATAGTAAACGCACCGCAACTGTAACGGGAAAAATAAACGTGGCAAATACGGTTTTGAACCCGTGACCCTCGTTTTATCATTTTCTTTTCCCCCACTACTGCACACAAGTTGTTCAAGTCATTTCAGGCCCACCATACAATTTCAAATCTTTTTCAGCAAAATCTACAAAAACCAATCATTTCAGACCCCCGATACAAAAACCAAGTCATTTCAGACCCCTCATGCTAAAATCAAGTCATTGCAAACCCCCTTTACAAACATCAAGTCATTTCAGACTCCCCATACAAAAAAACTCATTCCAGACCACCCATACAAAATTCAAGTCATTTCAGACTCCTCATACAAATATTAAGTCATTTCAGACCCACCATACAATTTCAAGTCAGTTCGGACCCACACCACCGGTCGCCCCGGTGGGCTAGCAGGTCACCACGAAGCCTGTGAGCGTTAAGGTCGCGAGTTCGAACCCCGCCGAGTGCATGCTCGTAGGGACTTTTTCTTGCAAAAAATATCTTGACTAGCGGGGAGCGCGAGAGCGTGAGTTAGTAAAAATTCGATGAATATCGACGAGCGTTGGGAAAGCTGAACCCCCTACGCGAAAAAAAAAACAAGGCAAGAACCGTAGTGGGGGAGGAAGGAGAGGAGAGAGGAGCCTACTTTTTGACCCCAGATCTGAGTTACGACTAGGGAGGGAGAAAGTTTGCGAAGATAATAAATGGGATGGAAAAACAAAAAAAAATCAAGTCATTTCAGAGAACCACAATCCGAACACCAAATCATTTTATACCCCCCATACAATTTCAAATCATTTCAGACCCCCCATACCAAAATTAAGTCATGTCAGACCCACCATACAAACACTAAAGTCATTTCAGATACACACTACAAAAAACAATTTGATTTTGTCTACTCGTTCGTACTACTTTTTTTTTTCGCATTTTTCATCAGTTTCCCAGAAGAATTTTATCCGTCTACTATACGTTGTACTCACCTAATAAGTTGGGAGACGTACACGGGTCTCGAACCCGTGACCGTCGTGTTAACAAGCCCCTGGACTACCTGTTACCCAACTCGTACAAGTTCTGTGTACAGCCAGTTCTTCTTGAATTCCATAGTAAACGTACTGCAACTCTAACAGAAAGAAAAACGTGATCAACACGGTTGCGAACCCGTGACCCTCGTTCTATCCTGTTTTTTTGCCCACTACTGACTGCACACAAGCTGTTCAACTCATTTCAGACCCCTCATACAATTTCAAGTTATTTTTCAGCCCACTATACAAAAACATGTCATTTCAGACCCCCCATGCAAAAATCAAGTCGTTTCCAGCCCACTACACACAAACCAAGTCATTTCAGACCACACATACAAAACTCAGGTCATTTCAGGCCCACCATACAAATATCAAGTCATTTCAGACCCCCTATACAAACATCAAGTAATTTCAGACCCAGCATACAAGTTCAAGTCATTTCGGACCCCCGATACAAAAACCAAGTCATTTCAGACCGACCATACAAAAATCAGGTCATTTCAGACCCCCTATACAAAAAACAAGTCATTTCGGACCCCTCATACAATTCCAAGTCATTTCAGAAGCACAATATAAAAACCAAGTCATTTTATACCCCCCATACAATTTAAAGTCATTTCAGACCCCACATACAAAAATCAAGTCATTTCAGACCCCCATACAAAAATCAAGTCATTTCAGACCCACAACTACAAAAACCAAGTAATTTCAGTCCCCCATACTAAAATCAAGTCATTTCAGAAACCCCATACAAAAATCAAGCCATTTCAGACCCCCCATAAAAATTCAAGTTATTTCAGACCCAGCATACAAAAATTAAGGTATTTCAGACCCCGCATACAAAAATCAAATAATTTTAAACCCACCATACTATTTCAAGTCATTTCGTACCCCCCATACAATTTCAAGTCATTTCAAAACCATAATACAAAAATCAAGTCATTTCAGACTCACCATACAAAAACCAAGTCATATCAGACCCACAATACAAAAACCAAGTCTTTTGAGACCCCTCATACAAAAATGAAGCCATTTCGGACCCCCCATACAAAAATGAAGTCATTTCAGACCGTCAATACAAAAATCGAGGAATTTCACACCCAATATACAATTTCAAATAATTTCGGACCCCCTATACAATTTCAAGTAATTTCAGAACCACGATACAAAAACCAGGTTGTTTTAGACCCCCGATACAATTTCACGTCATTTCAGACCCCTCATACAAAGACCAAGTCATTTCAGACCCCCCATACAAAAATCAAGTCATTTCAGGCCCCTTAACCAAAATCAAGTCAATTCAGACTCCCAATGCAATTCTAAGTCATTTCAGACCCATGTTATAAAGATTACCCTGGGCTGGGTAATCGATCGATCTTTTACCCCGATAGCTCAGCAGGTAATACCCTCACATTTGACGTCGTCGAGGACACGGGTTCGAGTCTCACTTCGAACGTTTCTTTTTTCAGAAACGCTTGCGCGTGCGTCCCCAAATAACACGTCTCCCTGGTTCCCCGGGTATTGAAACGAAGCGGGTAGGTCAACGTACGGCCGTATACGGTACCGACGTCCCAAACATCCCGCCGTTCAGAGGGGGGGAGAGTGTTATAAAGATTACCCTGGGCTGGGTAATCGATCGATCATTTACCCCGATAGCCCAGCAGGTAATACCCTCACACCCACCATACAAGAAACGTGTCATTTCCAACCCTCTATACAAAAATGAAGTCATTTCAGACCCTCTATATAAATTCGATTCATTTTTATCACCGAGACAGGAACCAAGTCGTTTCAGACCCAGCGTACATATTCAAGTCATTTCAGACTCCAGATACAAAAATCAAGTCATTTCTAACCCCCTATACAAAGTTCAAGTCATTTAAAGCCCACTGTACAAAAAACAAGTCATTTCAGGCCCACCATTCAAATCCAAGTCATTCCAGACCCACCATACAAAAATCGAGTCATTTCAACACCACCATTCAAAATCAGGTAGTTTTCATTATTGATGTTCCTCCAGAAATCCAGGGCGTCACGCAAGTGGAGCAGATCCTCATTGCCATAGCCTGCGCCATCATGCGCGTGTACCGCCTGAAGGGAGGGCAGAGGGGGTTTTCGGGGCACGTCGTCGACGTTTTTTCCTGTTTTTTATTTCCCACCAATGCACACAAGTTGACGACAGTTACTAATATCCTGCTGCGCGAGATCCTAGCGACAGCTATACTCTCTTTTATATATCATAGAGTGCAGGGAGTTGTGTAGCGTCCGAACCTAGAGTGCTCCTCCGCCCCGTCTATTTGTCCCAACATGATACGGCGATGGGGGGTGTTTATTTTTTGTTGTCGCGGGAGGCCCTCGCCCCTCCCCCGTTAGTGACTTTTCTTTTTGACAGGAGTGCACGGGGCTTTCGAGCGTCGTATCCGATTTTTTCCCCTCCCTCTTGATATCTTGCCAACCTGATAGGGCAGTTGAGGCTGTTAAAAATATTCTTGATCACGAGAGTACCCCGGTTTTGACCCCCCCCCCCCCCCCCTTTTGTTTTGTATATATTTTTAGGGGTGGACGGGGTTGTCGAGCGCCATAAAGTGTTATCCCAGTGTATAACAGCAGTGGAGGGCGTGTTGGAGGGCGTGTCATTTTTAGCTTATTACCGAGAGTTCGACAGCCACGCGACCCCCCCCCCCGCGCCGAGTAGTTTTGGCTTTGTTTTTTTGGTAGAGTGCGTGGGGTTGTCGAGGGTCAGACGCGTGCTACGGTAGAGGTAGCACTTTTTGGCGGAATCGTTTTCTGAACGATCGGGCTCCTGCACCCAAATTCGTCGGACTTTTATTTTTGTGACGAAATATGTTTCAGAAATACTTCCGTCATGAGATTTCTCATCCGGCAGCACTTTCATTTTTCTCCAAAATCATTTTTTTCGGTGAGGTATGACGCTCCTTAAGTGAGGAGCTTAGAAAAAACATGGTGCACCTCTATCGTAGCATGCGTCGTCAGAATCAAACGTTTTGCTCCCTCAATCTTGTGTGTCCTGGCTGTTTGATACTGTAGAGGATACCAGGTATATATATAGAATTTTTTATAAATAATACAAATCGTTCGAGCGATAAGTTGTTCGCCGTTTTGCTCATTGGTTCATCCTCGCCGCCGCGTACCGTGCCGTAGGCTAATCGGAATTTCGCTATCAAATTTCGTTTATATTTTACCTTCGCGCCCCATAGAGTCGCGCCCCTTTGCGAATACCCTTCGCGCCTTTTATATACCGTTCACTATCAATTTATCTGTGTAGTGTATGCTATGATACGTATGTATTCACGTCGTATATACATACGTTCTTTTGTTTTTTTTCTATTCCATTCATTATCTTCGCATTTCTGTCTATCGCCCTCCCTACTGGAGTCGTGACTCAGATCCGGGGTCACAAAGTAGGCTCCTCTCCCCTCCTCCCGTCCTTGCCTTCGTTTGTATTGCGCAGGGTGTTCAGCCTTCCCAACGCTCGTCGATTTTTATCGAATTTTGCTAACTCCCGCTCTCGCGCTTTCCGCTAGTCAAGATATTGTTTTTGCGAGTTTTACATCGTTCGCTATCAAATTCGCTACGTAGTAATGTATGTATGATACGTATATACGTCATACGTACTTTTTTTTTTCTTCTTTTTTTTCATCCCATTAATTATCTTCGCATTTATGTCTCTCTCCCCCTCTACTAATGTAGTCGTAACTCAGATCCGGGGTCACACAGAATAGCTCCTCTCCCCTCCTCCCCCACTACGGTCTTTGCCTTCGTTTATATCGCGCAGAGTGTTCACCTTCCCAACGCTCGTCGATTTTCATCTAATTTTGGGAACTTCCGCTCTCGCGCTTTCCACTAGTAGTCAAGATATTGTTTTAGCGAGAAAAAGTTTCTTCGTTTATATATATATATACGAGCACGAGCATGCACTCTGGGGGCTCGAACCCACGATATTGACTCTTCTAACAGGGACGAGATTCACCTGCTATTCCACCGCGGACGCCGGGAACACTTTCTCTTATTATATTCGCCTTTCTTTTCTCTCTCCTCCCTATTAATAGTCGTAACTCAGATCTGGGGTCACAAAGTAGGCCCCTCTCCCCCACTACGGTTGGTGCCTTGCATTTTTACCGCGAGGAATCTTCAGCCCTCTCTTCCCTCGTCGACTTGCATCGATGTGTGTCTACCCACGCTACTACAGTCAGTACTACAGTCAGTAGGCGCTCTCAGCAGTTGATTCCGTTTTATTTTATATTTTGGCAAATAAAGTCAAAAGTTCGACCCACGTGAGACTCGATCACCGGAAACAAGCTCGTATGTATGTGGAAGCGCTCGAGGGTACCACTATTTTAGACCATCGGGGCGACCGACTTACTGTTGTTATTTATATACGTATACTGGTGTGCGAGGTTTTATATGGCGATATGTTGCGGAGTGGATTTTTGGCGGCTTGGGCACAGCAGTATATCCATTGGAGGAGGAGTATTATTGCCTTTCTTGGCGAGTTGTCTAGTCGAAGGCCATGAATTTTGCATTTTAACAGCCAAGTTTCTATGCGGTTTTGGTGTTTTCCAACCGCGTCGAGATACTACCATCTCAATGCCAAGCGCCCACATACATGCTATTTTCGTTTGGGGTCATCAGTTACCAGCCATAATAATCGCTACTTATATCTTGGGTTCGATTCATTTATCGGGCGGCGTCAGCCGCAAAACCCGTGTATATATATTGGTTTCCATTAGGAGAGTGCGCCGCATGAGGTCTCCCCCGACGTTTTGTCGTTTTTCTTTCCAACGACAGAAGAAGATTACCATACCTTTTCTTGGAAGCTTTTTTATGGAGTTCAGGGCATATATTTGTATTTACGAAGAGAGTATGCGGGACGCACGCTACGATAGAGGGGCACCGTATTGTTTCTGAGGGTGGTCACTTGAGGAGCTCTGGACCTTGCCCAAATGTTGATCCTGGCTGAAAATAAAAGCCGTTGGATCGTGCGAATGACGTAATCTGCGACATGGCGCACTGCGTCAGACTCTGGGGTGGGGCGGGTGAAATGCACTTTGTAACAGCGTCTGAGGTCCTTGATTTCCCACAGCATCCTGGGTGCACCACCGGTGGTGCCGAGGGTGTTTTCCAGACGCACACCGAAGTTCGCCTTTCAAAGATGGCGAGACTTGTTGACGTGCACGCGCCCTGCGCGACAATGACGCTTAGGAGGCGGGGATGGGGTAGCGAAAGTGGAGCTATTGCGATATCCTCAGCAAGTTCATCACGTTTGAAACAAAGGATTCACCACAGCTGCTGACCAAGCAGTACATAAACTGTACAGTACAGTTCAAGTTTAAGGGCCTGGCACGAGTTTGTTTTTTAAGCTCGACGTAAAGGCGAGAAATACATGTGTTTATGTTTTCAAAATCTGCCTGTATGTTGCTTTTTGTTATGTTGCTTTCTTCTGCGTCGCCGAAACGAGGTGATTTTTACTGGCCTTATTTGCGCTCTTCTGCCCAAAAGTGAGCACTTCGTTCTTTTTAGGGTTGAGTTTTTCGCTGGCCTATACTGTATACCGCCAGGATTGAGTGTAAACTATCCGGTGGGCACATTTTCGTAGTGTACGTTTGTTTCTCGTCCCTAAGGAAGTGGACCTAGTTTTCGATTTGGCTCTGTCCTACTATTTTTGACCTTAAGTATCCGGTACCGGCCACACATTCCTAGCAGTAGAGAAACGAAACAGGCGCCTTGCGCAAAATCAGTAACATACATAAACTAGAGACGTGTCACTACACGTTAGGCAAAAAGCAAAACAAAGGATGACTACTATCTTTGGTTGGCCCTCCGGATTTCGTGGGGGGTAATGTTTGGTCTGGGAAACAGATCCGCGTACTCACCTAGGAAGTAAACAAAGTACCGGGGTTGTCTTATTTTTCGGCGCTCGGTATGAGGGGGGTGCACTTGATGCCTGGGAATCCGAACGGCGGCCTCCCCTGTCTCCGAGGCAAGCCGTTTAGCTCTTTTGGTTTTTGACTACAGTACAGGACACCCAATAAGAAACAGGAATCTCGGCTCAGCCTGGTTTTCCTATCTTCTTCGTTTTAGTAGCCTCTTTTTTATTGAGCCCCTTTCTTATTTTTCCACGAAGAAATTGAAAATCGAACTGTTTTCTCATTATGTATACCTCATGTCAATACCGTCATTGACCGTATGCCCGTCATTGGTCGAGCATGCGTATGCTCGACGTCCGAAAGTTTCCGCGTGCACTCTCACTGGGGGGCACTGACGACGCCGAGAAACCGAGCTCGGCAACGGAGTTGGAACGTGTCCGCGTTCGTCTCTCCTCCTTGCGTGAATCATTAGTCCCGGTACAAATGTCAAAAATATCTTCCCGCCCTCTTCCCTCGGTTTCACTGCATTGGGAAAGCTGCCCTCTGCGAGATCTGCGAGATCACTACGTATTGCTGTTGATATCTCCACCGCGCACACCCGATTCCTTCCTCCCTTTCTTGTCGCCACCGCCCTGCCACTCTAATTCCGCTCCTGCCCCTTTCTCGCTCTCACTACCACACCCAGCCAGTGCGTCATCAAGACCCTGCGGTCGGAGGCAGGCAGCTTGTTGGTGTCCGACTTTTCCACGTTGTCACCCTTCTCCAATCTCGCCTCGAAAGCCTTCTTCACACCCAACTTGACCAGCCGCCTTTATCCTGCATCGACCGGCTGCAACTTATCCGTGCACTCTGTTGGCAGCAGACAAAGCAGTATGTTGCATCCCTCCTTGAGATTGTTCTTGAACTCTTCTGTTGTCTGCCTGTGCAGATTGTCGGCAGAAAGGATGGAATGCTCTGTGGGCTTCACGCCAGTACCGCCTGTGACGGCGGCCTTGAAAGTTTTGTCCAACCACCGTTTGCAGTAGTCCGTCCCACGTGCTTGGGCTCTGCCCACTTTCGACGGTGTGGGACTCGCTGAAGGCTGCGGCCCTGACATGGGTGCAGTTGTTGTTGAGCCACTCGGGTCCGATCGCAATGGTCGAATTAAACGAAGAAGCTCCCCAAGCTCGCTGTTGTACTCCTCTGCGTTGAGCGAGCTGTCACATCGTAGCCCCCACAGCGTGTCAAGGTTGGAAACTATTTCTGCAGCAACACCGTCTTCGCGCAAGCGCTGTTGAGGCCTTCGAACTGTTGCGTATTCAAGCCTCCAATCGTTTTATTTCACCCAATGCGGAGAGCAATTTGAGTCTGGCCGTGAAAGCCATCGGCAAACGGTGGGCCGCCAGATCTGTGTCCTGGGTCTGCAACATTATTACAGTCTACTCTTCCCGTCTGTCCTATCTCTGCTCCCTGCGGAGATGTGTGAAAACGTATTATTTTATACGACGTACCCAGTACACTTTGTTCGAGTTTCCGCATAAAACAAATGCGTGTTTGTGGGGCGAAAATATTGTTTATTATGTACCCAGTACACGCTTTTCAAGTTTCTTCATCGAAAATAATGCGTTTTTGTGGGGCGAAACTAATTGCAAAATAATAAGACGGCAAACAAAACACATGCGGTCGAACAACAAATAATCTACGAGTGACGAGTGCACACAAGAGTGTTTGCGATAGAAGTAAAACCAAAATATACTTTCCTTCCGCTCAAAAAAGTGAATTCCCTTCCCCTCATGGTTTCGGTGTGTTTGCGATAGAAGTAAACAAAATCCTGCAGGCAACGCCTCCGAAAATAATAAGGGAAGTGGGGTGAGGCAATGCGGCAAACCAAAGAAACAACGAAACACCTGTGTTGCTCTCCCCACAAAAAAACTTCGATTCTGACTCTATGTATTTCAGCCTAACGTCTGGAAGAACCTCTACCACTGTATTTTTCCCATAGGACATTTCGTAATTCTTCTCTATTAACAATAGCTCCAGCCTCACAGCTAATCAAAAAGTCCACCACCCTGCGATGGGCTCTTTGGTGCTCTCACTACTGTGTGGCAAAGCGGCAGCAGTTTTCGCGTCCTCTACGAACAGCGACTACGTCGCTGAAGTTTAAAAATGTGGTTCCAGGCGGTTGAATTACGCCGCTTTTTCAGATGGCGACGACTTCCGTTGGTGCATGTTTTCGAGAACTCGTACACGTACGTACAGCATCACATTTCGTGCGTACGACCTCGTCCTCTAAATCTGGAACGTTTTGGCCGTTTTTTTGCTGTTTTTGAAGGCACACTACAAAGGTCGGTTGCGGCCGCTGTTGTGCTAATCTGAATGTCCACCACCCTGGTTATTCTTCCTTGGGTCTATGCAGGCATATAGGAGGAGTTCTGGGCGATTTCATGTTGGTCTAGCACAGCGACTACTTCGTTGAACATCGCCTTATCGAGCGGCGCGATTACCTAGCGGCTCGAGCTGCGAAATCGCTTTCAGCAACAGCGGACGTGAATTCTCGAGATCTACAAATCTCATCGCCAATGTAGCTTCAGTTTTGTCTACACCCAGTATCACTTGGGCTTGGGCCTTGATGCTGAGGCTCTCCGGTGCCTCGGTAGGGAGAACACAGGGACAACGATGAGCGTTTCCAATTGCCTTGTGAGGGGCTGATTTTGACCAAATCCCTGTTTCAATAATATTAGGCGTTATGGAAATACATCATTTTGGTGATTTGTAGGGAGAGCAACACAGGTGGAAAACAAAAAGTAGCGTCCGAGAGGAACGACAGCCCAGCAACGGCGGCGGCGGCAGGGGTATGACCGCAGTGCTGCAGCTGTAATCCCACGAGCGCAAGCAGCAGCACCGGTGGCTGCAGCTACGTGGCTGCAGTTACGTTGCGGCAGCCCCAGCAGCAGCGGCAGCAGCAGCAGCGGCAGCAGCGGCAGCAGCAACAGCAGCAGAGCAGCAGCAGAGCAGCAGAAGCAACAGCTTCCGTTTTTGCTTTTTTCGATTTTGCCTCCAACTATTCTTGTCGTCGTGTGCTGCTCCTGCTGCTGCTGCCCACGACCTACGCGCGACACCGCGCCGGCACGCTCCGCTCCAAGCCCGCCCGGCGCCCGACATATATAGACCGTGGCCGCGCGCCGCCGCTGCTGCTAGTGCTGCTAGTGCTGCTACCGCAGTGTGCTGAAATTGAAATGATACACGGCGATCTGTCATCCTGTCGCGCTCTACAAGCAAGGCGGTACGAGTACGTCTCCATACGACTCGTACGAGTAACTCGTACGAGTAGTTCTTCTGAACAGCGAATCCTTCACGACACCAAGCCGGCGAGAGCGTACCGTAGCGGGCCGCCAGCAGTCCGCCGGCGCCCCGTTAGCAAAACTCAGCACCGCTTGTCCGTATCATACTGGAGCACACCTCCCGAGCCTCTGTGCTCCCACCGGTTGTTGTGTTGTGTAGAGCAAGCAGCAAGATTGGGGCCTATGGGAGACATCTTGGAGACATCTCCCATAATTTGGGGCGTTCTGCGTCGGTAGAATGCTCGGTGCGTGTAGGCCAATCAAACTGAGAGACAAAAGTTACCGTAACTTTTGATCAAAAACATACTTCTCTAAAGTAAATTTTTGCCGTTTTTTCAAAACTTTACCTCAAATCCTTCCTTCGGCAGAATTTTTAGAGAAGTAAAAGTAAAAATGAAAAAAACGCAAACACTCTATTAAAAAAAGATGTTCGCTGAAAAACTGAAAGGTGTTACTCGAGAGGACTATCATGGTGCCGCATGCACCGTGTGGGACGGGACGGGAGTGTCTAGCCCGCCGCAGGCGCAAACCAAATGGGCTCCCGTTGTCAACGGGACGGGACACCATCGTCAGGTTTTATGCTCCCGTTGTGACAGGATGGGACGGGACCATTTGCGTCTAGGCGGGACCGGAACGGGACGGGAAATGTCCGCATGCTTTCTAGATGGGATGGGAACGGGACGGGAAGATATGTATTTTTTGTTTTATGGGGGCGGGGTGGGAATCTAATAAGGCTCCGGTCTTTCAGACGGGATGGGATGGGACTAACACCTTTTACATTGGGACGGGAAACAATTGGCAAACTGCCATTGCCGATGGGAAAGACAACCGGAAAGCCAATGGGAAAAGTTTACAGTGTCGATAGGAAAGACAACGGGAACGCCTACGTATGGGAAAATTGGCCGTGTCGATGGGAAAGACAACGGGAAACCCACTCGGGATGTGTGGGACGTTGTCAACGGGATATAGATGCTCAACAAGACGTACACCCCACCTCCCCCAAGCCACATTGCGAACTAGCAGTGTCTACCGCCGTGTACACCGGCACATGCAGTAGTAGGTGTCAGATGCCGGAGCGCTGGCAATAAAATCTGCTAAAATAAAATATACATGTGTATGATATGTGTCCATATTATACATGATATAGCTAATCCCGTCATTTCCTCGTTTAGAGGATACATTGCGTGCAAACACGATTCTGGAAAAGATGAGGAGATGTCGTATCTGTGAATGAAACGAAGAAACCTTGTAAACTTACAATCTGTTTTTTATAGAGACCCGTCAAACGAAGTAGGACAAAACACACATCGTATTAATATCTAAAACTTCCACTGAAACTTCGAAACTGCACGTAAGTGGGAAGCGGGAAAGGCACGACCTACCCTGTTAGCACTCCTCCAGCTGCCTGAAAGAGAAAAAGAAATTATTAAAAATTTTAAATTTAAATTAATTATTTTTTTATTTTTTTTTTTTTTTTTTTTTTTTTTTTTTTTTTTTTTTTCTTTTTTTTTTTTTTTTCTTTTTTTTTCTCTCTCTCTTTGGTCGTAACTCAGATCCGGGGTCACTAAGTAGGCTCTTTTCCCCCCTCCCCACTACGGTGCTTGCCTTGCATTTTTTCGCGAGGAAATTTGAGCACTCTCTTCCCTCGTCGACTTGCGTCGGATTCCGCCTACCCACGCCACGAAGGCGCTCTCAGCAATTGGTTCCTTCTTATTTTTTAAAATAAAGTAAAAATCTCACCACGGTGAGATTCGAACTTGGGTACCAATGACAGTAGTCTTTGAAGCTGACCATTAGTTTGCCGGGGCGACCGGCTTCGTGGATGGGGGTGAATTGAATTAATTAATTATCTACTTGAGCTAGTAGTCTGGATTACTTAATTTCGCAAAAGGGGGAGAACAATATGGGAACTTTGGGAGGTTGAGTGGGAAGCGCAAATGGGAGGAAGATGGGAACTGACAATGGGAGTAGCATGTCCACAACGGTCATGGGAACGGAAGCACGTGCGGGGATAGTGGGACGGGAAGCAAGTGGGACGAGAGAAAATATCCTGCCAACGGGATGAGAAGTAATGGGACGGAAGAAAGTATCCGACGATGGGATGGAAAGCAAGGTGGGGACGGGAGGATACTAGTTCGGCCATATGGAGAGGAAATGGGTAGGAAAAACATGATGGGATGGGACGGGAGGTCGTGGACGGGAGACATTTTACGATGGGACGGGACGGGAATACCCGTCCCGTCCCATCCCATATGGGAATTCCCCTCTAGTTGACTCTCATTATAGTCCTTGGTTACTCGCGACCACCAGGGGGGACAGGGGCGGGCAGCAGAGTTTCCCGACGACGTCGGGGATTCGCCCCAGGGGGGTAATAGGCCTTTCTCATTTTGCGGCGGAGGCCCAGCCTCGCGTCTTTTATTTTTTAGGGGAAATGTCAGCCTGGACTTCTTATTAGCCTGTTTCTTAATAGGTGTCCTGTACTGTATTGGAAAACCAACTATGTCGAGGTTGTCAAGCGGATAGGCACCATGACGTTCCGAATACACTCCCAACTGATCTGTTTAATATGCAGCTGACGTGGTATAACAATGTAAAAAAAAAAAAAAGTGCTTCAACGCCGGTCAAAATTGACGGGGGGTTTTGTGTGTTTGTTTTTCATAAACATATTATATACAAGTCGATTTTTTTCCACGTATTGTCATGATGCACGAATCATATAGAATTCGTTTTTGAGTTATCTGTAATCAAAGTTAAAAAAATGCGAAGCCGCAATGTTCTGTCTGTCCGTGGAACCGCCTCGTACCATCCGTATCGGTATATATTATGTTTTGTTTCGCTCTCCCCTGGCTGCTCGTTGGTACAGCCGTAGATGAAATCGCGTTAATTCGTGGACTCGCCCCAAAAAACTTTAAAAAAAACATTTACTACTACGTACCCGTACTTCTATAAACTCGCCTCACGGGCCGGCATAAAAATTAACACCCTGCGGGAGGAATTGTTTTTTTCGTGGTTTTCCTGTACCTCGTTTATCTCACTCCAACTCGTATATCTGGTCGGGACTGCTCGCGTGTGTCGTCTACGTGCGGCTGCCCGGGTGTATTATACTGCCGAGCTTTTCAGGTGAGCCAGAGGCTTGGCACAGTGGACATTGTGCCCCTTGCAAGACATGAAATAAGTGGAAGGTATGTATGTATGTATTCACGGTCAGGCGTAATTCCCCGATTCTGGGATCGTGTTGTTTATATGGTTTTTACAACATTTCACAAACAATACCACGTGAATATCATGTTGCTGCCGTCTTGCTGCAATCCTGTGGCTATGGAGGAATGGTCGAAACGCCATTAAAATGCCAAGACGACCCGGCAACCGCACCCCACCCGACATCACGACGATCAACACCTGCACAACCACTGCAACCATTACTAACAAACATGCTTGGGTAGAACCGCAGGACCCGTGGTGCATGTGTCACGATAGTATACATATACCTTGTATGTCCGTGCAAACTAACGGTGTGTGTGTACTTTTCTTTCCATCCCGTTTCTTATCTTCGCACTTATGTCTTTCTCCCTCCATAGTCAGTCGTAACTCAATCAGATCCGGGGTCATAAAGTAGGCTCCTCTGCTTCCCCCCCCACTACGATTCTTGCCTTGGTTTTTTCGCGCGGAGGGTTCATTCAGTCTTCCCAACGCTGATCGATATTCATCGAATTTTGCTAACTCACGCTCTCGCGCTTTCCGCTAGTCAATATATTTGTTTTGCGAGAAAAGTCTCTACGAGCATGCACTCGGGGGAGCTCGAACTCACGGTCTTGACGCTAACAGCATTGCCCACCCGGGCGACCGGTTGATGATTATTGGGCAAGGCATAGTCCTACCCCTACATCCACCTTGCTCGCATATATATATGTCTTTTGCCAATAACCCCTTTTCCTGAACCACAAGCACCCTAACCTCAAAATCACCTGCCAGCTCGACGTCGGGGTGTTTACTTTATCAATTAGAAATGGTGGCCGTGTATCTGTGCTAGGGGAGTTGCCGTGTCCTGCTCTTTGGTTCAGTACGGGTGTCTAGCGCCTTGTTTGCCTTACCATGCCGAAACCTCGCGCCTCAGGGCGTTTACATGGCGTTCACCGGCAATATTACGCTCGGCGATTTACTGCTGGGTTCCCTGATATACGTCGGGGTGGGCCATCATATTGACAGCAGCCACATTTTGTTCGTACGTATCCATATTGTTTAGACGGGCTCCAGGCGGGCAATTATTTTACACATGCTTCTATTACGAGTAGCTTGTTTCGGGGGTCCAAGTCTCACGTGGGTCGAACTTTGGAGTTTATTTGGAAAAATAAATATAAAACGTAATCAACTGCTGAGAGCGCCTGATACCGTGGCTAGGCACAATTCGAAGCAAGTCGACGAGGGAATAAATGGTTGAAGTCTTCTCGCGATTACAGTGCAAGACGCGAACCGTAGTGGGGCAGGAGGAAGAAGTGCGTACATACGTTGTCACCCCATATCTAAGTTACGACTAGAGGTGGGCACCGAGAGGCGAAAAAAAAAACGAAAACCGGATAACGAGGCGTTATTATAAAACAAAAAACCGGATAAAACCGTTTTTTTTCAGCCGGTTTTAACCGGTTTTCCGAAAACCGGTCAAAACCGGATGGTAACGTGAAACGCCTCCAAATCATTGAACAGGACGGCATGTTTGGGTGAAAAATATGCTGTTTATATGTGGATTCCGAGCCACAACCACAGCGCACAGGGTGACGTGATTTCAAGGTATAAAACATTGTTGTGAAGAAGACATTGCCGGTACACAGATACTATATACCTACCGGTTACTATTAATAGGGCGTTCTTCGCGTCCTGTCTTTTTTTCCAATGCATAGATATGCCTTGCAGATCAGCATATTCGGAGGGCTTTCCTGCGCGCGGTCTAACTACACTAAAATCAAGTAAAAAAATCCACACTAATTTCAAGATAAAAATTCTACACTAATTTCAAGATAAAAATCCACACTAATTTCAAGATATTTTGGTTCCAGACTAAAATCATTTTTTTTAAAGAGTCCAATCCAAAACAAGTGAAAACATATTATATAGATAGATGTCGTGCGTGCAAGTTGAGTTTGTATACCTTGGTATGATAGATGTTTCGATATATGACAACTATTATAACACGGCAGCAGAGCATCATCAGCTGTTTAGGACATGGTTGATGTACACACATATACGTATGCATTTTACCATATACCAGGTATAACACTACTACTACTGCTGTGTGTATCCGTATCCTATTATTAGTACTGGTGATGGTTTTATTCATAAGATTATCAGTGAAGAATGTGTCCGGTGCTACCAGTTTAAACCGGTTTTCATCCGGTTTTATCCGGTTTTTACGTTTTCATCCGGTTTTCCCGGTTTTATCCGGTTTTATCCCTTTTTTCCGGTTTTATCTTGTTTTCGGTTAACCGGGTTAAACCGGAAAAAAACGCGTATTTTTTTTTCAAAAACCGACTACTCGTACACGCCTGCTGGGTTTCCAAAAACTGGTTTAAACCGTTCTTTATTTCACCGGTGCCCACCTCTAGTTACGACTACGTAGGAAAAATATTTAAAAGAAGGACAATTATAAGAAAGGGTTCAAAACGAAAAAAATATACCGTACGTATACAGTACAGGACACCTATCATACTACAGTAAGTAAGGGTTGTTCTTATCGCACAGCTTTTTTTTCATAATTTCCAATATTTTTTTCCAAAAACAAATGAAATACGTATTGAACCATAGAATTCTTGGAAATATTGGAAATTCTTCAGAGGGCAAAATGTCTGGAAGTCTTCACGTTACGTACAACAAATATGAAAAAAAAAAGGAAAAACTGAAAATATAGAAAAATGCGCGAAACCCGTCACGCTCAGAGCCCTTCAGGCCATTCAGACCATTCAGACCATTCAGACAATGTTGTTGTTGTTGTTGTTGTTGTTATTGTTGTTGTTGTTGTTGTTGTTGTTGTTGTTGTTGTTGTTGTTGTTGTTGTTGTTGTTGTTGTTGTTGTTGTTGTTGTTGTTGTTGTTGTTGTTGTTGTTATTGTGTTGTTGTTGTTCTTGTGTTGTTGTTGTCTTCACATTAAACTCGTTTCAGTTGCTAATCCCTATAGTCTGATCTAGCAAGATCACAGCCCGTGGTCACAAAAGTGCTAGAGCCATCAGAGAATCCTAAAGAACACGCACACTTAGCAGGGAAAGGATACACAAGCCCGAAGAGGTACACCTAAAAATCCCTACAGCATGTTATGCGTGTCCAAAACTGAACTACACGCCCGCAATCTCCATTCGACTACAGCAGCATCGTCCTCCCCCTCCCACTCTTTACCAATGAATTTGCCGACTACAGCGTAACTACTGCCTGAAGTGCTGTCTGTACAAAAACACACGGTAGGCGTGGGAACAAGATGGAGCACGCAGCTGCTGTCTGAAGCGCTGCCAGAATGACAGTGCGCGGGCACACAGTGAACACGAACAGCCAACCAAATCCATCACGTCAATTGACAATTACCCGAATCTTTCCTGAACGTCTGTGTTAGGCACAGCATTATTAACATCGACACTGGATAGGAATCGTTGGTCTTTCACGATGCAGGCACACAATTAAAGCACCCGGGGTATCCGCGCCCTTTCTGCCGCGTCTCTCTACAAAGCCAGTGCCGTCATCAACACAGACCCAATACCAACATTCAGGGGGGGAAAACGAAATAGTTGTCAACAAATATAATGTTTTTCCGTGCGGCAAGGGTCGATGTCGTTCGTAGGCTCCGGTGTCGCTGCTCCGGCGCGCCTCCGGTGCCGCTGCCCCGGCGCGCTGCTCCGGTGCCGTTCTCGCCAGTCCTAGCACGACCACGCTCGACCCGCTCCGTCCGTACACGCTCTCGTTGCTGTCCTTCCCAGGCGGTTCCTCGCTTTCTCCCTCGTTGCACTCAGGGTGCATGGTCTGGAAAAGAAAAATTATCGCGCCGAATGGGGCAACCAGCCCAATCTTCAGCTCGTCGCCACACGTCCCCTCCTCCTTTGATGGCGAAGCCAGGTTACTGAGACAGTACAGCTCCCTCTAGCGAACACAATGAGGGCCGTGTACGTAGTGTCCGTCCACCTTCCTGATGGCGTCGGCCACCGCGCACAAAAATGAGATAGACATCGCTGTCTACACCGACGGCCAAAAAGGCCCGTGCATCTGAACATTTGTGCCTGACGCACCAGTGCCGACCCAGCTCCACCGCTGCGCACGATTCGCGGTGGATGCGCAGCAGCAAGAAGGTATCGGTCCGCTTGAGGGTGAGTCTAGCCTTGCTCGCTAGAAAGACCCCCCCCCCCTCGCTATGGGCCATGCCAAAGCAAAAGCCTTGCCGGGGCAGCGAGGGGAAGAAGGGAAGGTAATGCGCCCCCAAAACCCTTCCAGCCTCTTTCTCGTCTTCTCTGCTGCACGCGACCAGTCGACGACAGCGCTGCCTTTACGCGGCCTTCCCATTTAATTTGTCAATACATAATATCTTCCAGCCCCGGTGGGCTAGCAGGTAACCACGAAGCTTGTTAGCGGGAAGGTCGTGAGTTCGAGCCCCCCCGAGTGGGTAGGCACAATTCGATGCGAGTCGACGAGGGAAGGAAAGGCTGAAGTCTTCTCGCGATAAAAATGCAAGGCAAGAACCGTAGTGGGGGAGGAGGGAGAGGAGCCTACTTTGTGACCCCGGATCTGAGTTACGACCAGGGAGGAGAGAGTAAGGAAGGGCGAAGATAATAAATGGGATGGACAAACAAAAAAAAAAACAAAAAAAAAGTGCATGCTCGTACGTAGGGACTTTTTGTCTCAAAAACAAATTGACTAGCTGAAAGCGCAAGAGCGTGAGTTATCAAAATTTGATGAAGACCGACGAGCGTTGGGAAGGCTGAACCCTCTGCGCGATAAAAATCAAGGCAAGAACCGTAGTGGGGGAGGAGGGAGAGGAGCCTACTCTGTAACCCCGGATCTGAATTACGACTAGGGAGGGAGGAAGACAGAAGTGCGAAGATAATACATGAGATGGAAAGAAAAACAAATGCCAGTTTAACCGCCTCTTATTTCATAGTCCGAAAGTTTTTAGAGATCGATATGGAAATTATCGACTTGACGATACGCACAGTCAGTGTTCATATATGCGTATCATACCATCTGCAATTTCCGGTGTGTTTCTAGAAAATGCAACTCGTTATTTCAGCGTCTTTCCCATTCAGTACATAGTGCCTGCCCTCTACGATACCCAGATGCAAGCGCCGTGGTGGCGTTTTGCATCGGCTCTGTTTTATCTGTACACTAACACACTTCCGTCCAGTGCTCACCGATACAAAACAAAGCCTCGGGGTTTGCTTGAATGGGCGCGTTCCCCTTTCCACATATTTGCCGATTTTGGCGACAGCCGCCACGCGCCGTCTCCTGTTTATTTTATTGTTTGAAAGTCCCGAGTGATCGATATTCCAAATTACCAATTTAACGATACGCACACGTCAGTATTTCCCATTAACTATTGATAGTCGTGACTCAGATCTGGGGTCACAAAATAGGCTCTTCTCTTTCTGGCCCCAAACGGTTCGTGTCTTGCATGTTTGTCGCGAAATTACTTCAGCATCGAAATGTGCGATGACTTCAGCATCGATATGTGCCTACCAACGCTACGAGTACTACGCGTACTGATAGGCGCTCTCAGTAATTGATTCTATTTTTATTTATTTTTGCAAATAGATTAACAAATTCGACCCACGTGAGACTCGAACCCCGGAAAAAACTCTTAGAAGAAGTATAAGGTACCACTATTAATAGTCTATCGGGCTGACCAACATTATTATTATTAATACAGTATATCTATATACTCATTTTCCCATAGTGTTGAAACATGTTTGCGCTTCTTTCACCTCTCCTTCCTATTATTTAGTAGTCGTAACCCAGTTCTGAGGTCACAAAGTAGGCTTGTCTTCCTCCTCCCCCACTACGGTTCGTGCCTTGCATTTCCATTGCGAGAAGACTTCAGCCCTTTCTTCCCTCGTCGACTTGCATCGAATTGGGCCCTCCCACGCTGCTATTAATACCCTATTTCAGCAGTTGATTCCGTTGTTATGTATTTTTGGAAATAAACTCAACAGTTTGACCTACATGAAACTTGAACCCCGGAGACTAGCTCTGAGAAGCATACGAGGCTACCACGAGTATTAAACCATCGGGGCGACCGATGTAATGTTTTTCCCCCGTCTTTCCCGTATATGTTTCCTGCCCAGTTGAAAAAAAAAATTGTTTTGTTTTGATTGGGTGTTAGTAGAAGTTGTAGTAGTAGTAGTAGTAGTAGTAGTAGTAGTAGTAGTAGTAGTAGTAGTAGTAGTAGTGGTGGTAGTATTAAGAGTAGTAGTAGTAGTAGTGTATACAGTATTGGAGAGCGTTAGTATTGCCATACAAGTAGTGGTATTTATGTAGTGGTTGATCAATAAATCGAAACCAAGACCTTGGTAGTTTCTTCAAGTGGGCGTTAAAAGGACCTCTACTTGCTGCTGAATGGTTAATAGAGGATTTGCTTATACGCGTTTCCTTCACTATTCTCAAAGTAAACACCAGAAAAGGTAGCAGTATGCCTCAGTGGGGAGGCGGTAGAGGCATGCTCAAGCCACTAGTACTGAGTATTAGTACTAGTGGTAGAAGTAGTAGTAGTAGTAGTAGTAGTAGTAGTAGTAGTAGTAGTACTAGTAGTACTAGTAGTAGTAGTAGTAGCAGTAGTAGTAGTAGTAGTAGTAGCAGCAGTGGTAGTATAGTAGTAGTAGTAGTAGTAGTAGTAGTAGTAGTAGTAGTAGTAGTAGTAGTCGTAGTATCAATAGTAGTGTAGTATGGTGTGCAACAGTGGAGCTGGGTCGGCACTGGTGCGTCAGGCGCGAAAGTTCAGATGCCGGGCCTTGTTGGCCGTCGGTGTAGACAGCAATGTCCATCTCACATTTGTGCGCGGAGGCAGACGCCATCAGAAAGGTGGACGAACACTTTGTACACGGCCCTAGGTGTGTTTGCTAGTGGGGGCTGTACTGTCTCAGTAACCTGGCTTCGCCATCAAAGGAGGAGGGGGGTGTGGCGACGAGCTGAAGACTGGGCTGGTTGACCCCTTCAGCGCGAGAAAATTTATTTCCAGACCAAGCACCCTGAGTGCAACGAGGGTGAAAGCGAGGAGCCGACTGGGAAGGACAGCAACGAGGGCGTGTACAGACGGAGCGGGCCGAGTGTGGTCGTGCTAGGACTGGCCAAGCGGCACCGGAGCGGCGCGTGGGAGCAGCAGAACAGCAGCGCGCCGGAGCAGCAGCACAGCAGCGCGGAGCACCGAACCGAAACACCGACGACATCCACCCGTGGCGAACGGACAAACGTTCGTTTTGTTGACAAATATTTAATTATTTCCCATGCATTGTTGGGCCTGTGTGGATGACGTCACTGGTTTAGCAGAGAGACGCGGCAGAGATGGCGCGGATACCCCGGGTGCCCTAATTGTGTGCCTGTATCGTGGAAGACACCTTTAATGTGGAACGATTCCTAATCAGTGTCGATGTTTATAATGCTGTGCTTAACACAGACGTTCAGGATAGATTCGGGTAAGTGTCAATTGACGTGATGGCTGCTCTTTTTCACTGTGTGCCCGCGGACTGTCATTCTGGCAGCACTTCAGACAGCAGCTGCATGCTCCATCTTGTTCACACGCATGCCGTGTGTTTTTGTACATACAGAACTTTAGACAGTAGTTACGCTGTAGTCGGCAAATTCAGTGGTAGTGAGAGGCGGGGAGGGGGGGCGATGCTGCTGTAGTCGAATGGCAATTGCGGGCGTGTAGTTCAGTTTTGAATATGCATAACATACATGCTGTAGGGATTTTAGGTGTACCTCTTCGGGCTTGTGTAGTATCCTTTCCCTACTAAGTGTGCGTGTTCTTTAGGATTCTCTGATGGCTCTAGTACTTTTGTGACCACGGGCTGTGATCGTGCTAGATTAGACTACAGGGATTAGCAACTGAAAAGAGTTTAATGTAAAGGCAACAACAACAATAACAACAGCAACAACAACAACAACAGGATAACGTAATATTTCCGTGCGAGTACTGGTCTGGTATGTAGTGGTTGTATAATACTATTCAATAAAAGATACAATATTATTATTAATTACGTGTATTAATAGTTTGTATTACGGCAGTAGTAGAAGTTATACTTCTTTTCATTTACGTATATACGACGTATATACGTATCATACCATACATACGTACGTACTGCTCTTAGTTTTGAAACGAACGTTCCGATAATGTTTTTAGCGAAACGCCACGTGGTGAAAGTAGTACGAGTACTGCATCAGTGATGCAGTAATACGGAATACGGCAGCAGCAGCAGTGAAAGGGCGCGAAGTCATAGCGGAATTTCGTATATTGTACGCCACGGAGACCACCCGGAGAGGACGAACGAATGAGCAGTATACGGCGAAGAAGTGATTAGGTGAAATTCATAATGTTTTATAATTTATATATCTGCGTATTATATAATACCATTTCCCGTATGTTGCTACATAATGTAAGGGTTTATTTCCGTGTCTTCCCTATCCAGCGCATACAATGCGCGCCCTCTACGATGCCCAGAGGACATAGCGCCTATACTCTCTACGATTCCATGATGCGAAACCCGTTGCTCGCGTTTTGCCTTCACTTGTTGTAAATCTTTCCGTGAACGCATTTCCTCCTACTGCCCACTAACCACTAACACAACACAAGGCCTTGGCTTCGATTTTCAATACAGGCGATCGCATCTCCAAATGTGCGCCGATTGTGGTATTAAATAACAGCGTTTAGAACTTTCAATACGAATAATGATTTGTTTTTGGATGTTGCACCTGCAGGTACCCATCTCATGTTTCGACAGTTTCGTCGAGCTCTTACGTGTTGCAAAATGACGATATAATGACACGCCCACGTCTGCCATCATACATACGTACCACAACAATTCTACTATACGTACAAGATAGCGATGTATTTTTCCCGTATCTACCCATCCAGTACATACCCCCCTCTACGACGCCCGGATGCAAGCCCGATGGTGGCCTTTAGCATTCGCCCATTGGTAAGATGTCCGTACACACACGCACGTCCTTCAACTGCCCATTATACCGAGACGTTTGGCTCGCTTCGATGAGCGGGCGTCGTCAGACGCAAACATCTTGCATACTATTTACATTAATAAAGATCTCGTGGGCTACCAACCGTGCTACCAACAACGGGAGCGACAGCACGCGCCCTTCCTGGAGCGTCGCGGTTCGCGGCCGACGATTTTGCTTGGACAAGCTAAGAGGTTGCAGCTCTTGAGATCCCCTGGACGGGCTGACGCAGCCCCTACCTCCCACTGAGGCCGAAGCGACGGGGAAACACCTAAAACAGTTTGGATGGAAAAGTCGTGATGTGGTGGTTGCTCGAGTGTCTTCGCCGGTACAGCGCTACGGAGAACGCGATTTAAAACGTCCTTGATATTGTTTGGGGTTTGCGCTGATTTTGTTTTCGGAGGTCCAATATTAGGCAATGACGTTGTCCCAGCCCTGAACAAGTCAACGATACCGCACAATGTTGCGTTGCCCCCTTCGGCCGTGTGGGGCATGTCTTGTCAAGAGCTGGACATGCAGCGAAATTGAACTCGTAACCTATATTGAGCAAAATAAGTCGCAAAATATATAAAGTATGTCGAATTTGGTCGATTTCGACTTTGTGCCTTGAAAACGACGGCTTGGTTGTCCACTTCATGCGCAAACAGGGCGCCCCTCGAAACAAGCACATGATATGAGGTAATGTGTATGTATGTACAAGGGTTTGCGGCTGAGGCCGCCCGATCACCGAATCGAACCCAAGACCTTGGTAGTGGCTGCCAGTGGGAGGACGCCTACTTGCTGTTGAATGGTTGATACGTAGAGGATGTGATCACGCATTTCCTTCACCATTCTCATACCTGGTAGTACACACCAGACAGGGTAGCAGCACGCCGCAGTGGGGAGGCGGTAGAGACATGCTGGTAGAGAGCATTCATATTGCCATGCGAGTACTGTCGTGGTATGTAGTGGTTGATCAATGATTTGAAACCAAGACCTTGGTACTCGTAGTGGCTGCGTTGGAAGGACGCCTACTTCATGTTCTGAAAAAAGGTACGCAGCAGTGTTCACGTACAACGTATATAAGTATCATAAAACAAATACGTACGTACTGCCGTTAGTTCTAAAACGAACGTCCCGAGGAATTTGAAGTAGTACGAGTAGTACACTATTAATNGGCCTAAAAGATATTAAACGACGGCCAATTGGACAAAAGGTGCTTTCAAACAAAAAAAACTTGATACGTACGGCGATTTCTTGAACAAATGGCTGTGAAAACAAAAATCTTCTACGGCGATTAAGAAAAACTAAACCCCAAAACTGTTTCACGACTCCGGCGAGAGATAAACGCGCAAAAAACTACTGCACTTGCGGCTAAAAACGTTTCGCGCCCAACATCGCGTGTTTCGCTGCACGCAACCAGCCTTTCGGCCACTGCTGTTGCGCACAACGGTTGAGTTGTTTACTCAATTGTTGCACCCGCGCAGCTATAAACGAAAAGCTTGTATCGCAACAGCGCAACACCTAACTGATGCCCTAGTGGGGTGTATCGACATTTTCCTGAAGAAGGAACGAAGGAACATCATTTGGATATCATCGTTACTTGAGTAGGGGTACCCTCTTTTGGCTCAATATCGTATGACCAGTTGAGCTCGTCGCGTGAGCAACCACCGGATACTGTTATTTTTTTGCTGGGTTATGTTTTTTTTTGACACGACCGCATTGGAAGTTTTGGTCGCGTTGCGGGAACGAATGATCCCGAACTCATGTTTCGGGTGAGATATAGAGGTCCTCATGTGAGCAGCTCAGAACACTCTGCTGCACCCCTACCGTGGGATGTGTCACTTGGTCAGATTTGATTGGTGAAACGTCGGTCTCAATTTCGTGGAAGTTAGAACGAAGGAACTCTGGAGTTTGTGGTGAGACACATAATCGTTGGCGGGATTGAGAGGGGGCGGGGAAGAGGGTCATCATGCTGGGGGGTTGCAGTGAGTAGTTGCACCCCTGTCTCTTATACACATCTGGTATTTTTGTAGAGCGCGGTCGACGCGAATAATCCGTAAAGGTATAGGTGTGCGGTGCAGAGGGCATTCACTTGTGGTTAGGCGTCTGTTACAACAGGCGCGCAAGCCCCCCGCAGGGCACCCCGGCAGGGCTCCCGGACGGAGGGCCGCCGGAGTCCAAACCGTTGAAATATATGCGCGAATATACGCCTGAAAACCAAGTAAAAATCCTTTAAATTTAATGTGGGATACGGTGAATAAAAAAACAACGCACTACGAGCTGGTTCCAGAAAGACACAACATATTCCATCTTCGGGCAAATATTTTATGAATATACGTTGTTTTTTTCGAGAAACAAAATATCCACATAACCGCATCAACAAGGGGGACACATCGGTGAAGCCCGTTCGGGCGTGCGGTTTGTGGTTCGCGAGATATGGACATTGTTCGTATTGCTTGGGGAGACGTTGTGGCATAGGGATTTAAGCCGTCTATACTAAAACCCATATACTTTAGTATACATGCCATAAGTCGGTCAATACGTCGAAGAATCCGACGCTAGACTTGTTGACATGGGCGGAGGACGTCCGTGAAAATTTTGTTTTTCTTCGAGCAGTACAAGGCTGTTATAAGAAAATGCCTGCCAAATTTCTAGAACCATGCGTTGAGCTTTTTGGAAACCCTAGGGGAAAAAGTACTCTTCCGGGAAACTACTTTTTTGCACCCTGGTTTTTCAGAGTTGCGAAACAAAACGTGGCGAGGTTGTTCTTCACAACATTACGAAGGGCCCCATGGAGAGCCTTTTTTTAAAAACAAAACTCATGAGTTCTTCCGGGTCGACGTTGCCTAAAAATCCGCGAAAACTGAAAAAAAAACTACCTACAGACGCAAGGGAGCACAAAAAAAAAAGAAAACGACACCACACACGTAGGAAGGTCAGAATGAAAAACAAACCGGATCGCTGTGATCACAGGACGAAATGAGCAAAAAACATTTTTTTTTCGTTTTTTTTTCCCTTTTTTTAACTTGGTTTTAGAGACCCCCCTATATGTTTTTCGCTGGGGGGGGGGGGGGGGGTGTACTCATGTTGTGCACGGCCGTAGTCATATGACCATAGACCCTCGCATCCCTACAATGCCGGGACGGAGCGCGTTGGGTTTTCACCAACCAGGCAGATTTTGAGGGGGGGGGGGGATTAAAAAAAAACTTGACTTATTGTTTTCTGGGATCACAACGGTCCGGTTTCTTCCCTCCAATATAGGGGGGGGGGGGGATGGTGTCGATACCTTTTGTTTTATGCGCCCTTGACAGACGTAAGAAAAACAAAAATAAAAGGCCCTTCATTCGTTTTTTCGTGCTGCCATTAAGAACACCCCTGCCAAATTTCGTTTCCGACTGTCATAAACCAACGTGCAAGGCTGCGAAGATGGAATCTTATGTTTCTTTCTGGAACCAGCTCGTAAGATGACTCAACGCCCATGTACGGCAAAAAGCAAAAGGTGCGTCACTTTTGTTTTCGACTACTATGGTGAACAGGACAATGGGCCTAAAAGATATTAAACGACGGCCAATTGGACAAAAGGTGCTTTCAAACAAAAAAAACTTGATACGTACGGCGATTTCTTGAACA
The DNA here is from genome assembly GCA_008828725.1 of Saccharina japonica. Classification (NCBI taxonomy): domain Eukaryota; class Phaeophyceae; order Laminariales; family Laminariaceae; genus Saccharina; species Saccharina japonica. Next base: position 123,780 of record MEHQ01003202.1, on the reverse strand, counting down.
AATGGCTGTGAAAACAAAAATCTTCTACGGCGATTAAGAAAAACTAAACCCCAAAACTGTTTCACGACTCCGGCGAGAGATAAACGCGCAAAAAACTACTGCACTTGCGGCTAAAAACGTTTCGCGCCCAACATCGCGTGTTTCGCTGCACGCAACCAGCCTTTCGGCCACTGCTGTTGCGCACAACGGTTGAGTTGTTTACTCAATTGTTGCACCCGCGCAGCTATAAACGAAAAGCTTGTATCGCAACAGCGCAACACCTAACTGATGCCCTAGTGGGGTGTATCGACATTTTCCTGAAGAAGGAACGAAGGAACATCATTTGGATATCATCGTTACTTGAGTAGGGGTACCCTCTTTTGGCTCAATATCGTATGACCAGTTGAGCTCGTCGCGTGAGCAACCACCGGATACTGTTATTTTTTTGCTGGGTTATGTTTTTTTTTGACACGACCGCATTGGAAGTTTTGGTCGCGTTGCGGGAACGAATGATCCCGAACTCATGTTTCGGGTGAGATATAGAGGTCCTCATGTGAGCAGCTCAGAACACTCTGCTGCACCCCTACCGTGGGATGTGTCACTTGGTCAGATTTGATTGGTGAAACGTCGGTCTCAATTTCGTGGAAGTTAGAACGAAGGAACTCTGGAGTTTGTGGTGAGACACATAATCGTTGGCGGGATTGAGAGGGGGCGGGGAAGAGGGTCATCATGCTGGGGGGTTGCAGTGAGTAGTTGCACCCGAAGTGCAGAGGAGAGTGGGGTGTGTTGGGATAGAAAGGAAGAGTACTAACTACTGTAGTACGAGGCTCTACTCGTGGGTGTGGGCGAGCAGAGATATGTGGCACTGGGTGGGAGTTCGCCGAGTTGAGAAATGAACAGGAGTTACAGCTGCACGAAGAATGAGCTGCTGCTGCTGCTGAAGCAAACGTTTTTTTAGAGGTCGATCATTTTGCAGCTGAGGAGGCTCGTCGTGTTGCAGCGGGCATTGCCGCAGATAAATGACAGTGATGGCGGGGGTGATTGGTGGAAACTATGGATTGACGATATCATTGGAGATAGATGCGGGCAAGGTGGCGCTGGTACTATTTAAGAGAGGCTGGAGATGGTGAGGCGCAAGGGCGAGGTGGTGAAAGGCATTACAAAGGGATCATTTGTTATTAATGGTATAGGTTTGTCACGCATTCGGGTATTAGGTATTAATTAGTGGTTCCGCGTCTGTTGACCGCCGCAGGGCCCCCCGTAGGCGACACAATTGCGATCTATGCCCGAATATACGCGTCAAAACTAAGCAAATATACGTTTTCGAGTTTGTTTTTGGTTTATGTACTGCGAAAGGAATAAGTGCCTCAAAACGATTAAGAGCCTACGGCGGATAGCAAAAGGTTCCTAATTTTTGTTTTCGACTATGGCAAAAAGAACCAGGGGCCTTAACGATGGTTAATTACGTCTAATTATTAAGATATAAATATTTATTTGATGGCGATTTAAAAACAAAGACCCCCTAAAACGTGTATCGACTCCGGCGAGAAATCAACGCGCAACAATTATTCACCTGCTGCGAAAACGGTTACGCACGCAAAATCGAAGGTTGCGCAAAACGCTTATTTTGACCAAAATTTTGCACCCGCGCAACAGAGCAACATCTATGAAATGCCTTAGTGGTCAATGGTATCATCGGAACACAAAATAAGTAATAACCCGGTAGTCTAGTGGTCAGCTTTAAATGGTACTCTTAGCAGCATTGGTACCCGAGTTCAAATCCCACCGTGGTGATCATTTTACTCAATTTGCAAATAAGGAAGATGATGGACACCAATTGCTGAGAGCGCCCTCGTGGCGTGCGTAGAGGTAAGTCGACGCTATTCGACGACGGAAGAAAGGGCTGAAAACTTCTCCCGCGAAAAATGTGCGAGGCACGTACCGTTACACTGGGGAGCAGTGTTGGGCGCCGGGACCGACCTACGGCATTTTAACCGGAAACCGCGATCCGTTTTTGGTAACGGAAAACTGGACATTTCGAAAATTGGTTATTCGGCTTTTTGAAACCATCGACCGGACATAACCGGGCCGGTTATTTCCGGTCGGTAATTGTGTCCGTTATCCCCTACCCCACATAACGCTTCTGCATCGGTATCGAAATCCCTGTGCGTCAGCACAGAAGCACAGCGCACAGCAGTAGCCATACCAGAACAGAAGCACAGCAGCAATACATAGGTGGTTGTTGCGTCGTGGAAACCAGCAGCAGCAATCTGGTGGGTAATCAAATCTAACGGATCATCAGTACATCAGTATTCAATAATACGATCAAAAATAGTCGATTCAACGAACTAACACGACGAGCAGTCGGTGTGCGTTCTCCTATACCGATCAGCGACTCGGTATAGACTACTGGCTACTGCTGGGTAGCATGGTAGCCATCCTTAATATAATTATGGTCTTTGTTTATTTTTGGAGTGTTTGCGATAAAAGTAAAAAAAAAAATGCTTCCGCTGAACAAAGTGAATTCCCTTCCCTTCATGATTTCGGTGTGTTCGCGATAGAAGTCAACCCAATCAATCCTCTCCTGCAGGCGACGCCTCCCAAAATACCAAAGGAAGAGGGTTGAACCAAAAAAAGAACGAAAACAAAAACTAGCGAACGAGAGGAACGGCAGCCCATCAACGGTGGGGGCGGCAGGGATAACCGCAGTGCCACCGCTGACACGACCGCAAGCAGCAGCACAGTTGGCTGCAGCAACGTGGCGGCAGCTAAAAGCAGCGTCTGCTCCAGCAACGTAAACAAACAACATCGGCAGCCCCAGCAGCAGCAGCAGCAGCAGCAGCAGCAGAGCAGTAGAAGCAACAGCGTCCGTTTTTGCTTTTTTCGATCTTGCCACCGACTATTCTACTTACATGGAAGTAAAACATACTTGAATGTTTTTTTTGTATATCCATGGGATACTATGGGAAGTAAATATTTTTTTTGCTTCCATGGAATTAACACATGCACCGTCCCACCCAAAGTGGACCCATCCCGACTACCAAAAGGCGGACCAACTGCTATCGGGATATGAAAAACAGTTCAGCGCACAGCACGGATTCACACTACTATAGACCTGCCTAACCGCCGAAGGCCCTCTTTAAACAGATAGTTTGACGGAACCATGGAGGAAGTTTTAATACTTCCATGTAGGTAAATACAATTTACATGAATGCACGTTTCCACAACATACGTCAATATATGTCCATGAAAGTGATGTTTACTTTTTTTTAAAGTTATTTTACGTCCATGAAACGGTTAACTTCCTTGAATATTCCAACGTAACAAGCCAATTTACTTCGATTAAAGTTTATTTTAGTTTCTTTATGGAAGTTAAATTGTACTTCCATGAAATAAAAAACATTAATTCCAGTAAACGTTTGCTTCCATTGAAGTAAATGAAAAATGACAAATATTATTATAGACCCCGTGTGCACGGCGGAAAATCGCTCCTCATAACGGGTACATAGGCCAATATATCCCGCACGCGGTGCACGAGTTGGCCACACACCACGTGCGACCACGCAGAAGTATCGTCAGCAACAGCCATTAGCAACAGTCAGAGGCATCAGTACAAGGCCCATTACTGCCTGTGGTGGACAAAATATGCAGCAGAGAAGTTTTCTTGACCAAACCCCGGGTACCAATGATCACCATGTTGTTCTATCTACGCAAGGTCCATCGATTTAATGTTCAATAGTTTCATGGGTTTGATGTACTGTAGGTATCGAGCCCTCGATCCTGCCGCTTATATCAAATACGCCCTGTAAGATTCCAATGCCGATTGCATTTATTGTCAGGCATAGGCCATCCCGATGCGCCTCCCGATATCGTGGGATGCACACGTGGCCGACGATCGACCGCGCACCTTCCTGTTGGCCAAACTACCATAGGCAGGTTGGGAACTTGATAATAGCTCGAGTTCGGTGCCCCCCCTGCTTACACGAAGCTTCACGATGTCACATAGGGTTGTATACAAACGACGGTCATCTGAAGCGTCGAACATTGAGTGACACTTACGATTTCTATGCCTGATGGCGCAGCGGTAAATGATACTATACAAAACTTCGTAGCGTGGTTTCATCTACGCGAAGCTGGGTTCGGTGCCCACGTTCCAGACTGAGGGACGGCGCGGGAAATTCACCGATATGATGGCACTGATGTCCTGCCGTGCGGCGTTACCCTAGTACGCGCAAATATCTTCGTAGAGCTAGCGAGAGCTTTAGGTTTTGGTCAGATTGTTTATCCATGGACCCTGTATAATATGTGTTCGGAAACACCTCTCGAAACGCGGTCTTCGTCGGGCCACTATAGCTTTGATTGCTATCACTCCTGAGACTTCAGAACGGAAGAATGGCCTTGAAATAGGTTGATGACAGGAATGAACACCCGGGGATTATGATATCGTACGCGTTGGGGTGAAAGGGTGGAGACTCGTACAGCACGGATCCCTATCCGAGGATCACCTGGGCGATCACGCTCTTTGTAGATTTATGATAACACCAAACTCAAAGTTAGCGCGGTTTGTGTGGAGTCGTCAGGGCACGTTGAAATACAACACTGCGATCTTTTTTGTGGTACTAACTTGTGTTTGGCTTTGACATTTTGGTGTGGAATTCCAGCAATGCCTTTGTGTTTAGCTTTATATTATATCTTGTACGATAATGAAAAGGGTCGCTGTTTGACCTGGCAGGTACGACATGCCCCAACTAAGCGGCGAAATCAAGGCGTGTACATCAACACTTTCTGTGTGTTCCGATATGTAGACAGGCCCTTTGAGTTCTTCATTCTGCACATTGTGTGTCCATTCGTGTATCTGTCACAACTCTATGGCCACGTCTTAGGCGCCACAAATCGCCTTTGTGGTCTCAATCGATTTGAATGTTCAAACGTCCACGAAGCACCAACGACACCCAGTCACACTTCTGCACGATCGTGGGGTAAACCGAATCACCGAAATACTGTTGCAGCCAACACTAAACTTGGGTTTACCGCTGTTCTTACTTTACCTGCGTGTACGCTTGACCTGCGATACCCCTTCTGTTCCACAATCACCCAAAACACGAACGCCTTTCGGGGTACAAGGCCAGAAAGAAGATGAAGTTCTCCACGTTGCTAACCGGCGCGTTAGCGGTTTCCTGCAGTACCGTGGCATTCGGTAAGCGAGTATACCCAAACAGTTGACCTTTGTTCACTAGGGCTGAAATAAAAAATGCTGAAAATCAAGCGAGAAATTTTGACGTCCCTCCTTATACTACTAGTCTGACAATCAAGTAACGTCAATAGGGCGCAGGGAAAACGGAAACGGGGCCGGAAAATGAATATCACAAATGACGCTCGTTTTCAAAAACCATTCGCTGTGTGGTATGGTACAAACCAAGTTTCCAGCAGACTAATCGAAGAGGTTTCGACAAGTTGCTAAGAAACAAACATCAGCCATAAAAGCAATATTATTTCCCGGCCCATTCGCATGGGCGCCTTCGTGTCTGATCGCGGTTCAGGTGAAAACGCGTGCCTTACTGGTTCAGAGTCGCGATGCATCGCTGGAACTACCGACGTGTGAGTGAGGTATTTACTACACCATTAAACAATTGGGTACTATATGCATTGGTGTGGTAACAGAACGCCCGGGGTACACGAATATCTGACGTATATGTTTGAAGAACGTATATATGTGTCTTGAAGGTTGACTTAGTGGGCGTGACCCGAGGTTCCTATGGGATGTCGTCCGGGAGTAAAATACCTGAGGTATCTACGGACTCCCAGACGGATATATAACCACATATTGAGCCAGTTACCTTCAACACCAATCGTATAGGCCGTACCAGATATCGTGCGTTCGCGTGTCACACATCTGCAGGGTATGCATCGGACAATGTGTTAATGGCCGCTGGCCAGCTAAGCTGTTCGTAATGTGTCGATATTGTGTACATGTTTGGACAACAATGAACGCTCAATATCTACGCTGTTGGTGCTTATGTGTTGTCGGAGCATCCCCTGTTGATGAATTCGAATGCCTCGAGTGACATTTGGCGCTGATGTCATATTCGAACGACTCATCCTGGCCGTCAGACTATTGTGAGGCACTACACTTACCGTGATTAGGTACGCCGGCCGTTCTGGGGCAATTTCCGAATATGTCTTAGATCTCTTCCGCAAATGTACCATGTATCGTACGCTAAATATTCCTCCTTTCCACCTGTCCCCCGACTGCAGGGATCTCTCGAGATGCACTATTAGAAACGAAGACAACGATGCTCTCAAGCTTTGCCTCGACACCATCGGGCGCGGCGGCATTCTCACCCTGTACGTTTCCCTGTCCTTCGGAGAGCCAACAGGGAAATATTCGTCTCTCTCACGCTACGCTCCTACAGCTGGCGTGCTTAGCAGAGGCATGCAACCAATGCTGCCACCTTAGAACAGTCTGGAACCCGGGTTATTAAACAATTGAACGTATTTAGTACTATATACTGTAGTATGTTTCAGTCGAGCACGAAGTACATGTCGCGACTGAACATGGTCAAACTATTGATCGGGTCCCAAAGCTGGCTTTGCCCTATCCCGAACAGTGCCCCAAACGTACAAGTTGGTATTGTCGACAATTGCGAGTCGTTTGAAGTCCGAAGTGGAGTCTACAAATATTTCACCACGGTGTTCACGGTCGAAGGTGTTTGTTACGATGAAGGTTTTGGGCCTTTCGTTCATGAGGTGCTGCTGATTGTTGGATAAAATATACTTGTGCTTGTTCCTGTACTGCTGTTAGGGTATTCGGCCCACACTAATTTGCGAATTTGACGCTGTCGCGGGATATTGGATGCGTAGACATAGAGGTGGTACACTGCAAGACAGCGTAACCCGCCAACCTCAAGTAACATCCATCGTCATGCCCTACCTTGTAACGACTTCGCTCCGTTGGCGCCAAAACGGGGTTGGGACAGCCGGCTTTTTTTGAACGAGATGGACACCATCGCGACCGACACCTTCGATAATATGGGGTCTCTTCTTGCCTTGTGAGTGAGCTAATGGGGATAAAATATACCTCGAGCCGATGATATATACTCGGAGAGCACTGTGTCACGCGGTGTTCTCCTGCTACTGCTGCCTCTAAAATACACCCGCTGACAATACATAACACGTTTTCGTAGAGATAGTACCAGCGGGCGTTTTCGCCTAACAAAACCCTGCGTCCTCACTCTAGGGGCACCAGGATATACAGTCGAGATTATTATGCCCCTTACCTACCAAGCAATGGATACGTAACTGGCATTATATATGCTGGCCCCCAGGCGATTGACGGCCGAAATAAAAGACAGCATACCTCTGTTAAAAGTAGCGGTCTACTCGCGGGATAGAGGCGAGTTGAACTTTTAATACAACGTCAATCATCGACAGGCTTTTTTTCCCCTACACCCCGAGAAACGTCGATGAATGTACCAAGGCTACCGCACCAAACGGTTACGGGTGTTTTCCAAGTCATTCTTTGACGATGATTGTGTTCTTGGAAACCTTTCCTGTGGGGTTTACCTACCACGGGAAATGACGAGATTTTTTGTACAGGAACTGGCCTCCACGTGACCCCTTCTCTTCGGGAACCAGCTACCACGGTAATTCACGGTATTTTGTGTGCGGGAGGTGGCCGCCTAAGGGGAAATTTCAGCGGGAACTGACCACCACAGGAAATATTTGCGGGGGAACTAGCCACCACGGAAATTCACGGGACGTTTGTATTCGCACGCCACGGGATATTCCGGGGCGACCGGAACAGTCGTTGTTTGACGCTACGCTTCAAAAGCATTCATCATATAAAACGATCGAGGTACGATGCAGCGCTGTGATCAGAGGAGGATTTGGGATAGACCAATTTATTTTCTGGATTTTGCTTTTTTTTGTATCACTTGGGTGGGGAGAGTCGCTCCAGTCGCGATACAGATGGGGGTCTCTATAACTATGTGGTCCTAAAATGACGAAATAAGAAGAACAAACTCGTATTGTTCGAAATCGTCCGGTGAGGTGTGGAAAATAAACTGTTCCGGCCACGCTGATGCATATTTCGTAAATATAATTTTGTTTCCCCGACCGCGAACAGCTATATATCCGCATATCGTGCCAGGTATACATGAATATGAGCAAGTTGCACTTACGGGTATTCCTTGCGTCGTTCTTTGTTCATTATAAACCCGTTTGGTGGTCCCGCGCATGCATAAGACGCGGGAATGCTTTGTTTTCAACGTTTTTGCTTTGCACGGAATTTGGGAAAAATCGACGTTTTCACTGGATTTTTTTACACGGGGACGGGAAACTGTGGCTTATGAGTCATTTCCCACGAAAACTGACTGGACGGAACTTGGAATCAAAATTTCCCTCGAAACCGTTCGTTCGGCATCATAGAAAATATATTTGCACGGAGACGGGAAAATTACCTTTTCCCGTGAAACCCATGGGAAGTTTCCCAAGGAAGTACCTGATATTCCGCTCATTTCGCATGAAAACAGTCATCAACGCAAATGGCTCGTCGAATAGCAGAGAATCTTGCAGCTCTCGTGAAGGCAGTCATTGCAGAAGATTCAGGTCTCGTTACAGATGTTGTAGTCGAGCCTGAGATCACTGTTGCGGCTATGTCCGGCATTGGCCCGTACTGCTTGTTTCCACGGTACCGCACACCGCCACTTTCGGTGATTAATGTTAATTACAATGCCGTCGGAAGTAAATACCCCAAACCACAACCAAACCAGAATAAAACACACACATATGAACTAAACCATAGACTAGGCGTGCTACACGCCGGGTACCCGCCACGAACAGGTAGTCGCTAAATTCGAGAAGTCCGACTCGGACTCTTCACCTGGCAATCCGTCTTTTCAGGGGACAGGAGCCGGGTTATATAGGTACCCGGGTACTCTGGTGCCCGGACATTATAGTATCTTGTTTACGTTCGTCAAGCAGGCCTGACAAGTGAAGGACGAGGGCCATTTTGATCACACATTTCTGAGATAACTAAACTAAAAGCGTCAAACGGTACCCGGGTGTTCGCACCCTTCGTACGAGTTTGAATTAACGTTGCTACGCGACGTCCTTTGTCGTCAGGGTGTCAACAATAAACAGATTGGGCCACGCTGTTGCACATAGTCCCGGAATAATCTGATATACAGCTGCAATGTGTAAATTGTTATACTGTGGTGTTAATGTTAATCTATGGCTGGAATATAGTCCGTGCTCACAAGGCAATTTCGTATAGTTCTCGAGTGGAAGAATATCGCAGGAAAAATAAGATCGAACATCACCCGCCGCTACAATGTATAGTTGAACAATGAACCTAGTGCACGTACATATATGCCTGCTAGCCGTATCATGTAACCACTATGGTGTAAACTCCCATGTTAAGTGTGTTGCACTGGATCCTTTGCGTGCTTCAAGGTTTTCTGCAAGCATTTCCAGGCGTGCTGACCACGGGGATGCGCTGCTTACGGTGTACCCGGGGACCCAGGCCGAAACATCAAGCGGGTTTTGGGTCGGATCCGGACCCGGTGACAGGTAGCACCCGTCCGGGTAAACCCACCGGGTACCTGGGTAGTAAACGAGCCGATAGCACCCGAGACGACAACAACCTGTACACGTTTGTTGGCTATCTGGTATTGTTTATTTCCGTTGCCATGCGTACGAGGGCAGCTAGAGGCAATATAACAAGAGGAACACCGACACTGGTATTATTTGTACGTACGATGAATGACACACGTGTGCATCATTGGTGTGCGTACGTACAGCCGCGATTCATGGGGGACGGAACGGCGTGGTAGCGTGTGTCACGTCGCGTGTGGTAAAACAAAAATTGACGCAAGACGTGATGTGGCGTTTGGCAGAAAGAACTACAGTACGTCGTACTGTACTCGTATTCAAATGACAGTCTGCTCAGAAGGACCACGTCGCATATGGCACGTGCGTCCCGTGGGTGCTCGTGTGCGCGTAGCTAGTAGCTGCTGCTGCTGTTGCTGACAAAGCTGCTACGCTGCTATTTTTGTGTTGTGGTGGGAACCGAGTTTAAATGGCTAAAACGTTTGTAGCGTATGTTGATCGACATTTTCAGTCTACTTTCCCTACAATGGCGTAGCAGGCAGAGTGTGAGATTCTGAAGAGTGAGGTCGGTGGTTCGATCCTCACCTTCATTCCATAAAAATTGGGAAAATGGGCAATATATCATCTTCAAGAACCTGTAAAACTCACTCGCTTAGAAAACACCCAGAAAGGAACGAGCAATGCTACCATTGCATACTGAGTTCAGTGCCGAAAAGTCGGAGGTAAAACTTGAATACTCAGAGGTCTCATCGGGGTTCCTTACTTACACCGAAGAGATAAGTCAGGTCAAGTGAGGGAGAATGTGGTGGAAGTCGAGTTTCAAAGGCTAAAACTCTTGTAGCGTATGTTGATCGACACGTTTAGTCAAAGAGATATGTAGGCGTTGTTTTGGAGGGGATGGGTTTGTCAGACTGTGACGACAATAACCGGCGAGGTGACCGACGTGACGCGGTGACGGTACGTACCGGGAGACGTCATTCCCCATATTTGGTCGGGATCAATGTTGTAGTAGGAGACACTTGAAACAATTTTCGCTTGCTGTAACACTGGATGGAGTGAAACGATAGATTTCGGCAAGCAACCTCAATAGACTTGCTTGTTTGAACAATACATCATCAACTTTTTATCTAAAAGCCCCCCGCAATATGTACCAGTAGGTGTTCTTCCACGAAATATGTGTACCTCAAACTATTGCGAGAAGCAGGGTGGGTGGGCACTTAGTACTTCGAGGATAGACCTTGGCATCCCTACGATGCCGGGACGCAGCACGATGGTTTTTCACAGATACGGTAGGTACTATTGGAACTAAGCGCGAAGTACGGTGATGTATTGGGCGAATCACGTGAACGTTGAGCTGCATTCCACGAAGAGCCGCTCGTGCGATGGACGTTCCTGCTTATTGCTGACAACGCGAAATAATTCATATACTTTCTGGTATCGCCACTTACTTCCAGAGGCAACAATAAGTATGCAACAATAAAACCGTCTTCTGGTGGGCGTTTTACGATATACCAGTTACACCTTACATGATACAGCCACTGCTCTTGTGCGGAGTAAGGGATGTCCACCACGAGGGGAAGCAAAGTCAAATTGGTCCCCTTTCTAGTTTTGCCCATTAGGGCCACTCGCCCGAGTGAAGGCCTTTATTATCCTTGCACCGTAACGTGTGCCGCTACCTGTTTGTGGCGATGTGCAAACCATGACATTTTTCGAAACGCTGCTTCGATATGGTACTTTCAAGGGTGCGAGCTACGATAGGAAATATGTTTTACATAACGTATCTGAATGGCCGACCTCGAGAACCAAGTGTCGATTGAACACGATGCCTGCAACGGTTTCGTTCGTTTTCGTGGTGTACCTACCTGCTGCAGACTCGGGACTGTGTTCGTCAGGTTGCACTCGTAGGGGAATCAAATGAGTAGCCTAAAACATATTTGACCACAGAGCTTCCACGTGCCCGAGTGGTCCTAGTAGGGCCTTCCTACGGAGTGATACGGAGCCCGAGTAGCATGCATGCGGGGCGAGTGATAGAGGGGGCATCCCCCTTTTATACAAACCCCGGTCAGACGACGACAGCAGGCACGTGTCGTGTCGACCTACGGTCTGGCGGTGACGATCGCACTGATGCCGCTACTGCTACTACTGTAGTATCAGTCGCACAACAAATAACCTAAAACAAACATGCTTCGCTGGGGGCGGCAGGTATCGTAGGGGTAGCGAAAACTTACACAGTCAGATTAATAGATCTACGTATAAAGTGGTGCTTGAAGTAGAGAGTGTAGAGAGTGGTCCGTATCGTCTTTACGGGTTAATTGCGCGGTGGTTTGTTTATTTTCTTATTTTCTTTACGGGTTACTTGCGCGGTGGTTTGTTATTTTTCTTTTAGGATCGAACTTTGTGAAGCGTTTCACTTGCAAAGCTGTCCCGCTTTCGAAGTTTGGACTTACTTACATCTGTCCTCGTGTTTTTATTAACTTGGTCATAAGGACCTGCTGCGCTCTCAGAGTCTACGTCAAATAACATAATTCGCACTTCTACGATCCTTGCTTTCCCGAAGTTGATGGTTTTCTTTGCTTTCTTCTATCCACACTAATTTCGTCCACACTATTTTCAAGATATATATATATATATTTGCACTAAAATCAAGATATATATTTTCAAAGAGTCCCAAAAAAGTGAAAAAAAAAAATGGATCTCCAGAACCTCAGTCAAAATCGAAATTTACCTTAAACGGGGCAAGTTAGCCGTTCTTCCACTAATTTCAAGATAAAATGCTCCGAAAAACAAAAATCGGGATTTTTGGTTTTTGGTCCGATACAAGGGCTCTGCATAGGTGCCGGTATAGTGCTACCAAACAATTTCGGTACAGCAAATTATTTGTTTTCTTCATTATTTACAAAAGTCCAACCCGTATTCTTGCGTCACCTACTTTATCCTGGTGTCATGGTGTACTCCTAAATAAATCACTGCTTCACCTTTTCTTACACAAATATACAAGATACAAGGTTCCCCTCCGGGACGTGCCTAGGGGAGTGGCGCAAGGACAAATTGAAAATCTACTATTAGTACAAAAACATGCGATATTGTATCATACGCATAATATCATATTGCATACTGGTAGTACATAAGTACGACGTTATGAAATATCTGCGTAGTACTATACATAAAATCAGACGTTTAAAAAACTGTACCTGTATTTTTGGGGATAAAACATAGTCGGAAATATGATGGAACCATTAATATTGACTCGACCGTTAGAGATTTGTTAAGGATCCCGCCAAAATTTTTATTATATTAAAATTTGTCAATATTTTATTGTTGTGGCGCTCAAGGTCAGGATACCGCACACGCACGCACGCGTGACATATGGGACACAGCAGTTCTCGTACAACAGTAGTGGTGGGATAGTATTTGCAGAAGAAGTAGAAAAGGATGAACCGAAGAAGGGGCTGAAACTCTCGACCAAACCTGCCTACGTAAACAAAATCCTCTTGGTTTTTGTTTGCTGTCTGTCTTATATCATATGTGGGGTCTGGGTTATATTATACGCACAATAATACAAAAAAAAAAAAAAAAAAAATGCATCGCTATGAGGATCGAACTCAAGCCTTCACATTCAAAATCGGACATGGTGACCATTTGACTATATGACCAAAAATGATTTGCCCAAATACCGGTACAGTATTATTTGTCGCGACTCGCGCCAGGCGCACGACACATACATCATGCAAGCACAGGCAGGCAGCAGACAGCAGCACAAGAGAGAGAGAGAGGTGTGGTGTGATTGCTGATGACGGATGTGCAAGCCCCCGATGAAGTAACCACTAACAGCTACAGCAGTACCCGGCGAACCTGCCACAGGAACGCCTGCTGCTGCTTGTGCTTCTAGGCAGGGCTGTGACCTCGTTTGTGTTCGTTGCGTGTTGTCTGATGTCTCGTAGATTTCTGGGGTGAGCTTCAGGGAAGGACAGCAGTTGGTGTACTCCAAGATCCTACTCGTATGATATTGGATTAAAGAGGCCATTACATTTCCGGCTAGCGTGAGCGTGAGTCAGTCGCACACATCAGGACAACTGAAAGGTAGATGGTGGATTACGGGGCAGGCTCCGATAGACACAGCTAAGCCACAGCAGAACAGCGCAGATGGTTGTGTCGCCCACGCACGGTGTTACCTGCTGGTGTTTATTAGGCAGAGTTGTAACGTTGTGCTCTCTGCACATGTTATGTTGCCTATCTGTGTCTGGGCTCTCCTGTGTGCTCATGATCAGCCCGTGAAAGCAGGGCAAACAACAGGACATTGCGGTATTATTTACTGGCACGTACGTACAAAACACGGCCTCATGCAGAAAGCCCGGGAAATCGGCTTATCCACTCCCGCGGGAAAAGAAACTTCGAGCGCCCGCCACGCGAGCCACAGAGCTCGGATTGAGCCCAAACCTCGACCAATGTGTCCGGGCGGGCTTGCTGTGTCGGGGTACTTGGCGTTTTGCCGAAAAGTGCTCGTACGAAGAGAAAAGTTGCGAAAAGTGCGAAAATTTCACAAACATAACTATACATACAAGTTTCCCCTCCGGGACGGGACGTGGCTAGGGGAGTGGCGCAAGAACGAATTGAAAACCATTCATAATAAAATATTGTATCCTACGCATGCATATGATATCATACATAGTACGACGTTATGAATTATCTGCGTATTACCGTACATGCCGGGTACATGCACTATTTTCCAGAGCTGTATCAGATGACCTGCGCACTTTTGGGGATAAAAGTACTCGGAAATAGTGTGGAACCCTTACTATTGACTGCATATTTTGAATATAATTTCCTAACGATTCCGCCAAACATTATATTATGTTCGTCAGTGTGTTTATTAATAGTATGGCTTTGTTTTGTGTAGGGGCACCACAGTTGACTTGGTTCTAGAAGGGGGTCGAAATAGACTCGATATCAGTGTTAGGGTCGAAATTATCATGGTTTTATGTGGGGGATCAAACATGGTTTGGTTTTTGTGTTGGGTTCGAAATTGGCCTGGTTTTGGTGCGGAGGGTTGAAATTATTGACTTTTTTTGTGTCAGGGCCGAAAATGACTGGTTTTAGTGGGGGATAGAAATGTACTTGCCCTTTGTCTGCGGGCCGAAAATGACTCGACCTTGGTATGCGGGGTGAAAAGGCGCACCGTGCATTGTTTGCCCCTAACCCACTGTTCGAACGACGCCCGAGATGACGAGATTCGAAAGATATCCAGTACATAGTGTGTAAGTGCATGCAGCGCCTTACCCTATATCGACCATGGATCTGCTCCACAGTTAGCAGCAGCAGCACAAGCAAGCAGTGTGTTGTTGGACCTGTGGCAGCATGCATATACTACGCAACAGCAGAGACCCTCAGCACTACGTACTGCGTTGTACTTTGTATTCAGTGTATTATTTTTCCCTGGGGTATTCTTCCACTCCAGAGCTTTTTGGAGCCTGTCCTGTGACCACGGACTACCCCTTATAACAACAGAGCGATCGCAGGGTCCGATAACAAATAACACACACCGTACAGTATAGTAGGACGCCACAGCAATACAGGGCGGACAAAACTACTCGTTTGCTATCTGTGGTGTCTGTGGTGTCTGGGTTACGCACGTACATAGTACAAACATAAAACAAACTAAAGTGAAAAAAAGGAAACATATATGAACGAGAGTCTCGAACTCACGACTTCAAACAAATAACCGGCCATCGCACTCATTTGACCATATTACCAAAGATCCTTTTTTTTCACTGGCGTGCGTGTGCACAGCAGTGAGTGCGTGACACACCGCATATACACATGCACAGCGACAGCGCAGCAGAAGAAGGGAGGTAGAGATGACCGATGACGGATCATAGCCTCCGATAAAGCAACTACTGCTGGAGCCACAGCAGTACACCGCGGACCTGCCACATGCGCGTGATGTTGCCTGCTACTGCTTTTGCTGCTGGGCGGGGTTGCAACGTGTTGTTTGTGTTCTCTTTGCATGTTATCTGATGTCTAAATGTTTGGTGGTGTGCTTGGGGTAAAAACCCGCAACATCATAAATATAATAACAGCTGCCGTACTCACGTAATAAAAACGGTCCTTACATTTCGGTCCAAATTGACCCTGGATATGTCATAAACACACAGCACAACAGCAAAGAATGCAAGATTGGTGGCGGACTACGGACAGCAGCCTTCGATAAAACAACTACCCACAGCAGCAGTACAGCCCAGATGGATGTACCACTCACGCACGATGTTCCCTACTGATGTGGGCGGCAACGCTGTAACGCCGTGCTCTGTGCATGTTGTCTGTTGTCTATCTGGTACATGTTTCTGGCCGGCCTGTGTGCATGTGAGAGAGAAAAACACAGACATCATCTAAAAGCAGAACGTTATTATTTACTGGCACGTACGTACAAAACACGGCCTCATGCTGAGAACCCGGGAAATCGTCTTGTCCACTCCCGCGGGAAAAACACTTTGAGCGCCCGCCACGCGAGCTACAGTGCTCGGATCGAGCCCAAACCTCGACCAATGTGCCCGACCGGGCATCCCGTGTCGGGGTACTTAGTGTTTTGATGAAAAGCGCTCGCGCGAAGAGAAAATTTGCGGAAAGTGCGAACATTTCACAAACATACCTATACATATGTAGTCACCTTTAGGCTTTTACTCCAATTGCAGCATGTAACTGAAAATGGCGGCATAGCCCGAAGGTGACTAAATAAATTATATTTGTGTGTAGAAACGGCCACTACGAAGGAAACCTTGTATAAGCATCCTTGGTGCCAGAACGATGCCCCCTAAGAACGCAACTGGCCTCGGTATCACCGTCGACTTGCGGGCGCATGTTCATGGTATGGGCCTATGGTGACAGGGGGGGGGTCGGGTTTGAGGGTGGCAGTCGGTAGGTTGCAACACGTTCTCTGCACTCGGTCTAGAGTTTGCGCGAGAGGCGAGACTATTGGCCATCAATTATCCTTATTTACGACTGGGAATTCAATTGTTTGATCTTGTTCAATAGATGCGAGTGATGGTGTACACGATCCCACGTTCAGTGATTCATCGTTGTTAATTTCCATTGCAAGTGGTGACTTGGTATGGATGTCCCCGACTAGTTCTTGGTTCGGTAAACTAATTAATATTTTGTATGCATGCGACTCTTTAGGTACCTCCACAGCAATGCGTTGACCACGCTAGATAACGGCATGTTCAGCATGTTGGGCTCCCTTCAAACCATGTGAGTTCGCTTGAACCGTATGTTTTTTATCTGTTTTAGTCCTGCCTGGTTTACACACAAAACACCTGGCGTTCTGCATTTTATGGTTCTGCCCTTTCGTGTGGGAAATGGGCCGTGGCGACGTTCTTGCTTGCAGGTGATCGTTTCGTTCCAGCAGAAAATCACAAACGTGGTGTGGATAGTGGACACGTCCGCGTTGGATCAGGTGGCCTGCCTCATCCACCCGCTCCCCGGTGAATCCTGCCCTCTCACGTTCCGTTTGGATGCTCGTCGCTTCGTTGGTGGTTTTCGATGGCTTGAACAGGTCGCTTCAACAGAACGACATCGAAACCATCGAAGTTGGCGCGTTCAGCGGTTTGACGTCACTTGAAAATTTGTGAGTGAGCGAGTGGGGATGCATCTCTGCGCGATTCAATGCTAGATACGCCGTACAATCCATCTCACACGTCACTCCGCCTGGTTTGAAAAACTTCGACCGTTGATTTCGGTCTTGTAGAGGACGTCACGACGCCCGAACAGCCGAACAGCAGATTGTTGCACTTATGACTCGTGCAAACTGTACCCATGATTTCGGCCCTGTAGATGACGCCACTACGCCCGAACAGCCGAGCCGCAGACTGTTGCACAGAGGATACTGTACCGTGAAAACTGTTCGGCATGGTGTGCTGTAATAATCGATCAAAATCAATCCCTTATCGTGTTGCACAGTATTCCCATGTGTACGTTTGCTACCCCTGATCGAGTTGCACCATATTCCCATGTGTACGTTTGGTACGATATGGGTTGGGTCTACTACCGTGGGGTTTGATATCACGTACCCCCTTAACGCGGTTTCGACGCGTGCTAAGATAAAGAAACACATACGTTACCTTGGACTCCTCCCTTGACGAGCTCCGTACGTCTTAAACTTGACTTTGAGAATATATGGCGTAACCCGATCAATAATACCATGGCTTAGTGGTAGAAACAAGTAATGGTGCAACACAATGGATTACATTATAGTTACTCAGCAGAGGAGCTCCGTAAAACGATCAATAACCCGGATATCCAGTAGCCCCTCTGTCATAGTTCGCGAACCTCCACACGCGCAGTGCCAAGCTTGTGACCACCCTTTCTCTCACCGCCACACAGGCACACAAGTCAATATGTACAGCAGTATATATCATTGGATCAAGTACTCAGGTGTGATTGGTAGGTATATGTGAATGGAATGATTGAAATGAGAGGTGCACGTTGTCAGCTGGCAAATTGAATAGTATAAGGGTAGATTATTTGCCGTTTTCGATATGGTAGTTTCACGAGCTCTTGACGACTTGCCTCGAAATCGCTGACAATCTCGTTTCCATATCCTGCTCTTTCCGCCGATGCTGTGATCGTAATGATGGGTTCATTGCCCATCGCAAACCAAGATGGAAAATGATGTTTGAGTGAAACATACAGCCATCTATGATATACTGTAGAACCGTGAATAATCCAATAAGCACCCCGCGTTGAAGATGGGTGTTTGCCATGAGGCAGGAAACCGCTTCATTAACGCAAGTCAACAGCAACTCCCGTCGATCACCTCGTTCGCACGGCGACTCGCTAACTCCATACCTCGATGCGTGTCACGTATTCTTCAGGCAACTCCAGACCAATGCCATAGCCACTTTGGACGTCGGTGTCTTCGACGATTTGGGGACGCTTCAGACCTTGTGAGTGGACTATACATCGTGTGGGTTTCATCCTTTGTACTAACGGCGGGCAGCCCGAAGTAAATATGCGGAAACTTTGGTGTTTAAGGTGCTGCTCCTCTTGAGAAACATGTCAAATGTATCTACCACAAACAGACTGGCGCGTGGCGGTCGACGTTAGCGCGGCGCGTTGCCGGCAATCGACACACGATTATTTAAATGGAAAATGAGATCACTACAGCGATGATATAACAACTTTTTAACAGATTATGGTTCGTAGAGTATATGGGGCTGATCTGCGCCACTAATTAAACAACACCCAAAAACCCGAACACCTTACCGCTGGTTAGTGCATTAGCTTATTATGTTGAGACATACAGGTACTGTCTATACACAACCTTCCTCCAGTACAATATCGGTGAAGCACCAACCGACCGTGTACCGTGAGACCGAGAGGGAAGGGTAGCTCGTGGTTACTGGGAGAAGCGTTAGTGCATTTTGTGGTATATTGCGGCGCCGTTTGCTTTGCACGCAGTCGAATGCAACAGAAGCAGTTCAAAATCGACGATCGAGCTCGACATCGGGCATCCTAAGTCCTCCACGCCCAACACATACAATTGATTTATAATGACTGCGTCTTAATGCGGACTGCAGGTATTCGCAAACTTTACGTATCAACGGAAGTTCAACTAACACAACAAGCAACTTGACGAGTTCTGCATCTCACCCAAAATCTGATTTTAGAGACAATTATGAATTCTGCGCGATGAACATTCGCATGGCCTAAGGGTCGCTCTTATCGGAGCCAAACATTTCCAATATTTCTATTATTTGTTTTCGCGCTATTTTCAATATTTCCATTTTTGTGGAAGATTGAACGAAGAAAATCTGGAGTTTGTGGAGAGGGACTGAACCGTTGGCGTGATTGAGAGGGAATGGGGAAGAGGGTCGTCATGTTGGGAGGTTGCAGTGAGTGGTTGCACTGGAAGTGCAGAAAAGGTTGGGAAGGGTTGAGGTAGAAACGAAGAATACCAAATGCTGTAGTACGGGGCTCTACTCGTGGGTGTGGGCGAGCAGGGGTCTGGCACTGGGTGGGCGTTCTGCCACCAGCTAGCTGCCACTGCCATTTATGTGCATCAACGGCCAGTCCTGGCCAGTCAGTGCAGCACGACGAGCATCCTCGGCGGCAAAACCAGCCAGTTTTTTCAACACTTTCGCTTCAGCAACCAGCAGCATTCCCCTTCTTCTTTCAACTCGCCGAACTCCCACCCAGTGCCAGACCCCTGCTCGCCCACACCCACGAGTAGAGCCTCGTACTAGTTGGTATTCTTCCTTTCTATATCAACCCTTCCCAGCCTCTTCTGCACTTCCAGTGCAACCACTCACTGCAACTTTCCAACATGAAGACCCTCTTGCCCATCCACTCTCAATCACGCCAACGATTCAGTGCCTCTTCACAAACTCTAGATTTCCTTCGTTCAACTTCCACATATTTCCTCGTTTTCCTTTTTTGTTGGGAAAACAAATGGAAATCATAGGAAAAAGCTGCTCGATAAGAATGGCCCTAAGTATACAATGAACAGCATTGCAACACAAGGTGGAAATCCCAAACATTATGTGTTAAAGAGCCCGATCATTCAGAAGCCCGTTTAAATAAAAAAACGGTACAGTACCTCTGCGTCATTAGAGGGACTGAAAGAGTGCTCTACTATTTATACGGTTTGGACAATGACTGGTACGCTTGCAACGGGTGGAGACAGATGGCACGATCACGGTCAAAGGTCTTCTCGAATGATCGTCCTTCTACATATCTTGCAACATCTCTGTGGTAATGGCACATATAGGTATAAGTAAAGAACCCGTTAAACAAAACTTTGTCAACATTTTCCGATTGCGTCGTGAAGTAAGACATAGGTCTCACACGTTCGCCGCATCATGATCTGGCCTGCAGAGAAACTTGTTGCGTACCACAAAAGGGCGTGTTGAGCTATGCGTGATTTTGTGGGAAAAGGTTACGGTGTCAAAATAACGTCGCACCGCAATCACTATCGAGGGCCCCGGTTCCCATCTACACGTTACGATTGAATAACCAGTAATACTGAGGAGCAAACGATGCCAGGAGGCCAGAGGCCGACGAGCATCGACTGGATGCTCTTCTATAAGAGGCCATGTGTGTATGGGTGTGGGGGTGTACCCCTGCTCACGATCGGACACAATCGGACAAAACAAGTTCTGGAAACTGCAACAGCGGGCCTTTATTTATTGATCCCTCAATATATAGGTTTGTCGCGGTCTGTCCCGCGTCCGGCGTCCCGCGTGCGTTTTTTGGATGCCCACCGTGCAACGCGTACACTGAACCGATCAATACACGCTCCAGACTGATAGACGCCCGCTATTTATGCGCACCGTCCTGTACTGCTCGTGTCGAAAACCGCACCGAGATCGGAGATATAGGCGACAGGGACTGTCATAATTGGTTGCCAGTGGCAATTGCCACTGGGACGTTTCGGCAGTAGAACAAACCAGCAGTAGCAACGATGAGCATCACCACCAGCAAACACACCAAACACCATCAGCACCACCACGACGCCACTACCACCACCACACGACCAGCTATATAGATGCTTCCCAGGCTTGATGGTGATGATCTATCGTGGTGGTGGTGCCTGCACCAGGTAGGTGGTGATGGTGAGGATCGATCGTGATTGTGTCGAGCTTATCAATGATCGGACGAGAAGAGGAAGAGCATCATCACGCACACAGAGTAGCAACCAGCACCACCGGCACCGCCAAACACCACCACTACCCCCACCACCCGCACCGCCACTACCACCACTAGCAGCTATATGGAAGATGCCTATTCTGCAATAGCCCTTTCGTTTGGTGGCAGCAGGTGGTGTGGTGATGGTGATGTGATGTTTTGCCTTGCCTTGTGCTCCCCTCTCTCAAGAACGAGAGTATAGCACCAGGTACCACCACCAGCAACACGGAAAAGGGACAGTATTACAAGCAACCATCACCACCACAAACACCAAAAACACCACCGCCACGAGACGAGCAACAGGAGCGCCAGAAGCGTTTTGCTTGTGGTGGCTGGTGGTCGTGGTGGTATGTTGGCTGAGCTTGGTCGTAGTCCGTGCTCCCAGCCTACTCGATACCTGGTAGGTGATAAGTACACGAGATCACCGCTTGGCATGCATTCTTGGTACAGCAGCAGCATTGTTTTATATTTTTCTTCTCAAAGTGAAAGGCGAACGTACCGCGTACGAGAACACAACGACACGAGCAAAAGCAGAAACAAATAAGATAAAATACTATAAAACAAAACGAATGCTGGAATGATGCAGAACAATAAACTTGTTCGATATTATTATCTACGTCGCATAAATATATAGTTTCAACTATTTTTTCACCTATACCTTGCCTATACATATCTGCTATTTGTGGTGGTGTTTTCATTATACCTGCCCAGTACACATGATGCTCTACTTGTATAATACCAGTTTTTGTCGCTTCCGGCCTGCCTACCTCACCACTGTACGAGGTTTATGCGCTGACGCGCATCGCTTAAATATATATGTTTGATGGGTTGTGTTGGTGATGGTGTGACAACCAGCCCAGGGGTCAACCGACCCACCCAGTTACTCTCTCACGCACAACCGAAAACGTGCACCCACCAACCTATACTTGCCCATTAACCAAACAAAGCTTTATATGCTGACAAAAATCGCTTAACATACAAAACAATCCAATCAATGACAATTGCAGGAACACAGCTAAAAGAGAAACACCGCCAACGCAGTAGCTTGATGCAGTTAGGAGTTTGACCACTTGAAGACGTCTATCACGCTCCTCGTTCCTACCGTGCTTGTATTAACGGCATGTAGCTATATATGTCCACGCCGATGATAAGTGGTCATTTTCGTCGACGACGGATGCAGCGTTTGACGACGCTGAACCAGCGTGCCGATTTACCGTTTACCTTTGTACTCATTCCGTGGGTCTATGTACAGGGCAAGTGTTTTGTGTAGGTGTTTAAAATACGGTTCGCCAGACGACGACTCGAATGCATATCCCACGTACATATCATATCATATATATATATAATTAGGCATATATATATCTCGCTTCCCCCTCGCACGCCAAGTCTATGCGTATTGTCACCAAATTGGGCGACACCGCGTCTGTGCACTCTGTGCCTCTAGGAAATTCATGTATGAACATTCTAGTTGGGCTCATTCGCCGTGTTAACGCGACATTCCTATCAATTGTCACGACGTGGAATATATGGGATTATCTAGGTGGATGTACCAGAACGCGTTGACCACGCTGAACGCCGGGAGTTTCGCTGGTTTGGGGTCTCTTCTTCAATTGTGAGTGAACTGCGTGCTTTCATCATTTTAACTATTGACATGCTATAGGCGGTGCGCATCGAGAAATCGTTGTCCACATATATATTATCTGCTACTCTTAGCAACCATGTGTTCGTGATTGTGTCTCTTGCAAGATTCGCGTTCCTTGTTTGGAAAACATTTACGACAACTTATAGCTGTCGTGGTGGATGGGATTATGCACGTGGCACGAGATGGCGACCCCCCCTCGAAGGTAAGCACTATACCCAAACCTTCCATTATGTGCACGCACGTCACTCCATTGGCGTTTCGTGTTGGTGTCAACAGGCGGCTCGACGAAAACAACATCGGAACCATCCACGTGGACGCTTTCCAGGGGTTGGGGGTTCTTCAAATCCTGTGAGTGAGCTCCTAACTGTTAGGATAACGTCCCTCTAGGATCGAACGCAAGTGCCACAACCTGGTATTGGGTGTAGCAGCCCGAACAGCACCGTCAAACACAAATATATTCAACGTCAGAAAGTAAACAATCTACTACTAAATTATCGTGGTAGAGGAGAGCCGAAAGCAGAGTCGCAGCGTCTGCTTACCTGTGATGTGTGTTTTTGGTTGTAAAGTCGTTTGTGCTTTGTTTCGAGCTTTCGTTGAGTGTGCACACTCCTACGGCTACCGCTACTGCCAACAGTGGGAATGTACTGCACTCCTACAGTAATACCATGAGATGATTCAAATATATCCATGCCACGAAAACGGGGATAACTTGAGTGCTGACCAACGCACACGAGCAGCTCAATAACTCACACGGAACAATACTTCAAACAAAGTTGTTCGCGCAATATGAAACATTGTGTATCTGCTACCCGAACATATTTGTAGTCGTGAAAATATCGTTTTCACCCGTAGTTGCACAGTAGAGAAGGTCAACCGCCCAGAAACAAATGAGATAAAACGCGCAAGCTCTACGATGGGATACATCTTTAGCGGCACTGGCCCTTAATGCCAATCCCCAAATCGTACAATCAACAGTGCAAGTGGTATTAATACTACAATTAGGACTGCGTCGACAGATTCTTCGCTGAACCGCCTCCTCTATACGTCGGGCAACGAAACCTGCTGCGAGTTGTGGGTTGCAGCGATATAGCATGGTATCCGGTCGCGTTAGAGCACGTCTGGGCGCGATATAAACTTCGTCAAAGAGTCCGGACTGCTCGCCAATCATTGCACCATTGCAACGAACGACAATGCAACGAATAGCTCTTGCTTGATCTATGGCAATTCTGGTATGAGCGGCCTCGCGGCGGGCGACGGGCTGGATTGAACTGCTTCTAACTCATACGTTCGAACCGATCGGCCTCCCAGTACCTACTTTGTAAATAATCCACGACCTCGCGTGTATGCTATTCTTGAGGTTTCTCTACGACAACGCATTGACGACGCTTCAAGCCGGCCTTTTCGACGCATTGGCCTCCGTTACAAACTTGTGAGTGTACTACTCGTATACCCAGATGTGTTTGTCCTAGGTACTGTTGTCTGGGGTTTACGGAGCACACGTCCGTGAAACAGTGATTAATGTCAAGAATCGTAGCTACCTTCTTTGATGATGGAGAGAAGCAATCAAAACTTTGCTGGAGATTGTTCAGGCCACTCAGTTGAACTCGTCACGATTATCTACACTAAAATCCCGTGTTGAGATCGGCTGGTGCAGTGGGGCTGCTGTCCCGTTATTTTGTGACAGGGGTGTTCGTTGGGGAAGTATGGCTGGTAGACAAACCCTTATCTACGTGTTATTGTCCAGCCACGAGTGGACCTGCTAGTCATATTATGTGGCGAGCTATGTTAGTCTCCAACACGAGATAGGTACTCTTGGTTTCAAATCCACTGTACGCCCGTCAGTGAAATAGCGAGGGTCAGTTCGATGACGAAGACGAAGCAGTCTTGTGTGTTGGGTAGACCGGCGTAATTCGAAAGCTGGTGCAGTTTTAAAACTGTTGATCACCGTAAGAGAACGTATTTGCTGATAGTGCTGCTGTACGAGTTTTTGCACGTAGTTGCAGCTGTTGTTGTGCCGAACACGTTGCTGTCGACCAAGGTAACAGTAGCTATACACGCGGTCGCAAGTAGCGCCACTGTTGTTCCCTTTGTGGCTGTTAGGGTAGTCCTTCTGTAGTAGAGAGCTTGATGGACTTTGTTGGTGATGTTGATCGAAAGCGTTGCGATAAACAATACACATACGCTCTGGACATGAAGCGCTAAGGGTGGTACGAGTGGTAGGCTTGTAACGCGCGGTATTCGTGGTAGTCACAGCAGCATCTTGGTGTAAATAGCAAACGAGTACGATGGAGCTAGGCAGTGTACATCGATCGCTGTTCATGGCGTGTAGCCTGTGGTGCTGCATTCGCCGTTACGTTGGCCGTGGGTAGGTGACGGTTAGTGCCGTGTTTGCTACTCGGCCGTTGAACGATGCTCTGTTTTCGTGATGAATTGTTCGGTGCGAGCTACGCTAAGAGTGCCTGGGTGCTAGGAAGTGTTACCACCTCATCGAGTCCATGCGTGCAAAGCAAATTTGAACTCGATATCCGGGGTTTGTGACGTGTGAGCATTTCACTATGTACTTATACTCGTAATAAAAAGCATAGACGCCCTTTCGCTCTCATCAAAAACTCGTTGAGCATGATTATTGTTAAACTATGTATTTGTAGACAGACACTCTGCCGGTCGCGTGAAGAGCGTGCATGGTGCCGCTGGCAATTGGTGCACGGACGTGAAAACTCCGTATAGATCGGAAGAGGATTCGCCGACTCTACGCGGGGTGGCCGACTCGTCAACGGTCTGGTTGCCTGTTACAGCACGTATTGGTGTACTCGTCGAAAATTACTGTATACAATTGCATGAGGACAAACATATTTGTTTATACTTCGCGTTTCGTAGCTTTCAGAAACGCCTTTGGTACCGACTCCTCCGGTATAGATAATTAGTAACTAAGTCTACGTGTGATATTGTAGAATCAACCTGGCAAATTTCTATGTGCGTACAGCGTGGAATTTGTCAACATCTCGATCAAGGCAAGTTGATTATTTAATATTCACAATAGCAAAGACGTTCGTACTACAGTACCGAGCTTGAGAACTCACCGCATATTCAATTTACTCGAATATTTAAACAAAGATACTCGTACACTCGAAACCGTGCGTAGCGATTGCCACATCAAATCAGTACGTATCGATCTTGACGTACATATGGCAATAATCGGGAGGTTCGGCGTTTGGTGTTCGCCGACTCGAGACTGCAATCGTTGTCGTAATATCGTTTCTTGCAAGTGACATGTTTGGGTCCACAGTGCCGAATCGCAGAGATCGCGGGCGTATAGGACACATGTGCGTAGTATGACGTGGTTCACCCAGCCATTGCTAAGTGGTATACTACACACGTTTCATTTGTATGCGCGTCGCTCCGGTGTCGGTTTTGGGTGATGGCAACAGGTTTCTTAACGACAACAACATCGCAACTGTGGAGGCTGCCGTGTTCAAGGATTTGCCTGCTCTCCGAACCGTGTGAGTGAACGCGTGAGGGTGGATTCCGTTTTGGTCCAAGGCTATAGGTACGCAGACCACGGTATCACATGTGTCTCCGGCGGCTGCTACGAGTACAGGACTCTCCCTCTGACAAATCGACGATTATATAATGGACGTTGGAGATAGTTGTTCCTCCTGGAACCGAGCTTTGTGCAGGAGTTGCTACACCCCCTGTACGGGCAACAAACGCCGGGGGAGTAGGATGTGTTCGCCCCGGGTAGGTCAAGTGCCGATATCTGACCGACACTCCGCTCGAGCCAGTGAGGCATGTTCCGCCTTTGAACTCCCTGATGAAGTGTCGAATGGAACTTAGGGTCGTTCCAAATTTTATTTCCAAAAAAAAACAGGTAAATCAAGAAAAACCAGGATTGATTTGGAAATATGGAATTTTAACAGAGGGAGAAATATTTGGAAGGCTTCGCATTCCAAAATTTGGAAATTATTTTTGGAAAAATTGGAAGTACTAAAAATTGCGCAAACAAAATATTTGGAATTTTAGGAAAGAAGTTGCTCGATAAGAACGACCCTTAGTCGGTAATATTTTATACTCTGGCCGATGGCTTCAGGACGCAGGGCCGGTGGAACGATATATCGTTGCACCAAGGATGCGATACCACTTGTGCTGACTGCTGCGCATGTCTCGTCATCAAAGAACCAATTTGAAGAACAAAACAACGTTTGCGACTTGTACAGTAGCCCCGCCGCTCCCGCCAAGGCTGTACGTAAGTTGATCTATGATGCGTCTAGTTGTTATATTCTCGTTGCAGCAGGTGTATTGTAAGAGGGTTTGTCGTCGCCCTCCCATCCTACAGGATAGTTCGGTTTCAACCCGTAGTGACAAGTCTATTCCCACTTTTTCCACCTACCACCCAAAACAGCATGTCAGAGAAACGTAAAGGAAGCGCTACATACAGTAGTACAGCTTCCGCAACTTCAAAATCGTTTCTATATTTTTCATCGCGTGGAATAAAATCGAATCTGGAAGCATCCAGATTATACAAGAAACACAGAAGGAAACGATAACAAAATTAGACCCTCACCGTCAGTAAGCTACTGCAGTGTTGTTTGTTGCTTTTTTATGTGTTTTTGGTTTCGCACACATTTATTTCAGCACTTGCACTGCTACCGCTACGTATTGATTCTGCGGTCCACCTATACTGCTACTGCTGTGTACTATGGCACATATTTGATCCCCCCCCCCTCTGCGACTCGCACTTCTGCTACGACTACTCCTGTGTTTGCTACTGCTGTTTTCGATACATCGACCACTACTACTTTCATTTCTACTCCCCGGTACAGTACTAGGTATACTGTTACATACAGTAAAGCCTCTACTGCTTCTACGGTTTGCATCAATAGTACTACGAGAGGATTCTCGCTGCCACTGTGACCGCCATTACCACTACAGCTTGTTCTACTCGGTAGCCTGCTGCTGCTGCTGCTGCTGCTGCTGCTACTACGCTGCGAATGCTACGACTTCACCGGAAACTATTGCTTGCTTGGCTGTACGCTTGACCTGCATGGGTCCCTAGTATGGAGTCCACCACTATGCCCATCAGAAGCCGCTTCATGTGGGCACACTCACGTTCTGTATATGTTTGCTTCAACCTTTCAAAGCAAAGAGGGCCAACATTACACGATGCCCACGACTGCTGCGTACAGTCATGTGTTCCATTTCGTGTGTCGTATTTGTTTATCCAGGGGAGTAATGCGAATTCGTTGAAAAACGGATTAGCAACAATTGATCGGAAGGGCCTAGCAATCACACGTCGATCTCCGAATTTCCTTACTTAGGTGGACGAACTCAACGTTGAAACCTTCCTTGTTATTTTGGATTTTGCCTTGTTTCGAGCTCCCTAGCATATCGCAGACCTACTACTGTAATAGGGAGAACAAAAATATCGTGTTTCGTGGCCAATATATATATATGTACTGTAGTCCAATGTCGAAACTGAATATTGTGTATGTTTTGAACGAGAGGGGTATCCCTATTTTGAAGCCTGGTTTCGAGTATATACTCCATATGTGCAGGAGGCTAGGCTGCTTGATGTATACCGTAAACTGTATGGGTCATAATGTAAACCACGAGAGATATAGAAGGCCCATCGGTGGTATTCAGTAAAACTCCACAAGGAAACACAGACGCACAGCAACCGGTGTCAGCTCCTAACTCCTTGCAACCAAACACGATCCGGTGAAAACTTGCGGACATCGGTGACGTGGAGCTCTCTATGACGTCAAATCACTCAAAACTACAGGAAATCACCCAAAGCTCAGCAAGTCCGACATACCGACAGACAAACAGACAGAGAGACAGACAGACAAATATGACCGCAGGCGGACAGTAAACATATATGGACCGGGCACGAACCACGTTAAACGAGTAGATATAGCAAATGGACTCGGTCGCGTGATTCATGACGTAGGCCGGGTGCGCTTGAAATGAAACAAATCCCATACCAAATCCTATGAATAGCACCCCAAATACAACACTCAAAGCAAAGCAGCCCGGTGACCGCGACGGCATTGAGGTAGTATACCACAAAACCAGTCCCTTGTGTTAGTATCAGCTTACCAGGCCGTGTAGACACTGCTAGTCGCGGAAATCGCCAGATACAACGCTCTCAACCAGCGATCATGCAAAACCAACAGACCGACCATACACATCATACGAAGTACTGCCTACCAGTATATGTTGTCAACGTGTTTGCACGCCGGTGTGGAGAGGAGCTGCAGTCACTAAATAGGCAACGCACGAACTCTTTAAAACGATTTCCTTGCCTATTGGTAAAACTCGGCTTACTATCTAGATGAATGAAGAAAGGCTGAGTGGTACATGCAGCAGGTCCTGACCCGGTCGACGCACAAACCGAACATGAAAACAAACAATGTCGGTCATCAAACAAATGCAGTGATTAATGTAAAGGCACGACAGACAGTGCCTAGAGGGCGGACAACCAGCAGAAAGACACATCCATACCGCATACCAGGTACAAAATAGAGACCTTTACGTACTGTATATCGAAGAGAAGTTCTTACCAAAAATTTGGACACAGTCTCGCTCTCCGAGATCAGACTTACGTTTTATTTTCAGTGGTTAACTATATGGGGCGACGATACCCGATACATTCAGTGGGCGGTGAGCATGTAAGAACCGGAAGAAATGGGACCGAGCACAAAATCTCGACGCATTCAAAACACAGCAGCTCAGCGATATGGGCTGGTTCGCGCTATTTTTAATGGGGGAGAGTCGTGCGCGTGCGACCAAGGACCGCCGCGTTGAGCACACGCGGGATTCCTGGAAATGTATTCGTACAGCCCTTGCAATCAATGGCGCAACACGCGACCAGACCGTATGCAGTAAACAGGCAGAAACGAGGACGTACATCGAATAAATATTCATCAACAGAAACCTGTTAGCACTCCCCGAAGAAGCAGTACTCTATGCCCTATTTCAACGCGTGCCTCATAAACAACAAGCCGGCATGAGTCCGCTCGAACAGTCTGCTTTCTTTAAATATCCGTCGACTCTAACCACGGTGTACGCTTGCTGTTGTTCAGGCGACTTCACTCCAATCAGTTGACCGCGGTGGGTCCCGGAACATTCGACAACTTGCCGCGTCTTTTTACCTTGTGAGTGGGGATATGGTCTTGATAGTGTGCAGTAATGACCAGCTCAGCAACGGCCGAGACCTTGTCTGTGGATGTATTACATGCAAGCAACACAACTACAGTATGGTTCGAGCCAACCGCCCAACCGCCCAACTTGGCCCTGTGGTAGGAAGGGTATTTGGCAGGCGCCCGTAGCGCAAGATGGCCTACCTCACGGACACGGTGAATACTACCCTCACATAACTACGCGTTTCAAATTGATGCGCATCACTCTGTGGGATTGTTTTCGTGGTGCGATTAGGTGGATGCACGCCAACGACATCGGAATCATCGACGTTGACGCGTTCCAGGGTGTGGCGACTGTTCAAACCTTGTGAGTGGACTATGAAACTGTGGGACTTACATCACTCTGATCTGGATCGTGGAGGACAGAAATCCCCCAACCCCCCCCAACGCACCGCCCCCGCGTCGTGCCGGCTGCCGGAACAACACTTGCACTCTGAAAGTAAGCTATTTCATATTCGTGAGGGTAGCCTACGCGAGTAATAAACACTGCAACACAACTGAATCAATTTGATTGGGGCACACCATTTGCAAGTAGGGCGGTGAAACCGAAGATATGTGTCGATGGATGGTATGATTTTTAAGACAGGCTTGTCAAACAATATATCACGGTTAGCGAGGAGTGGAGGGCCGCAAACGAAAGCGATATTTTCTCCGTCCCAAGTGGTGGTAGACACGGAAGGCTCGGTGTTATATTCTCCAGCGGGTGACCTCACCACTCTTGCCCCGGCGGGAATACCGACTACTGCATCTATAATACTGCGCAACCTGTTCAAGTATTTATAATGTTGAATGTAACAAGGTATTCAGAGAGGGGCCCTTGCGGGCTTGCAGGTAGTTCCTCTCGATCCAGTAAAGGCATACATGGCGTCGGTCGAACATACTTCCTGGAATGAAATATAACTCAGTGTGTTGCCAGTTTCCAGATAGCCCTATCTCGAACTTCAGTCACATGGCCAAAGCTTGTGTGCATATCTCAACCATAACACCTACGAACGGCCTACGTAACGTACGAGCACATCACCTAAAGGTACAGCAGTACAGCATCCTAAACCAGACGGCCTCAAACCAAACAAATTTTTGAAGGAAAAACGAGTATCCAAGCGAGCCAAGCGCTTAGAGTAGAGTCGCGGCATCGGTTCATGTAGGTTGCTTGATTTTTGTTTCGGTTTCGTGTGGTATTTTTCTCTCGGGTTATAAAATTAAGGATTCATAATGCTGGTGGTGCTTCTACCACAACGGTAGGATAGCATTATACTCTGTATGCCTAGAACCATGTATTCCATACCACATGTATATGCAGTAGTGTCATGTTTGTCTAAAGCGCCATTGCAGTTTAGGAAACAATGTTTCGACTTCCTGATAGTGCTTCCTTTTTGTTTTATGAACGCTTGGTGTATGTCATGTACAAGTTATCGATAGCTGGAGAACGCTAAAGACTGGTAGATCAAACGCCTGAGCGTTCCTACAGATTAAGCGATGTGCACGCGGGTTCTTTGGTTTTGGGTTGCACGTTGAATCCGTGGTGTGTCAGTGCACGTTGTGAACACCGAGGTTACCGAGATATAAACTCAAACCGAGTGTGAACCAGGTCCGTTCATCTAGATGCCACCCTCGGACTTAATAGTGGCTTCGGCGTAGGACGAGTTGTTTCAACATTTCAAGACCGTTGCACAAATTCACGAGTATATTTTGTACGAACTCGCTTTGCTCGCGGAATTGAAGCCTGACCAACGGCTCGATATACCAGCAAGCACACACTCCAAGGTTTGCTAGCTCTCCTACACATTCTTGCTCACGGTGACCTACGTCGTAGCTGGCCCGTAGCCCAGGCCATGTACGGAGTGTGTGTATCGTGTCATTTGAAGGTGAAAACTAATCGATGTATTGAACTGTTGATAGTATGAACTGATGGAAACAATGGCGTTGTATCGTAAGTTTGGACGGATGTGCTAAACGGGGTACGGGTGTCGTAGTTTTACGACAACTTTGTTCCGCGGGGAACGTATGCCCAGTACAGTATAAATAGGACCTGCCCACACTGTTGGACGAGCCATCGAAATATCACGAAAAGCTTGCCACAATTGATCTTGAGGGAAAGTCCACTCTTGCCTGCACAGCAGAGGTGTGTTCCCACGTTTTCAAAACATAGCAAACCGATAGCGGAAATACTCTGAGATATACCAGAATGTATGCACAACCTCACTTTTGCTTGCCCCACATTTTACACGCGGGTCGCTTGCAACTTGCATGCATGCAATATCAGGTTCCTTTACGACAATGCGTTGACCACGTTAGCTGCCGGCACCTTCGGCAACTTAGGCGGCCTCAGAACCTTGTGAGTGGATTATTCCAGCGTGTTTTTTATGCGTTGTACTGTTGTCTCAAACTATTTACGTCCGGCATCTTCGACATATTAGGCGACCTGAAAAACCTCTTGAGTGGATTATTCCAGCGTGTGTTTTAATGGCTTGGTGACGTTGGAACGGCGGGATAATACAAAGCTAACAAGCGAGGGACCCGTGTAAAGTATGTCAAATATTTCGCGTGTCACCAAATAATCGATAGAATCAAACCACGTGTTGACTTGGAAAATATTACCGTAACTTCCGTGAACTCAGTAAAAAGGATGGTTTTAAGATGTTGTCGGTCTACTATCATTGAGATTGTGACGTCTCTCCCACCCTGGCGTGTCCTCATCCCGTACTTACAACCTTCTTTTCACCTTTTGCATTACCGCCCGCACAAAGTTCCGCAGAAAGTACAAGAAGCGCTACCTTCACCACGGCATACAAACTCCACAAAATATTCCGTCCAAAATGAAATATTGTACTTCATTCGTATAAAGTTTTCGATAGACTGAAAATTTTCAGAAAATATTTATGAGTCGGGAGTTTTCGCTAGCAAGCAAGCGGCCTCGCTACACCAGGCCCTATATCTGTTTAGTTCTACACCAGGTATGGTGTGTTTGGGGTTTGCGCCCGCTTGCGGCAGGACTTGCACTGCTATGACCGCCGTTTCTATCATAAAACTATACTTCTTCGGCTACGGCTACCGTTAGTTTCTTCGTGTTTTCCTTCTGGCTGTTTCTCTTTTTTGTTTTTCCCTTGTCATATTCCATGCACCTGGATTGCTAGCAGGGTAGGTATTGCCTGTCGTATATGGCATTGCATTGTCTGCTTTGCTTACTGCACTGCAGCGTCGTATATATGTGTCGTGGTTTTGTGATCACAGAACTGGTACCTCTCTAGGATGAAGAATCGACACGGACACTGGGTGTGCTGGATCTCGACGGGTAGAAAGCAAGGTTAAAAGTGAATAACACACACACCGTACCTCCTTCACGGTACTTTCTACCCCATCTAGTGGCCATTGCCTTCGCACTCTGACCCCAAGCAGTTGCTTTCAGAATCGTAATCAGCCCTTCGAAGTATTCCCAGGGAGCGCGAAGCGTGACGCATTTTCTCATGTGCCAATCACCTACGACCACCGGAACGAATTCATGAAAGGAAACTATCAGCGTCGAAACCATTTCACCCAAGGAATTGAACCATGTATCATATGCGCCGCCAACACCCCCAATCTCGACCCGCGCAGGTTTAGCATACAGAGATACAGTCGTGGTACGTGTACGTAGAACCCTATACGGACAAAATGCGTACTCCAGAGTACTTATCGTATCAAACAAGTGCAGTATTCTTCGCCCCTCCTCGAAATTAACGACCGTTCATGCTATTCTCCAGGCGGCTTGACGACAACGAATTAACTACGGTGGGCGCTGGACTCTTCGACAATTTGCGGTCTCTTACGGCCTTGTAAGTGGGCGGGGTAGGTTTCATCTTTTGTAGGGATTGCTAACTGTAGGAAGTAACTATCGGGACTCGTGTGAGGTGCTTCTACGTTAGGTACAACAGACGCACCGCTTGTGTATAGTCGTCGACGGAGTCATGGTAAGGTAGACAGGGTAGGTTTGTGTCAAAGTATTTCTCGCTCGCCGTTCTTGTTCATCAACAATGGAAACAGCACCGATTCATTATACCTGCGGTAATATGTGTTGTGCTGTTGGTTTCGATGTTCGTGGGACTCTTACGAGTTTGTTTAAAGAAAGTCAGTTTTGGTGCGAAGAATAGAAATCTCATTATTTGGAGTCTGACATGTACTGAGGACCCCCCCCACCCCTCCCCTCCCCCATAGCATGGCTGAACTCTGCACGTGACATGTCCCAGCAAATCGAAGAGGGGTTATTTGAGTGACTAGACGATGTCATGGCAGGGATTCAGAGCCCACTAACTGAACCGAGTTTACGGATGGTGCACAATGTACAGACTGTCCGCGCCCACGTAGGAAAACCGACATATTAACCAACTACCCCTGGTGGGTATACAGACTGACCATATCACGGTCTTTACACGACCATCTGCCCATAAACGTATAGACGGATGCTACGATAGAGGTATAATGTATACCTTTGTTTTGGCTGAACTAGTTTGTGAATGACGGGGGGCTTTAACCCGAAATCGACAAAATTCCATTATTGTGTTGCAATTTTTTTCCTATGTACTCAGGCCATGGGAATTACTCATCTGGCAGACCTTTTGTTTCCCGCTAGAGTCAGTGTCTGCGTGGTTCAAAACCAATCCCTTGACAATGGTAGCAGCGAGGTCCCTTGACAAGTTGGACTCCGTTCGTGAGCTTGTTAGAGGAGAATAAAATGTTTCGTTCATTGTCGTCTTGGCTGTCTGCTGGCAGGGGATATCAAAATGTCGGCGCTTCAGGGGCTGCTACGTTCGGGGTTGTGGTTTATGGTTGTTATGCTGGCAAGAGAAGCCTTTTGAAAAAATTCTACAGTAGTTTCCAGCTTGACGCTGTCGTGGGGCAGGGGAAGTAGAGACATGCCCTTAGCACGACATGCTCCCCCACCATATAGGTAAATGATATCCCCACACAATGTTTTCGGGGTGCGTCGCGGCGTTGGCGCATGGAACCAGGTCGCTGCAAAACAACATGATCGCAACGATCGAGGCTGACGCTTTCAAGGGCTTGGGGGCTCTTCAGTCCTTGTGAGTGAGACAGTGGGGATAATCGTTTGTGTCGCCACGGGGGCTTGCAACGCGACAATTACGGCGTGGCACGTAACTGAGACTACCGCTATAGCGCCAATGGTGCAGACCATCGATGGTTCGTCACCATGCAGTTTATTTCAGCGGTCCGTTACCCCCGCCGAGGCCCGAAGTCTTCTTCCGACGCGTGCCGGAATGCAGAGAACATAAACATTTCCAGATCGACGACATGGACTTACTGGGAACTAAATATCCTAAACGATGTGTGCCGCATGGGATCGAATGGTCGTCGTGAAACACAAAACACCCCCGTTCCAAGTAGCGTCGCGTCGCGTCGAAGGGGGGGGGGGGGTACATCGTAATTTATCGAATTAAAGCTTGGAAACGACACGTTGATCCGGTCCATGTCGGCATCAACTAGCAGAACTGTCCGGGTGTGCGTAAAACTTACCCTCCAACGTGTTCCAGGCATATCTAATGTCGTCATCAAATATCATATCGTAAGATATGTCTCGACGTATGTAATACTAAACTTTACTGCATGCGTATTGTGCAGGCACCACGTACAGTGCCGTCTTCTCCATTAACTTTCATGCCCAGATGCATTATCAGTCTTTCTTGAACGCTCCGCCCCGAGGCGGCCTCAACTATAGGGGGGGGGGGTGTCGTTGGATCGGGTGAATACTCACTTTCACGTTATTCAACCCACTTCCAGCCAGAAGATCCGCCCAGGATGCAGATGAGACGTCGCGTACACAACCTTACTACTGCCCCGAAATAGCCGAAATATACTTTCTCTCCTATTTGCGATCGGATTATCAGGTCCCTCGGCAATAACGCTCTGACGACGCTTCCCGCCGGCATTTTCGAGGACCTTGGGAGTGGCTCGTCGCTGCTAACCCTGTGAGTGCTTGTGCGTCTCCTACTGTGGTAAACTAGCCTTGGCAGAGACGGAAAACTTGGTTACGTTTGCGCCGCCGACCGTCATGTTAGGGTGTGAATGGTTCGTCACAACTCCATGACGACATGGGACGCATCGCTCGCTGCTAGTAGTTGCCCATTGTCTAGGTCGGATATTTCTGGCAGATTAGGCTCCTCAAAGGACACACGACTGGTTAGCACGATACCTTAACACGAACAAGTTGTCGCGCGGGACTAGAGCATGCAAATATTGGTCGGCTTTAGGGAAAACTTCCTTGTAGTTTATGTTTCTGGTGTTATGATTTATTGAGCGCCTTGTGCGAGGAGCTCAGTAACTAAACTGTCTCCTCTAAAAGGGCATTGCACAGAATATCAGTTGCCTCCGCAGCCCACACGTTTCAGCTAGTTACCCCCCCCCTTTTGCTGTGTATTCGAACCGTCGTCTTCTCACCCAGGGGGCTGGATGACAACTCGGGTCTACAATGTGTACCAACCGTGTAAGTTATACCTGGTATGTTGTAAGGGTTTCCGCGCAGTAGGTGTGTGTTTTCTAGCAGCCCGTAGGTTCGCGTTAACGTAAGGACAACCAGCAGTCCGGCCGAATTCGTTATGTGGGGGCAAGACGGATAGCTCATATTCACCCTTACACTCTTTGTATTGGGCCTATTGTTACTCTCAAGACACATCAAAACTCGTGAATTTGAGCTGTTTGCGCCGCCAATCGCCAGTTGTGTGTGCCACATTTCACAGCCTAGACGAGATAAGCGCTACCGTTCACGTCTGGTGTTTCTGCCGGGTGTATCCAAGTCTTGGTATAGGTGAGATACATGCAAGAACTCCGCGGCGGGAATCATCCGTTCTGTGTATTAACACCCGCAGCAGGGCAAGGTAGACTCAACAAAATAATTTTTTAGGCATGAAACCACGTTTTCCCTTTCAACTCCACCCCACTTGCTCGCGTACTGGATTATGCAGCAACTCGCCTTTTTCTGGGACACTGCCTACGACAGTTGGCACGTGCGGTAAGTGTCTACGGAGTCAATCGTTTTGTACTGGTGTCTACCCATAGTAGTCGGTGAAGAGCACAAATGTCGATATTTATTTTATGAGGTTTTTCCACTTGTCGGGTTTTGATGCAGGTCAGCAGTTGACCCGTTTGAAAATGGAAATATAACAGGTGGTATAGTTTTGGTAGGCCCAAGTTCAGGATCGAGTCGAGACCTTAGAGAAAAATTCAATGAAAGGACTTACACAAGACCTGACGCCGTGACTTCGCGTGACTTGGTGTTTCTAATCAAAGGTTTTAGTTGCTCTGTCGCCCAATGTATCAACGAAAATCTTCATAGTAGGCACGCTCAGGCTTTCTGGAACTATTTTGTGACCTGCACCTTCTGTTTCCTGTCAAAACCCGTTGATTGTCACCGAACAGAGTGTGCTCCAGCCGCCGCAGTGACGTGCGATGCAGACGTGGAAGTGTGCGTTTCGGGGGCGGTGGGCTACACCTGCGTTCCTGGTATGACTAGTAGTTAATGAACGCCCCCTTGTTAATTATGCATACAGTACCTACAGCATGTTGTTAACAGGAGGGCGAGCTTCCAGCCAATAAGCAGCACGAGCGTCTAATTCGTAGCCAAGGTCGCTCGGAGAGTTTGATATTGCTGATGCTCTCGAACATAAGCGTAGTGCAAGCTAGGCAGGGTAGTGTATCTCTGCCGAACGATCGACAAATCTGGTTGCACACCAAAATGGAAGCGGACGTGTCATGCGGCTGCAGTGGGCATTCATGCCTCAAGAAAAAGATAATCTTACATTTTGGGGATCGTCCAGAAACGTGTTTCGTGGTGCCCGATTCTTCTGACCTCGTGTTGAAGTAATATTGTAATCGCATATGATATGAGGCTGCTGCATATGTCCGACAGCTCGAAGGCGTGTATATAGCGCCTCCTGCGAGTTGTGTCGGAACGGTATGGGCATGCCTGTGTTTCCCCGACACGCCAAGGCTTGCCTACTTCTTGCAGCTATAGCACGTGCGCGTCAAATTGATTTTAATGTACCAATCGATTCCCTCATGGTCTATATATGCATTCTACAAATAAACGAGTTCTAAATAAAATAATCTATTCGGGGCAACACATAAGGTATGGTCGTATAACTGACAAATCTCATGTTCCCCTGGTGAAAACCGTCCGTAACGAACGAGGGAAAGCATGGTATCATACTCGAAACGCTGGTTTTAGTAGGAACAAAGGATAGCACCCATGTCCAAATATGTCCGGTATCATGGCACTCGCCCCAGCTAATCCTGCGACCGCCATCTCGCATGGCCACTGTCCGTCACACCAGCATCGTCGCTGCCACCGCAC
The DNA here is from genome assembly GCA_008828725.1 of Saccharina japonica. Taxonomy (NCBI): domain Eukaryota; class Phaeophyceae; order Laminariales; family Laminariaceae; genus Saccharina; species Saccharina japonica. The sequence goes on along the minus strand of MEHQ01003202.1, from coordinate 85,331 downwards.
ACCCGATGGTATATCACGTACCGTGGTAAAGGTAGTCGACAGCCCTGTACCAAACAACTCAAACTACGGTTGGCACGACGACGACGGTAACTTATATCTGCGTTATTTCGTATTTGACGCATATACTTAATTCAAAGCCACGAGAGAGGGGTTCCTGTGCCCAGCGAAGGCCCAGTTCCGTTCGGTACCGCGGCAGTGCGACGCGTTCATCCAACCAAACATCCACAGCCAGTCTCAGTATGAACAATTTACAAAAATCGTTGGTTGCGTTGACAGGAGTCATGCGAGCAATGAAGAGACTGCAGTATGCAATCTACACGTGCACGTCGTACGTGTGTCCATGCAGGTTTCGCTTAGGAATAACTTCAAACGGGTTGTGGTATTTTTAAACGCAGTTGCTGTACACTCCTCCCCTATATCATGTGCTGTGCTTCGATGTGCCTGCCATTTCACGTCGCAGCAGGTTTATACTGTTCGGTAGATGGCTTTCCCTAGGGCTTCAACGCAAGCGTTGCCACTGTGCAGTTGCGTCTACCTCTCGATAACCCCCCATCCTACGAACGCGGTTCTCCCGGCGGAACTCCCGGCCGCGCACTCCGCGGGCGTTGTCGCCCAACCTCTGACATTGATATCGTACAGGATGCACAGATGACAACGACTGCGACGATAACAGTGGCGAAGTATGCTGCCCGTTGACAAAGGTCTGCGAAAATCCTGACGAGGTCGACGTGGGTGCTTGCGGTGAGAATTGCTATTTATAATTTGGGTTTCGATCAACCCACGGTAGGGCTTGCGCTTTTGGCCCAATGCTCCGTGACCGCGTAAGCTCGTCAAGTGATCCAACACCGAATATTGTGACACGCGTACTAGAATGTTTTTTTTACTTGGCTAGCACATATAGACACTGTGGGTGGTGTTGCGCGAATGGGTTTCGTCGGAGTCATATTTCGGGTGTGAAATATTGGTCTCCTCCGGCAAAGAGATATAAAAACAGGCACCCCCCCTACTGCGGTATGTTCTTTTTCTACGGATAACTTCCTTCGTCGACAATCTGTAGACGTTCCACCGATTGAAATTAATGCTGGTTTGACTTACCTTCCGTAGGTTTAGGCCAACAAGAATATACCGGTGGCGGTGGCGCATACGCCACTCTGTTCATATTCTGAGCGAGTGGGTGCGCGGAGACGAACGACTTCACGGCAAAACCACGAATCGTGTGAGATCATCGGCCGATAGGCGTCGAATGGGCGCATTTGCGATTCTATTCGGGGTGTTCCAAGCATCCCACAAACAAACTCCCGCACTGATTCACGGTCCTGCCCCCACCCCGCTTAGGTGACCCGCATATGACTGGTTTCCGTGGCCAGAAGTTCGATTTTGCGGGCGAAGACAACGGGTGGTACGCGCTCGTCTCAGACCTTCCGTACTTGCACCTTAATATGCGCGTCACGTCTCCTGTACCTTCCGTACCCGAGATCACCTACATCACCGGACTTTCTATCGTCACTGTGGACGCCGATGGTCTCGAGCACACGATGATCGTCTACGTCGCCAACCTGGCCAGTCTGGAGAGCTCCTGTCCTGTTGGTACCTTCCCATGCCTCGCCGATGGAGCCCTTCACGTGCTAGTCGACGGAGAAGAGGTTCTCCTTGCACCCGGAGAGGTCACCGTGGCCCCAGATGTTTCCATCGCCGCTGTAAACCTTCCGGGTGCGTGCCGGAGCTTTGGGTTCGAGAAGTACTGGGAGCGGAAGAAACTCGAGATTCTTGCTCGGTCTGATCGTAAGCTCCGTTTGATCAACACTATGCAGGACATGTCTGACTGGGTTCTCGCCGATCCCACCGCGACTAACATTAAGGAATGTGCGGACTACGTGGCTGACGCTGCGGCTGTTGGCGGTCTTGGTTTGTTCGCTCACCAGTCGGAGCACGTCTCCTTCCAGATCATGACTCCGACAGCCAAGATTCGATTGAGCAGCGGGAGGCTGCACCAGCTCCCCATGCGTGATCCTACCGACCAGTTCGACCTGCCGGACCACCTGACGTGGCAAATGAACATGGCCATCGACCACCACGACATGAGCTTCGATGCCACGGGCATCCTTGGCGAGACTCAGGTGCCTACTGTCGACGAGACCGGCGGACACATCATGCAGGGCATGGGCGCCATTCGCGGGAAGCAGGAAGATTGTGAGTACCGTAAATTTGCGATATTTCGGAGAGATATTCCTACGATAAACACTCGATTTCCGTACGACCGAATCGCTTTCGTGATATTTAGAGTGGCCTTCTCGTTATTGTTACCAAGCGTGCGATAAATAATGCAGTGCATCAAGTCGCTGCATTTCTTCAGTGTCAATAAAATATTTTCAACATTGACCTTTTCGCGAGTGACCACACTTTGATCGACAGATATCACACTCAGCGGAGGGTGATGCAAATTCCTCGCACCACCCGCTGCAAACACATTTTGTTGACGGACGATGCCGATGTCGGCTTCGCGTTATAGGATACGGCGAAGATGGTAGACCTCTCCAGAACAAACTAAGTTGTACACACAACACGGTGTTCATTTTCTAGCTCTGCACTACGCATAATATCACAGATAAAATATTCCGCATTATGTTTACAGGTATGCACTTCTAGGTCCATGAACCACACCAGGCAATACCCTTCGTGATAGACGCGTACTACAATACAGGTAGCATGGTTTTCCTCAAACGGTTTCGAAACGGTCGGGCTCCATGACCCAAACACCGTCGAAATGTCGTTCTTGTGTTGCAATTTGTTTCATTGTATACTCAGGGCATGGGATGGTCCATTGCGTTGGAACATTTGTTTCCCCCCAACAATATTGTTCAGGGCGAGGAATAGAGCTTTTCAAGCGATCACCCTTACAAGGCAAAAACATTATAGACCTATGTCGTAGCATGTCCCATTAACAATGATGTGCCGGTGTTCTTTTCCAACTCCGTCCCTCTTGGCGTCCTTCAACAGATCGCGTCAAGGGCCCCGTTGGAACCATCTTTTCCCAGGGTCAGTATCGCGAGTAGATATACAGCCACCTACGTTTCGACCCAGTCGACACTACTTGGCCTGTGACGGAAAGGCGGATCTCTCGAACTATTGTCGCTCGATTGCGGGGATCGACATCGGAATCAGTCAGTACTTTCTCCGTTCACTCATGCTCTCGCGAGAAGACGATAGCTGATGTGCCATCAAGTCGGAACTGAGGTGTCAGCCAGCGCGTCTCCGTTGGTGCTAGGAACACGTACAGTAGTCGAGACGTTTGCTGGTCGTTGGTACAGTACTACGTCTCACTGCTGTAGACCGTCGATACAGGTCTGAGAGGAGAGTACGTGCTCTCTGTGCAGTGGTAGTAGTATGCCCAAGGGGTCGCATGAATACTGGCGTTTGCCTGCTCTCAATCTCCGATGCAGTAAAACTAGGTTAACATCGGAACAGAAAAAAGAAGAACAGGTAGGAAAAAAATGTGAAAGCGTGAGCGCACACCCAAGTGTCGCAGAGCTTACATTTAAACTGTCTTATACTACGAGAGGGTGGTTTCGCTTGGTCCGGCACGTTTATTTTTCCTGGAAGGGCTGTTCAACCCCTATATGCACGCCCCCTTTGTGTCTTTACATTTCAATTTGATTAGAACCTAGCCCATAAGGTTGTCCGTCGCACGACGCGTACGCGGTTCATTGACGTCGGGTTTTGGTTGTGACATAGTGCTCGTCCCGTTAGGAGCCTAAACTAATTGTAGTGCAACCCCAACCTGTCTTGTGGCGGAGGGGGCTGCTGTAGCTCCATTTTAGTTGGTTGACATCAGAGACGTGCCGTTGTTGTGCTCTAAAAGAGTATTCAACAGGTAGCGCGGCGATATTGGGCAGTATGTACGCTATTTATATATGTGAAGACGGTGCTGTTGGTTGCGTTTGAAGGTTTTACCAGCATTCTCTTGTTTGCTGGACTTTTCCCTTCCCGTAGTTAATGTCTCGCCTTTTATATATGTTTTGATATTATTAGTTGAAATGGGGATTGCTATCGGAGTTGCGATATTGGCTTACCAAACCTTATTGGTGGTATTCGGGGAGGGTCTTTTTACCGTGTCGTAGATATCTATAGATATTTTACATGTGTTTTTTCACTGGCCATCTGGGATAAGTTGTTCCGGACCTGTACCTGGCACCATGTAGGGGCGGGGCGTTTGAGCTTGAATGGTTCCAACGTTTCAAGCCTGAATCCAGTTTACCTACCTCGATAACACCGACTGGCACCCCGTGCCTAACAGCTTGCAACAAACGCCCGATGTCATGAAAACTGTTTGAGCCAAAATAGTTACATATCAAGTTTGCATTACGATGAGACGCCAGCAGTTCCCCGCTGACTAAAGCGTCAACCAATCTTGTTATTCGATAATTGTTTAGGTCCCCTTTTGTTGCAATTTCCGCTAATCTAGCAAGGCATCAAGATGCGTCTGTAGATTGCCCCAAACGTGCCGTAAATTTTGCCCGGCCCATAGTTGTCTGGTAATACTCCTTCCGCAATGCCGGAATTATCGCCGACATATCGTACTCCTAACCCTTCCGAACTATTTCCTCGACGTGACCGTCACCTGAGCTGATGCGTCCGCGTTTGGTTTTTCAAATGGCATGTTGTGGAAATTTAGATAGACAAACTCACGTATGGCTGTTGATTCCAAAACCTGACCCCTCTTTAACATCAATCGGTGATTCTACCATCCGATACATGAGTAACAATTATGCTATATGTATGTCCCATTCCTTCGTAATAATCAATTAACGTAAACCAAACATCTTCTATAGTTTCAATTTGTATCACGTTTCATCCTTTGTTTATTTTCTTCATAACATTCAGTAAACAAGGTTCACCTCATATGTTGGTCCATTCCTTCCCGGCTGCATTCAATGTTTCCTGATCATACCGTGTGTAATTGTGTCTTACTAACATTCAGTAGGGCGCAAATCCACCTCATGCCGTGGCCCACTTTGAATAAATAATTTATTTATAATAGTCCATAGACATAATCCAGGTACCTGGTATAGTCTACCGGTGGGCTAGCAGGTAACCACGAAGCCTGTTAGCATCAAGATCACCAGTTCGAGCCCCGCCGAGTGCATGCTCGTAGGGGCTTTTTTGCAGAACATATCTTGACTAGCGGAAAACGCGAGAGCGTGAGATAGCAAAGTTCGATGAAATTCGACGAGCGTTTGGAAGGCTGGCTGAACCCTCTGCGCGATAACAATCAAGGCAAGAACCGTAGTGGGGGAGGAGGGAGAGGAGCCTACTTTATGACCCTGGATCTGAGTTACGACTAGGAAGGCAGAAAGACGGAAGTGCGAAGATAATAAATGGGATGGAAAAACAAAAACAAAAATCGTATCATGGTCCATCCTTTTCCCTTTCTTCATATCATGAAGTAAAACATATGCCCACTTCATACTACGGCCCTGCCTGGATATTTAAAAACAATTGTTTTTCCTATCCATTAAAACACTTCGTAATAGTCCATAGACGTATGCCAGGTGCCTGGTATATTTTACTTCGTATAGTGGTCCATTTTGTCGTCCTGGTATATTTAGTTCATGAATCTTCTTTCAACTCGCCGAGCTCCCACCCAGTGCCAGACCGTTGCTCGCCCACTCCCACGAGTAGAGCCCCGCCCTAGTTGGTACCCTTCCTTTCTGTCTCAACCCTTTCCAGCCTCCTGTGCATTTCCAGTGCAAACACCTACTGCAGTCTCCCAACATGATGAACCTCTTCCCCCTCCCCTCTCAATCACGCCAACGAACTTTCACATATCCACAAAGTCTTACACTTCTAAGTTCAATTTTCCACATCTTTGAAAAATCGCGACATTTAATTGGCGGTTTTGGCAGCCGGTCGTTTAATCTAGATCAAGGATCGCAGATTGATTGGTCAATTCAATTTTTCGATGCCACTATTTTGTATCCCACTCAATGCGTGGACAGACGGCAGTGATAGGCGTGCGAACGAACGCATGGTCAAAGTTGCGGAGGGATTGACAAAAACCCCTAGGCATCCCGTAATCAACAGAGGCTTTTCTACAAAAATGGAACGCCCGTACGCACCCGGCCATTGAAAGGCTTATCTGTGAACGGAGCAAACAAACGCCCTTCCTGTATGCTCTGCGCTCGGCCTTGCCGCGATGGCGTCCATTTCTCGAGGTGTGCGTGAGTGCACTTGCTTTCACTTTTATAACGTTTGCAAAGCCCTGCCCTTCACGCAGAGTCGCACAGCACGCTTTACCTACCATACGTCACATGGCCCTGCAGTAGATGGATCGCGCAACACTACTCTTGCTCGATCGTCGCCTCTTGCTACAAACGGCGCGTGAGACCAAGCGTTTTTGATCTGGAGCTAGACGCGTGCTGCGATAGAGGTACTGCACCATTTTTTAGCTGAACTCGTTTCTGGATGATAGGGCTCCGTAACCCAAAATGGTCGGACTTCCATTCTTGTGTTGGACAATTTTTCATTGTTTACGATACTTAGGGTCGTTCTTATCGGAGACATTGATTTTTTCAATATTTCCAATATTTTCAATATTTTAGTCTGAAGATTCGGAGGCGTTCTGTCGTTTTATTGGAAATTTATTTTTTGTGGTAGGCGGTTGCTTGATACTGGTTTCCCTATTTGTGGGGGTTTCATACTGGTCTACGGATATTGGGTTTTATATGGTGTGACGAGGCGTTATGATCTGAGATTATGGATGCCTCGTGTGGATGCCGCTCCCTCGCGGGGGTAGTCGACGATGTTAATGATACGACCCGGGCTTTGATACAACGATACTGCCTGTCTATATGTGAGTGGTGCAGCCTGTGACAACTCTGGTGCGGCTTCCCTCCTGTTTGTGGTTTATGTGGTGTGGCCTCTGACAAGAACGGTATTGGCTGATCTGGTGTGTGTTCGGTATTTGGTGCACGGTTATTTTATCTTTCCTCCTCGACCCACGTCATAGGGGCACGCCGCGTGGTTATACAGGACACGTTATACAGCAAGCATATATAAACACAATAATCGTGGGTTTCCGGGCCCGGAGCTTGCTGAAGGGTTGTTGTTATGGCAGAGGGGGCCGAGCTGCTCCGACAGCAGCTTGCGGAAGTGTCGCTTAATTTGGCTGAGCGAGACGCGATGCTGGAGGCAACGTTGGCTGAGCGAGACGCGACGTTGACGGCGACGTTAGCTGAGAGGGACGCGCGGGACGCGACGTTGGCGGAGCGCGATGCGGCGTTGTCGGCGGAGAGAGCGTTGAGGATATCTGCCGAGGCAGCGGCTCAGGGGGGTACCGCTGGGCGGAGCGGGCGGCCCATGCAGCATGCAAGTGTTGGGCAGCCTGTGCCGGAGCCAGGCTACCGTCACCAGACCCCCCGGCGCTCATCTTGTCCTTGAAAAATAGCATGCAAGTACCCAAGTTCGATGGGCGTAGCCAGCTTACCCTGTGGTCACACAGGCTCCAAACTTTCTTGTCGGCGCGGGGTCTGATCGGGGCGCTTGAGCCCACGAGCGACGCCATTCGAATAGCCGGAGGCTTAGGAGGGATGGAGCAGCGAAACCGGTCCATTTATCTTCATTGGCAGCAGAAAGTCCAGAAATGCGAGAAGGCATGGGAGTCTCTCATGGAAGCCTTGCAAGGGCAGCCTGTTGCGGAACGTATGCATGCCGCTGGGTCGGTGGAGGGAGCGTGGAAGGCGGTGATGGTTTGGTATCAGCCGCAGGGTGATACCGAGAGGGACGACCTGGAAAAAGAGTTCGAGAATATTGGAATGCAGGGGGATGAGGACCTCAAGCTGTTATTCGCCCGTGCCGAGGGGAAGCTCAATGTCTTGTCCGTATTGGGTATCAACAAGTCGGATCGCGAGGTTTCTCGCATACTCACACGTCGTCTTCCGTCAGAGTTGTACGACGTGGAGCAGCGCACTAGTCTGTTTCGGCCCGGTATCACGCGATCGGAGATGGAGGAAATCGTTCGCACCTCCCACGCTAACCGCAAGACGAAGGAGTTGGAGGAGCGGACGTTAGCGGCGGTCGTGCGAATGGCTGCAGCGCCGTTGGTGGATCCCCACGCCCTCGCCGTTGGTGGGGGTTTTTAGGGACGATTTGGAGGCGCCCGGCGGCAGCAGCAGCAGCAGCAGCAGCAGCAGCAGCAGTCGCAGCATGGAGGCGCAGGGCCACAGCAGCAGCAGCAGCAGCAGCAGCAGGAGCGGCAGTATGGAGGCGTCGGGCCACAGTAGCAGCGGCAGTATGGAGGCGCCGGGCCACAGCAGCAGCAGCGGCAGTACGGTGGCGCCGCGCAGCAGCAGCAGCACCCACCTCAGCAGCATCAGCAGCAGAGCAGCAGCTGCGACAGCTGGGGGGAAGACAACAGCAGCAGGGTGGGGGTGGAGGCCATAGTTACTAGCAGCAGTACCCACCTCAGCAGCAGCAGCAGCAACAGCAGCAGCAGCAGAGGCCGGGGGGCGCTGGTGGGGCAGGTAATACCGGAAGTGGGTGGTATCAGCCAGAATCACCTCCGCCTCCAGGAGCGTCGATGGGGGAAGTGTACAAGTGCGATCGGTGTGGTGCCCTCGGGGATAAGTCCACGATCTGTCGAGCACCGAAAGTTTTCTCGGAGGTATGCAGCACTTGTGGATCTTTCGGTCATACGGCCAGGCAATGCCGCGCTGCTCTGCCTACCCGTATGCATGCAAACATTGTCGCGGCCCCTCAGGAGTACTACAGCAGTGCCCCACCACCACCGGGAGCTTGGCCTCAGCAACAAACTGGCCACGCAATTCACGGCGACGAATTGGCGGGGGCGGTGAGGGCGGAGGCGTACAGCAATGGGACGGGGGCGGTGTGGTAGGCGGCGAACCGAAGTGGGGCGGGGGCGGTATGGGTGGAGGCGAACCGTACTGGGAAGGGGGCAGTATGGGCGGAGGCGCATCATACTGGGACGGGGGCGGTGTGAACGGCGGAATGCAAGGTCAACTAGATCCGGGAAGTGGAAATGTCGGGAGAGCTTACGAGGGCGGACCGCTTTCCTCGACTATTGAGAGCCAACCAACGCCCAGCGGCGAACAGCAGGTCAACTGGTCCACCCTCTTCGTGGCGCATTTGACATTTTTAGGCAACTGGCAAGCTCTTTCTGTTGGTGGTGGCATTGTGAGGCCAACACGGCCTGGGAGTAAGATTATGACTGGTGATAGTGCTGTGTCAATCCATTGCACTGGTGATAGTGCATTATTTCACAACAAGAGACCCCCTAACCCCGATGATAAGTTTTTTGTCATAGGCGATGGAAAGATAATGGAGGAGGTAGAGTTTTTCGGTTTTGTTGATCTCGTGATGCGCTGTACTGAGGACGTAGCAGTGACTCTGGGAAATGTGGCGTATGTTCCTGGGGTCCCCTTCGACCTTTGCTCGTTTAACGTGATCCAAGAGGAGCACGTAAATACCCTTGACCACAAAGGGGCGCACATGCTGAACGGGCGCGTGTTGTTCCTTATGGAGAAGTTCGGCAACTACGTCGAGGCCACTCGTGTAGCGAGACACGAGACAACCCCCGCACTTGCTGCTGCAGTGCTGAGGCCTGGTGGGCAGAGATGGATAGACGTCAACGACCTGCACTGTTATCTTGGCCACGCCCACGATGTCGTCTTACGTGAGACTGCTCGTCAAATGGGCATCAAGGTGACGGGCCATTCGGGGTATCGCGATGGGTGCGCGGGGAGGAAGGGGATCCGCAAAGCCATCGCCAAATCCACATCGCGCCTTGCTGAGAAGCGGATGCAGCGCCTGTTCGCCGACCTCGCAGGACATATACCGACGTCATCGGGCGGCGCTCGTAACTGTTTGATGATCGTCGACGACGCCACCAACATAGGCTGGCCGGTATTTTTGCCGGACAAGAGTGGGGCCACCGTCACCCTCGGTTTCCGTTCTTTCCTGGCGGCCGTAAATGCCTACGGGAAGCCTGAGTGCCTTCGCACGGACAACGCCACCGAATTCACTAACACCGAATTCCAAAGGCTGATGGCCGAGAACAACATCCACCGCGAGTTCACGTCCGTCGACGGTCCGGAGCGCAACGGGCGGGTGGAGCGGAAGCTAGGTGTTGTTGCCAAAGGAGGTCAGGCCGCATTGTTGGAGTTCCAGACCATGTTCGATGGTGTGGAGTTTCCGGCCAAGGCGCTCAACTACGATCGCACGTGGCTGGAAGCATGGACGTGGATGTGCAACGCGCTCAACCTCATGGCGCGGGTGGATGAAAATCCCGACATGATGTGCTCGTTAGAGAAGTTCCACGAGAGGCCTTACAGGGGCCCGGTGCTTCCATTCATGCTGCCGGGACGCCACAAGGCCAAGAGGGCGGCCAAGTAGGAGCCGAAGGGCGAGCGATGCTTCTACCTGAACTCCGGCAACGACCACGCCTCGGATTACAGCAAGCTCATGTTGTCACCATCCGGCATCGCGAGCTACTCGACCGATGTGACGTGGGGCTATCGATGCGCGCCATTCGATGCAGGGACTACGGTAGCCGGTTCTCCGTCGCGGGCCAAGGAGGGGGCTGTTGCCCCAGCTCAGCAGCCGCAAGCGCCGCGGGGCTTCGAGGTGTGGTACCAGCCGTCGGCGCCATCGACTGGTGTCACGCCACATTATTCGCCTACGCCCCTGCCTGCTGCGTCGTCCGTACCGCAGTAGCAGGAGCCGACGTCAGCAACCGTTGACTCCTCGCCCTCACCTCCGCCCCCTGTGTCGGAGGTGCCGGTGCAGCAGCAGCAGCAACCTGGGGTATCGCCGGCGGCGACGCGGTCGGCGTCGCGGCAGCAGGGGGGCCTGGGTACCCAGCATGGGTTACTTTCGATGCTAGCTGCTCGGGAGAATATCGCCATGGTCATTGCCGACCGGTCTCCGCCGCACATGCCCCGCCCCTGAACTGTCTTCATGCCCTGCGAGTGAGTTGGTTACGCCCGACTCGTATCGCAAAGCGTGCGAGGATGAACACGGAGACGTGCAGTTTCACGCTATGGACACTGAGTTTGACGGTCTGTACCGCGCGAAGACGTTGAGTGCTGTGATCGACGAGAAGGGTAGAGGCACGTAGCAACGAAACGGTACCAACGTGATCTCTGCTAGGTGGGTCTATTCTTGGAAGGTTAACGAATTTGGCAGAGTAGTGCGAGCAAAAGCGAGGTTGGTAGCGAGAGGCTTTGGGCAGCGTGCAGGAGTAGACTATTTCGAGACCAATTCCCCGTGTCCATCCGTTGCGAGTATTCGTTTGCTGGCTGCCATCGCGTGTAAGTTGGGGTTGGATTTATGCCAATTTGATGCCGAGCAGGCGTTTGTCCAGTCAAAGCTAGGTGAGGGCGTCTACATGCGCCTCCCCAAGGGGTGCGGGTCGATGTCCGGGAAGGTGGTCAAGTTGTGTCGCAGCTTGTATGGTTTGAAGCAGGCGTCGCGGCAATGGCACCAGCACTTGGTACGTGGTATGCGGAGTCTTGGTTTTGAGCAGTGTGAGGCTGATGCGTGTGTCATGCGACTGGTGGAAGCGGGGGCTGTTTCTATCGTACTAGTAGTGCATGTGGATGACATATTTGCGATGGGACTTAAGAGTAGGTTTTGTGAGGACCTAAACCAGTTCGTTCCTATCAACAACCTGGGGGAGTTGCGGTGGTACGCAGGTTGCCGATTCTCTCGAGACTGGGATGCAGGGAAATCGACGACATTACAGCAGGTTTTCGCTGAGAGCACCGTAGCGAAGTTTGGTGTCACCCGCGGCAAGTGCGTTCCTGCGGGGGTTGACCTAACGCTTGAGGTGTTTGACAAGGATGAACCAGACGCAGATGAGCCGTTTCGGTCGTTGGTAGAGCATTTGATGTGGCTAGCGAACCAGACCCGCCCGGACATCCTTAACGCGGTTCGGGCGGTGGCGAGATACTCTGCAGCACCCAAGTTGTTGCATTGGCCGGCAGCGTTGCACATCCTTATGTACATCAGATCTACGAATACGTACGGTATCACGTTTCTGAGGAGTCTTAGTAATTGAGTTAAGCTGGAGTTGTACGTGGATGCGGACTACGCGCACGAGGCCAATGACCGGAGGTCTGTCTCTGGTGTAGTTAATATATACAAACATGTATCAACCCGAAAAAAATGGAAAAATTAGCGTTCCAATAAATGGAAATCCTGTCGTCGATTTCCATTATTTCCAAGGCAGTGCTCCGACCAAGGCTATCGCTCCACGCTGGAGCCATCGTATAGCTTTAAACCTCGACCAGAAGTATCCAACATCATGCCCGGTGGAAGTAAGCCGTCTGGGCCTCCGGAGAACTCTTCTTCGAGTCGGACGAGACAACAATTGAACCCCTTCAGTTCTTCAGACGCGCGGTCTTCGAACCTTAAACGTGCGATCGGTAGTCTCCTCGTACTGCTCTGCCTGTTGCCGTCAGCGTCTGCCACACACCATGCTCCCAGGACACGGGCGCCTATCTACGAGCCACACCGTGCCACATGGGCAGAGTTCAGAGAATATCTACGTCGCCGGAAGGCCTTCCGTAGAACTGTTCGAATGTCCGAGGAGAGTTTAGAGTTGCTCGCCAACCTCGTTCGTCCAGCTCTCCAAAAGGACGAGCGCTTTGGAAGTGAGTGCACCTGGTATCTACACGAGTAGGTTCTTTGGGGCCCAGCTACGGCACAGCAGCGCTGTCTGGTAGCGTCTGTCATGTAGCGTACTCATCGCATTTGGAGGCCCTGCGTCGTTGCGCGTCAACTGGTGGTGGTTCCGAAATCAGTCAGGACTTTGTACTGCATCTGCTATGTACGGTATGTAGTCATGAGCAAAAACTACTTCTGTATATATTGTACGTACTCGTATGGGCTGGTTCAGGCATATCACCCGAAATTTCGTCAGTCACGAATGTCGCATGCAATACATATTTGGTATCATACTGACCGCCATGATCAGTAGCAGAGGGTGACGTCGCCAGGTTTTTGGTCAGGGACCTAGCACAGGCGCTACCGCCGAAAAAGTGGCCCAACCAATCACAGGCCTTCAAAATGAACAACAATAGTCAGGCGTTTCCGTAGGAAAACGTTTTTCCACCCAATTTTTGTTTCCTGAACGAGCCGCGTCCAGGTGGTCCAAGTCATTTGTGTATAAAGTTTCACGCAAATATTCGAAGATAGGCTTGCGTATGATCATATTAAATAAGTCATATTCAACGCCCAAAATCGATTATATGCTGAAACTAAGTAATTACGAATCAACGCCTATTTTTGCACTTTTACCGCACAAAAGTCAAAATGTCCACGCCGTTTTTCGGAGATAGACCCTGACATTTGATACACGGGATATATGCGCCCTACTCGAGCCTTTTGCGAATGGTTATTTTTTGTTGTTTTTTTTTTCGCCGGAAATGTTTGATCTCTTAAGACCCAAATTTCCCGAAACATTACAAAACAAACCATCCCTGACGAAAAAGAAAGACAAAAAAACCTAACTCCTTAAAGTCTCGGGCAGGGCGCATAAAACACGTGTGCCAAATTTCAGGGTCTATCTCCAAAAAACGGCGTGGACATTGGCCACTGAATAGGTTTTCGGCGGTAGCTTGAACCAGCCTGTACGTATATTCATAATACCAGGTTTGCCAGGGTACCAGGTGCCAGGTGTGCCAGGGAACCAGGTACCAGGTACCGGTACCAGGTTCCAGGAGTGCCAGGTACCAGGTATGTGAGTACTTGGGAAAATACATTGTATGACGTGTCGTCGCTCGGACCAGGCGTCGAGCATCTGTACACCGAACCGCGGTGCTTTTGTTGCCATTGGCAACATTTCACGGTGCGTGTCTTTGCGGAGTATTGTTTCCGATGATCGCAAGGTGCGGCACGTACGTACCAGTACGTGGTACCTGTACGAGTACGTACGAAGTACCAGACATACGAGTACTTGGTGACATATTTGGTGGGGTCGATCGTACCTCGCGTCGACGATATGTACCTCGAACTTTGGTGCTCGTATCTTCATGTGGAGTAGGCCACTGCTGTGCGCGTCATTGTTCGGTGGGGTTAGTTTTGTCGCGTACGTTTTGGAGAATTGCACGGTGCTCTTTGATGTAGCACAGAAACGGCGAGAAAGATGCCGCAGCTGCTGCAGTGTATGGGGTTGCAAGCTGGGTCAGGGTGGACATGAACATCGTTATTTGTTTCTGTCGGTGTTTCTCGTACTCACGACTGCGTTGCACGAAGTATGGAGTTATCGAGGTGGAACTCCGGCTGGCGATAGGCCTTCGAATGCTCGTTGGGGGCTCCTACCTGGATGTCGCATCGAGGTTTGGCATTTCACACTCCATGGTATACACAACCGTGTAGCAGGTCATCGACGCCATCAATAACTCCCCTGGAGTCGGCCAGTGCTTCTTTCCGCAGACAGAAGAAGAGTATCGACCGTTTGCCGAGGGATTCGAGGTGAGACTACGTACGGTGCACTCAAAGAGAAAAATGGCACAGCAAATAGTGCAATGGCGGTCGATTTGTTATTTTCGACACACGACGTCGAATTATTCAACCTCTACCCTCCCGACAGGGGGTACCTGACACCGTCCCCTCCCTCTACGCATGAACAATAACCATTTAAAACTGAACACAGGGGGTTGTAGAGAGCCGTCCCTTTCCCCCTGCTTGTAAAACGGAACACAGCCGACGGTAGATCCCCCCCCCCCGCCTGATTGATACAAGGCCTTCCAGATTACTACAATACCACTATAATAGGCGGCGCTGCGAACTATCGTAGGCCGAAGCTGCGTAGTGACAGCGACTGCAGCAGTAGTGAGCGGTATAAAGGAGTTATGAGCTTACTCGAATGTGAACGAGAAGGCCCCGAAGATAGGGGTGTGATCGGCAGGCAGATTAATCGATAGACCCCAGGTATCAATTCGACGGAAGTTGACGAGGGAAGATAGTGCTGAAGTATTTTCGCGATAAAAATCAAGGCGAGAACCGTAGTGGGGGGGGGAGGGAGAAGAGCCTAATTTGTGATCCCGGATCTGAGTTACGACTAAGAAGGAGAGAGAAAGGAAGGGCGAAGATAATATATGGGATGGACAAAACAAAAGAAGGTATCTTCCACACCTGTGTATACTCTTGCAACGATAATCCACTAGGGAAACCAACCGCTGACCGCGCCTGGTATCATCGACACCTTGCCTTCCCACCTGCTTATGTACGTGTCTTTCACGCCACTGTTGAGGAGATCGCGAACATTGCTCGACACTCACATCTTACATCAGAATGCGTCGCTAAGCCGTAATACTACACGCTGAAGTACGAGTAAAACTATGCCAGTATGGTATGCCCGTAAGGAACATGACCATGCAGCGTACCACCAAGCCTCGATCAAGCAGCAAAGCAGAACAATCATACGAGGTATAGTATGTTGCACGAGGGATGTGTTATGTTTTACGATATTAAACTCGGTGTGAGG
This sequence comes from Saccharina japonica, assembly GCA_008828725.1. Taxonomy (NCBI): domain Eukaryota; class Phaeophyceae; order Laminariales; family Laminariaceae; genus Saccharina; species Saccharina japonica. The sequence goes on along the minus strand of MEHQ01003202.1, from coordinate 69,826 downwards.
GTTTGCGCTTCTCCGGTACTGCCACGCAAATAGCATACATTGAAACACCCTGGATACACCCAGATACACTGGAACACAAAACGTGTTACTCCATTTGTTTACGACCCCGGAGGGGGGGGGGGTCAGGTGTATTTTTCCCAAATCGGCCGCCCTTGATTTGTGCGTAAGAGAGTATAGTCTACCTATATTTTTTTTCTGAGAGCAGGCCTGGCTATTTGTTTGCGACAAGCTGTGCTTTATGCTTTGTTGTGTGTCCTCCGTACGCCTTCCCGGCCCTGCATTTGTCCGTTCGTACTTCAGGCCAAGAGCTCCAACGGTATATTCAATAATGTTGTGTCCGCCACCGATGGTCTGTTCAACAAGCGCCGCCTGCCAGGAACACCTCCAGCACCTTGTCGTACTACTCAAGCAGCAAAACTGTATGCGGCTTCAACGTACAGGCGATATGCGATGCCAACTATAGTTTCAGCAGCATCTCGATCGCCGCCCCGGGAGCTGCTAACGACTGTTCAGCGTTGAACCGATCTGCCCTGGCGAAGGCAACTATGCGCCTTCCAGACGGGTACCACATCATTGGGGATGCGGCGTACCCAATCAGCGAGAAGTTGCTCACGCCGTACCCTGGAAAAATCATACCGAAGGCCCAAGACTCCTTCAAATTTCACGTCAGTCAGCTGCATGTGCAAATCCAGCAGTCATTCGGTATCCTCGTGTCAACATGGGGCATTCTGTGGAAGCCCCTCTCTTGGTCGTTCTCAGGCCGGTCTGACGGGTTCGTCGCCGTCTTCCACCTGCACATCTTCTGCCGAGATGAGCAAACGCCCCTGGTTGCTGCGGGAGAAGAAGACACCGAGACGGGAAAGGGCCGAGTCCAGCTGGCGCCGGGCGGCGTTCTTCCGCATTCGTACAAAAGTGCGGTCGAACCGACAGGCTCGGGAGCGGCCAAACGGACGCGAAGCGGCGACACTCCTGCGCGAGCGGCGCCGGCTACGCTTTTGATGTACAACATACAGTTCCGCCCGGAAGAGAACCTCCTGAGGAATGCGTAGATTACTGAGAACTGTTTAGCACGTTGTTTATCGACCTTCAAGTCTTGTAAGGCGGGGGCGAATGCGGGGTACAAGGAGATGGGAGTGGCGTGCGGAGGTGGGGTATATGCTGGAGTAGAAGCTATCGGAAATAGATCATGTGGCCGTGAAAGGGTGATCGTTTAGTAAGGAAAGAAGAGGGTCGCGTGTGACAATAAGCGCTTGTTTAAATGGCCTTAATAATAAAAAGGCTGGTGAGGTGCTCGTGATTTGATTCGGTATGTACATTTGACCGCGTGGTTGGCAAAACTCCAAGCCGAGAGTTCGAATACAGAACTGACCCTCGTGACCCGTAACAACCCATGCCCCCCCCTATCTTAGATATAGGTTGTGTTTGCATCGGTTGTCACCTCAAAACCCCCAGCACAGTAAGGATGCTACAGTTTATGGTCATACAACCACAGCCATGCATGAACATCAAGTACCCCTCCCCCCCTCCCCCGCGCGCGCAAGGAGTATCTACCAGTCCAGACAAACAGTGGGGGGCGTGGTTTTTGTACGATCTTGAGGCTACCCGGTGCAGCTGCGCCCCGTCAACGGATCTAATTTAGGAGAGCAGAGTGTTGGTTGTCGAGCGTCCGATACCAAACTCAAGCCCTGCCCCGCACCCCGCCCCCCCCTCAGGTTTTCCAGCCAGTCTTAGTGTGCAGTGGTTTGTATAATATCGATTTGGTTGCGAGAGTGCCCCAGTGTACTTGGCCCTCGCCCATTACGTTCTTGGTTTAGTTGCAGGTTGATAGAGCGCAAGTGTCTTTCCGGGTTTGGCAAGCGAAAACGCAAGGGGTATTCGATATTGACATCCGAGTGTACTCTCTGTCATTGTGACAGAACCCCCAAACCACACGGAAGTTTAGGCGAAGACAAAACTCAAACCTACACCCTCCAATACTACGCCAGACACGAGGCGAGGTACACTGGGGGACTTGCCCAACCCCCCCGCCCCCCCCCGCCAATCGCCAAACCACACGAAAGTTTAACCGAAGACCAAACTCAAACTTTCACCCTCCATCACTGCGCCAGACACAAGGCGAGTTACAGCGGGGTACTCGTGCAAAAACAAAAATGGACCACCCCCCCTCCAACTGGTTAAGCACACGGACGATTTTGCAAGACAAAACTCTAAATTAAACCCTTTAATACTACGCCAAATACTAGCCCAGCTACACCGGGGTATTCGCGCAAAAGCAAAAAGAACACCCCCTCTCCCTCCAACCGCCACCTCACACGGAAGGTTTTGCAAGACAAAACCTAAACTTACACCCTCAATTGCTACACCAGATACGAGGCGAGCTACACCGGAGTAGTAGCGAGCAAAAACAAAAGGGGGTGGGGGGGAGGGGGGGTTCAAGGCCTTTGCCTCTTGTTTCCGACGCTGCGCATCTGGATCCCTGCACTAATATTGTGTTTTTAAGTTACAGTGGCAACCATCACCTTGCTCTCCTATTGAATTTGAAATACCGACGGCATTACTAACGGTTATGTGGACACGACCAAAAACGAAAAGACCGCCCACTGCATCATCAGGCTCGGACGCACAACGACAAGGAGGGTGCGAGGGGGGTGTGCTCTCGTTTCTGACGATCGACAACCAACAACTTGCAACACCTAAATCATTATAATGAACGGGACCCGGCTGCACCAAAAACACTTTCAAAACAAAACACAAACTTTACACTCTCCATTATTTTGTGAGAAAAGGAGGAAACTCACGTTAGGGTTAAGCCGGGTTTCACCTATTAATAGTATGCCATTAACCCCACTGTACTCTTTATTGAAAGAACAAAAAGGTGGGGAAGAGCTATAGTAGCACCAGCGTGCATGCGTTCACAACCCAAACTAGTATGTCTGCTGCACTGCCGTGACTGTGTGACTCCCGATCGTCAACCCTAATAGGTTATCGAGGACGGGGAGGGCGGCGTAGGGCGAGTGCGCGGACAACCGTGAGGCGGGGGGGGGCACCGACACACTTCAACGACTCCCGATACAGAGCATGTCGGATTCGTGTAGCATTCAACCATCCGTTAGAGACCATGACGTTCCAGTGACGCTTCAATTTTCCTCTCGAGCCCATCACGCATTCGTTTCAAAATCTGTAAGCGCGTTTGGTTCGCGTCCCCCCCCCCTTCCGTTCCTTCAATAAAATATCCGCAACGCACTGCCCGTGCAAGTTCCTGTGCTGTTTCAGCAAATCCCAATCGACGACGGCACGATCCTCCGTACTCGCGCGACTGGGTTCCGGTTTGAAGGCATCTACTACCGATGCCACCAGCTCCTTAACGTTGGTGGCCATAGCAACACTCTCAAGACGCTCAGATTTCACCTTCTTCGCGCTAGTTCCCACTGAAACACTGGCTTCCCTGGCCCTGCGGTTCGTTTCGGCCCTACTTTCCCGGTCGCCCTCCGCCGTTGCCGTTGATCCCACTCCCTCCTTGTCCCCACTGGTACCGCAATACTATCGCGTGACATCGCCCGGCAGGAGGTTGTTGCACACTTCGATGAGTGTGGGGGTACTACGGAACAGCTTCGCCGAAGAGGTACGAGACGTTGCGGTTTTTTGGCGGTGGTTACGCGGCGAAAATGTTCTGGCGGGCGCGCGCAGGATTCACGTCTTTTGATTCGTGTTGCCTGCATGCGCATGTCGGTGGGAATCCTAAGACGCGCGATATTCATAATCGATCTACAGGAGAGAGGTGTTTGACACAACTGCTCGCGACGGCCGTCGTGTGCACGTCCCCAACCCTACACTACTTTTACTTGGCTCTACTCTCCACATTACAGTGCCATTTTGTGATTATTACGTTATTCAAAATAAGTAAAATACACCGAGAGAACAACGGTCCAACAGCAACATCAAATGAACACATACTCACTGATGGCGCTGTATGTGGGGCGGAGTAAACGTCGACCGCAGGGGCTCGCTGCTGCTACTATTTATGTCCTCTCCATTGGTTGCGGGGACTCGATGCCTTGTACAACTGGCGTTTGATATCGTCTGGGGTGGTCACGGTGGTGGGTGCCGTCGAAATACATGCATCTGCCCGTGAGGCATCGTAGGCTCAGAGAAAGACAAGTAGCCATAGTACACCACTGGTATAAGTTGTACCATTGTGAACTCTGGCGTTGTTCCTGTACTAAACAGGAATCCCAACTTAGTCACGTACCGCTGCCATCGCTCACCACCACTGAAACGCCTCCCATAAATTGTCGTGGCTCCCAGACTGCTTTAATTTTGCGTCCTGCGTGTTCCATCCCGCCTTCACCTCGTTGAAAACAGCGCACAGCTTTTCCGGTGTGGCATTGGGCATCATGACTTCGTTCTGGTCAATGTCGCTCACGTATGGGTCTGTGGAGATCCTGGCGACCTGCGATTGGCATAGTGGCAGATGATGTGAGCGATGTACTACTCTCTTGGTAGGTGTAATGTTTCGTAGATGGTGTACGCGGCCGGATAAGTTTTACAGATACACCAAAAAGTACAAAGATGGTACTGCGCTGACACAATACCATGCATTGACTCACGCCCCAGTGCTAAGCGACAAACACCCATCATACATACTGACTTCAGTCGGATACACGATCTAAGAGCGTCCGGGATAGGATAATAAGTAGTTGAAGGCTGTAAAATCGTCTTGTCATAACTTGTGACGCCTTTACTGGTGTATGATTACTACGCCTGTCCTAAAACGTACCTGGTGTATGGTACACAAGCTGAAAAAGGAGCAGGGTGGAGGTAAGAGCAGAAAAATAGGCGTGTTAACGGGGGCGCTTAAGTCGGGTACCACACTTGTGCTATATTAACATCAGCCACATTAAACTCTTTATTGCGGTAGGTTTCCGCAATGCCGACCCAAACCGTTCGTTTCTTCCCCGTCTGCTTGTTGCCCAGTTCTCGCCTTGTACACGACAGCCGAGACTGGAAAAGTAGTTCCCGGTGCTTGTCGGAAACAACCAAGCCCAGTTTCAGCGTAAACAGTGTGCTTCGACCTCCGGGTGTTGGTGATGATCGGATACTCCCCCCTGTCTTGCTTGTTGATGACGGCGAGGACATCAGACGCTAAATACTGTTTTCCTCCGAACTTCAGGGTAGTGGTTGCGTCGACAGAAAACCCAGTCCTCTTCATGGCCACGCGAAGCTTAAGAAGGACACCCTCCGGGATAGGCGCTGACGGGATAAGCGCTGACGGGGGTGGTGGGCTCGGGAGACTTGGGGGCTATTCACCTTCGTCACCTGTGTTCGAAACGCAGTGAGCACCGGGCGAAGGAGCAAACTTCAATACATTTGAAACAGAGTTGCGCAGCAGCTGTAATCCTCCGTGTACGAGTAGGTACAATGCTACATTCGTATAGATGAGAGTCGGCTAATTTTTCCGACTAATGCCGAAGGTGCCGGTAACCAACTCAACGACTTTAGCGACTATCGGCAAGTCGGCTGGCAACCAGCCAGCCGATTCAGCTCTCGCCAGTCCAAAACGGAGGGTGCCCCGCCCAACTAAGAACAAATACATCCTGCATTCAGAAAGCTTTCCTACAACTGTGGAATCCCGATAATAAGTGAGATAGTCGGCACCTCACTTCCAGTACTGCATGCAGTACTTTTAATACCTGTTCACTGCATGCAGTACTTTTAATACCTGTTGTTAGGTAAACGTGCCTACATTTTGCGAAGTGTTTGAACCCACGACACGAGGGCGGTCCTGAAGGGGTACTTGCGCGTAGTAGGCGGTTCGGTTTGGCCCTATTGATTAGTTCTACCTGGTATACAGCAGTGTAAAGTACACACCAGAGGGTAACGTACGAGGTACCTGGTACATGGTATGAGTAAGAAAGACCGCTGTAGTTGGTGTGCCCGCCCGAAGCTCTTTACACGTGTGTACCTGCCGTGCAAGCTTGAGCTTGCGGTACATGTGACACGTGCAACAATCCACACCTCGGACAGATCATATCCTATTTTTGGGATCTACCAGGCATCAAAAAGACAGACAGATCCTGGAGCTGTAGGATACGCGGGATCTAGATCATATTTCACTCATGGGGTCTGCACTATGTAACTCTTACTCGTATACACATTTGGGCCTGGGTGGAATGAATATGATCTTCTGTAGTTATTTCGCACACGTTTGCCCTGGGTGGGATCTGTACGATCTAGATATTATGCACAACTTTTCCATATCAACCAAAAAGGATCTACTATAGTTTTTTAGTATAACCACTGTCAAACGTGCTCTGTGTAGCCGCGTGCCTATACCGTGGGTTGTCAAGGAGGAGTAGTAGATAATGTACACTCGTATCACCACGTACCAAATACACACCAGGTGAGCCAATACCGTTCTTGTCAGAGGCCCACCATAAACACCACACACAGGAGGTAAGCCGCACCAGGTTTGTCACCGGCTGCACCCCTCACACATATACGAGCAGTATCATTCTATCAAAGCCCGGGTCTTATCATCATTGTATCGCAGACTGCCTCTCGGGGCAGCTCCATCTCTCCACCTACGAGGCATACTAAATAATTCCCCGATACATAATACGAAACCCCACAATATATGAAACCACCACATACGGGAAATCAGTATCGAGCAACCGCATACCCCAAACAGCCCCCCTATTCGGTGCGCGATACGATAGGTCCCGAATAACTTATCACCAATTGCCCGGTAAAACGGCAAGTCCCAAATTCCATAATAAATCACTGCCAAGGTAAAACGGCAACCCCAAATTCCATCCTTCACTGTTGCCAAGGTAAAACGGCAATCCCGATACCAAATCTCTCAATCTTGATTCCAGTATATATCTCCTAAACTATAGCGAGACAGTAACTACGGGGAGGGGAAAATCCAACAAACGTGAGTATGCTGGTAAAACCTTCAAACAAAATCAATAACACCGTTTTCACATAAATACCGTACTGGCCGATAACATCGGCCCCCCTGTTGTGTATTCTGTAAGAGCACAACAGCAGAACATCTCTGATGTAGAACCCCTCAAATCAAATCATAGCAGCCCCCCTGCTTGACACTCCCCTCGGAAGTATACAAGAAGACAACAATCCGCATCTGAATCCAAAAGTACTATAGGTATCAGTAATTGGTTCCCCTGTACGTTGTACGCAGTTAACCAATAGCCAGAGCGTACGGCACGATTCATCAAGACCATCGGCATAGTATATTGGCGTATTAACCTTATTCAACGTATGGGTACCTCCCAACACTTTTTCCATTTCCTTAAGAATATCTGAAGTTGCACGTTTATTCTTCAAGTTATTTCCAAAAACATCCCATGCACATCGAAAACTCTCACTATTATCCCCCAAAACCAAATGCCCCAAAACCTCCGGAAAAACAAAAACAAACAAACGAACCAGTGGATGAAATCACAACAAGTTCAGCACAGAGTCACGGTCAAGCGAAACGTCTCAGCATGCAACGGTTTGATGAGAAAGTCGGCATGCTACTCTGCCGACCGTACGTGTTAATCTCAAACTACCCGTTAGACACATGCTCCAGACATCTACGTCCCATAATCAAACCATATACAGACACCAGCGCCCATAACTGCTCCACCAGAGGCAGACCTCCGGTCAGTAGCCTTGCGCGCATAGTCCGCATGCACGTATGATATAACCCGACTCCACTATCTGCGATGGAAAGTCTTCGTCGTGTTACAGAGTATAGCTACTATCTCCCCCCTGCTCGGTAGACGACAAAATATTCATCGCATGGTTGACAGTAAAATGCTGCGATATCAGTGTGACTCCAAACACCCTCAGCACTAAAATCAACACCAAACTCCAGTCCAAACCCACAAACCAGAAACATCAGCGATTTGTATCAAATAAACGCCGCAGACAACGAAACAAACAGAACGTCGTTGTCGTTGTGTGCGTGCACTCACACGTACAAGACTGCTCGGTCCAGCGTTATAGTTCAACTATCCTCCTATTAAAACAAGCATTTAGGTCCTCGATATACCAGGTAAAGCATCGTCTTTCAATCATACCCCAGGTCATGATAATGGACTGCCATAACCGGATAGGTGATAATTTACAGCTGTTGATGCTGTTCTTTTCTAGTATTCTGACATCGTATCGTGTAGATCATGATCTGTCCGAGGTGGGCAACATTCAAAATCGTACGAACTCGTACGAAAGTGCGAACTTGGTGCTCACCGTTCTCACCATCAACCAAGAGGTAATCCATGTACGGGCTCGTACTCCTATTTGTTGGTTTTGTTCACAGAAGCGAGAGCTTCAGCAATCTTCTGTGCATCCTTCTCTCTCGCCATGTGTGGGATGCCACTCACGCTGCACGCATACCGCAACATCAATTGCGTCCACGGAGAGTGGGGCTTGCCAGCCATGCGACGTAGCGCCTTGTTTCGCGCTGCTGTGTGGCGAGCAGAGGGTTCGCGAGCAGAAAAGTTCGGCGGAGATGAGCTAGCAGGCGCTTCTAGCACCACAGCCGGCGTTACGCCAACGTCCGTGGGGGTGCCACGGCCGGGCGACTTGTTGTTGGGCTTCGTTGACAAGTCCGGTGCGCCCAGCCAAGTGAGACCTAACGGCGGTCTGATTCGTCCGAAGACAAGGAGCCTGCATCACACTTGCCTTGTACAACTTCGCTGCTGTTACACTACTGCTGCTGCTGCTGCTGCTGCTGCTGCTGCTGCTGCTGCTGTCGTCCTGGGGCTCCACGCTCCCAGCACCATTGCTCGAAGACCCTCCCCGACCTTTGGCAGCTACCTTCCCCCCTCAGGTCGCTGGGCCGTCGAAGAGATGGTGCTGCTGTGGCTGGTGCTGCATGTTGCCTCGCCCTTGCCCTCTTGCTTGCAGCCACATCTACGCGCGTTTCCCCCCCTGAAAATCCAGGCATCCACTTTCGCACTGGGGCCGCCCTCCGCTTGCTGGTGCTGTTGTCCATGGTGTCGCCGGCTTGCAGGATCCTACTTGGCTTGGGTGCTTTCCTCTGCAGTCTTACGGATTGTTCGCTCATGCTTGCTCTGTGGCGACGCGAGGGTTGCGAGTGTGGTCTTGGGTTTTTGAAAAAACAGATACGAAAAAAGCGCGAAGCAACACCGGCCTCGACAATACTCGTAATGCCCCAAGAATGCCCGCGTTTTTTCATGGAAATCCGGGAAAGAAATGACGCGTACTATGTGCAGGTTGCACCTGCAAATGTTTTTGTGCAGGTTGCCGGTTTTAATCTGGGTGCGGCTGGCCTTTTGGGCCGCATGTTGGTTTTGGAAACACTCCATCAAAACACGCGGCGGAGACGCGTCGCTGCCCCGGCCGACGTCGTACTACCCAAGGGATCGGGGTTCGGGTTCAGGTTCGGGTTCGGGTTCGGGTTAGGGTTAGGGTTAAGGGTGTGTCTGGGGTTGGCTTGGTCTGGGTCGACGGGCAAGGATGAAATTGGGCACACACAGCCTGCACAAAAAACAGCAGGTGCAACCTGCACATAACGCACGCCGGAAATAAATATTGGAAATATTGAAAACAAGGGCGACGGCGGGCGAGCGACCGAGCGAGCGGCGGCGGCAGCGGGCGATAGACGAAGGCGTCGCAAGGCCGCCACGATCGACCGAGCGGCGTTGGGTGCGCGGTCGACGGAGCGGCGGCGGGCACGCGGTCGATGGTACGGAGTGGTTGTTGTGTAGAGCAGCACGGTACACAGTGCTATATGGTACGCACAGCGTCTCAATGTGGTACATGGTTGTGTATGCATCAGCACCATGTTGTGTGGTACAATCAACTGCCACCCCCCCCCCCCCAAACGGAAGTACACCAGCCGCGGGGAGGTTGGGGCGCCCGTCGTGCCCGGGCGAGCACGGGCCGCCGCGCTATCCGAGGGCCAGCTTCGCCCCTTTCGCACACCAGCACACCCTCTCTCGTCGACATCCGGGGTCGAGACAGCCAAGGGCGCTTCCGGCACCGCCCACCGCAGACGTTCCTCCACACTAATTCCAACTGAAAAGACATACTACGGCCTACAACACCGTACGCCGTACATCACGCTACGCCATATATACGCCCTACATCATTCCAAATAATTACACAGCAGCACAGCAATACGTACAGCAGTAGTAGTAGTATAGTAGTGGTAGTAGTAGTAGTAGTAGCAGTAGTAGTAGTAGTAGTAGTAGTAGTAGTAGTAGTAGTAGTAGTAGTAGTAGTAGTAGTAGTAGTAGTAGTAGTAGTAGTAGTAGTAGCAGTAGTAGTAGTAGTAGTAGTAGTAGTAGTAGTAGTAGTAGTAGTAGTAGTAGTAGTAGTAGTAGTAGTAGTAGTAGTAGTAGTAGTAGTAGTAGTAGT
>MEHQ01003202.1:0-58083 GCA_008828725.1 Saccharina japonica | reverse complement strand
AGCGAATGTTGGTAAGTCCGTGAGAGTGGGTGGGTTGGTGGGTGGGTGTGGGTGGGTTGGTGTCGGTGGATCGGTTGATACGTGGTTGACTGCGTGTGTGGATCGTGACCCAGTTCTTATTTTGTATTTTTGTGTCTGTCCGCTTTATACCGGCCCCGCCCTGGCGTGGTTCGGGGTACCACTAGTACCTATAAATTGCTCTTAATGCGTAGATGTATCTATTTTGGCTAATACTCAGACAAAAACTGTCCCCGGGCCCCGGGCAATAAGTTTTTTCCGGAAATAGTCGAACTCCTTGAAAAAATGTCGAGCGGTCCCTGCTGCTGGCCGCGGTGTACGATCAATGCCGCCCTCTCCGCCACCCCGGCACCGACTCCGCCCGTACGAGGCCAGAGCCCCTCTCCGTCCCTATCTCGCCCGGCGCCCGACTCTCCTTTTGCTCGCCGTTCCTGTCGGCGGCCGTTCTAACGCTCGATCGGTGTCGTCGCGAAAGCACCCGAACTCATCTCTGAAAATAATCCGTGTCCATTAATATAATACCAGATCATGTCTTCGTTTTTGAGCCGGAACCGTCCTTATATTCCAACCACACACACACCCCGCGACGCAAGTACAGCAGCCGCTGGGAGGTTGGGGCGCCGGTCGTGCCAGGGCGAGCGCGGGCCGCCGCGCCACCCGCGGGCCGGTTTTGCCCCTTGCTCATCCCAGCAAACCCTCTCTCGGCGAAATCCGGGGCCGAAACGGCCCAGGGCGCTTCCGGCACCGCCCACAGCACGTGTTCCTCCACACTACAGTAATTCCAAATGAAAAGACATACTACGGCCCACAACACACTACGCCCTACGCCCTACGCCCTACATCATTCCAAATTAGTTATACAGATTTCTGTCTCCGATAAGAACGACCTAAAAGTGGGATATATGGGAAAATGAAAGATGGAGGCACTTCTGCATGGTGAGGGGCACCTACTACGTTAGGGTGGTAGCGCACCAAAGTAATATACATGAGGAGACGATATTAACGTGGCTCTTGAACCCTAGAGGTTTTGATGACCAGGGCCTCCAGCGAGCCTGCATCATACACTGCTGCACAGCGGTATCGTTGGAGATGCATTGGTTTGTTTCTCGAACTACAGCAGTATGCACGCGTTCTGCTTGAGTAGAGGCAATATGTCACCTTTGTGGGGCCGATTCAGTCGCTTGCAGGACTACTGTAGCTTCTTCCTGGAATCGTGAAGCCATTCCACGGTCCCGTCTTACGGCCGCACGTGTCCACAGTATTTCGATTCGTCGTAGGAAGCTAACTTAGTGGTAACGCATGGCTTTCACATTTGGTGGCCTGGATTAATACTGTCGGGGTCCTCCCTGCCATTGACGTCAAGATGGCCACGACACACTCCGCGACATTTGTGTAGAGGGCGTTAGCGTGCGGGCTGAGATCAGGCACTGTTCCCCTCAAGCAGATGGATTCGTGCGTGTTTGTGCTACCTGTGTGGTGGGAATACTGCTTAGCTTACAGTAGTACTTCAGCCTTGTCGATGTGTTCGCTCTCCTGAAAGCGAGCTTGTTACGTGATGTACATCAGTTATATGTGGACGTGCTGTAGTGCGGGAACCGCACTGCAGAGGGGCCGGTCACTACACTAAAGTGGGGTGCAAGACGTGAGAAGATACTTCGACCGCCCTAAAATGGGACCTCCGTCTAATGTGAACGGCACTAAGGTGTTACCATGCCTGTATGTCTGCATCATATACCCGTAGCAAGTATGATATAAGTGTATACGAAGTAGCTATTGTGCGCATGCGTGGTGAATGGGACTGCCGGCCAGTCTTGAACGATTGCGACTTTTACACGCATTGCTCCATCCTCGTGACTTCCGACTCTTGTTGAATTTGCGAACTACATCATCGGGGCACACGTACAGTATATACCTGATATTCACTAGAGATCATCTACCAGAGTCAGGACAACATGACCACAGCTTCGGGTATCCACTAAAAATGAGTGCGTACGCAAATGTCAGAGTTGTCTGTCCGCGGCCTAACCTTCGCTGTGAATATAGGCATCGGGCGTAAACTGAGATACACTATAATACCTAGGTCTGTGAGTCGGCACGCCTTAAGTCGCCGACTACTGTAGTTATTAGTCGGACTAATAGTCAGTCGTGAAACGGAGGTGCCGACTTTCCGACTTATTGGGTTTCCTTAACTGTAGGAAGGATTATTTAGTGCGGGGTACAGCTTTTAACGCGAATTGCTGCGGGCTACTGCGGATACCCTCACATGCCCTGCGACACTGCAGTGCACAGCGGGAGATCCATACACACACGCACACATGGTGGAACAGCCCGTCTCTCTCGACGGTGCCGACGACGTCAGTCCTGGCGCACCCAATGCCAACGCTGAGGGCGGAGATCCCGTCGGCGAAGTTGTGGCCATTATTGGCCCGCGGACCACCTTGGCGAGTGCACGCGACCCCGAAACGGTGCTCTACCGCGTGAAGCATGAGCAGAGGCGCAGCAAGCCGCTCAGGACAACCCGCTGTCAATTGAATAATAATCGATGGTTTAGGACTTGCCGTCGTCGTCGACGCGCGCGTTTCGCGCAAGGTTGGTTGGGAGAGACGTTAATAAACAAATAACATTACGGAGGGATCCAAGACAATTTCTTCTGGCGATACGTTTTGCACCGCTATCTTGGTGATGAGTTCGCTTTCTCGCTCGTATCTCCGCCAGGTACGTAGTATTGCGACTCAAACAATTTATGTGACGTTCCTTCAGTCTGGGATAGATCTACCTGGTACACGCGTTGTACTTCTCGTTTTTTGTGAATTTCTTGTGTAAACGGAATCGTTTTTAATTTTTCGTTTGAAACTTATGTGAATCTAGGTCATAGTGTTTGCGCTTTTCTTGAGTAAAATGAAGCCAAATAACGTATTTTTGGCTTCCGGCGGCGCCTTGGCCCTCCGGGGGCGCCTCCAGCGGGCCCCCCTCGGCCGGGGAGGGATTTGTTGGCTCGCTTCGCCTGACTTTAGTGGGCAAGTCGGCTGACGAAGCCAGCCGACTTACCAACTAAAGTCAGATAGTCGGCTTCGCCGACTAGCGACTAGGTATTAGTCGTGAAATGAAACCGACTCACAGCCCTAATAATACCACGTTTCATGTGTTCAGATATGTAATAGTGTGCATTAGAAGTGGGGGCGTAAACGGGGCACAGTGTAAGCCGAGCACACATTCATGGACCACGAACATCACGAATACGAGTGTAGGTGTAGGACATAATGCAAATGAGGACACGCGCCCCAGTCTTCGAAGACCACGCGTCAGTTTGTCGACAGACGAGCACAGGTTCAGACTCCGCCCGAACTCGAGGCGCGTGAACGACCCTGAAACCCTGAAAACGTATAACCGATATGTCCATGTTCCAGAACTCGCACCCGAACTTCCCGGTCCCGTGCAGTACATGTCAATCAGCACTCCCGGGTACGTGTCAAGCCGTTTTGCCCAACACATAAGGAATTCTTACAGCGTCCTCTGAAACTGAAGATAGAGGGCCCACTGACAAAAACATCTTAACTCCCTTAGAAACGAGCACTCAGGTTCCGAATGAGAAACTCACACCCGTGACGGTTGGCGTGTCACGGAAACAGCGACAGAACCTGGGCACGTCAATTATTATCCAGGTGCGAAACAGGCCTACGACGTTTCATTCGCGGTCAACGCGTCTGTTCGTATCTCAGTTGAACGTTAAACAATATTCACCTGCACCTCATACGCAGGAGTACCGGCCAATCTAATGTAATGCCACAAAACATATCCGTATGTTGTTTTCATCGTCAAAATACGCGAGCCGCTTGTGGTGGTGACTACAAAACGAATACGTCGAGATGGCGGGAAATGTGCCCACGGCACTCCCGTTTAACGCGCTTGCGCACACGCTGAGTGTTCAGTGGGAAGTACACCTGCCCCTCATGATCGTGTAGTGCCCACGAATATGATCTAGATAGTCCATACCATCAAACACATGCGTACCATCAAAAACAGTCGGCATGCTCCCTTGGCGGTACCCGACCAAAAATGTACTCGGGGGTGGGATCATTGTCGTAGAGGTGTTTGACCCGCACATCCCGTCATCTATGCCCGCTACTCCCTTGTTGAGCTCTAGCCATGGCTATTCCGGAGGGCAATGCTACCCGTGTCACACAGTCACTCTTCACCAATCCTCAGCCTGCAACTCCCCTCGACTGCTACAAGGGTGTCATACAGGGCCTGTACTACCTACAGTGCAAACACGGCCACGCCGACCGGAAATCAATATGGAAAGCATGGCCTCCGGTTCATCTCTACTCCCCGATACAGATGTATTAGGTATGTAGGCTAAGTCCGGAAAATGCCATACATCGGGCAATGCCGACACGACCGCTGAATCAGTCGACGTGACGTTTGGTGTAAATGCAGGACCCGGGGAACTTCGGCCGTCTCTCTGCTGCACCTGGAGGCGGTGGTAAGTCACCGGTTTCCTGCCCGCGACCGGTAATCAGCCAAGCGGTCTAGGGATCAACCATTACCAGGTAAACAATATAAACAACCCTCATCTGGCCCAAGATAGAAGAAGCGATTTTACAGCCGTCCCAGACAGCCCCCTCCGCCCTAGCTAACCTGTAGGATACCCTTCTTACGACACTCTATGGGTTACGCACGTCGACCTAGGGCACCGAAAGGGGTGTCTTCTCTAACAGTGTGGAGAGACAGCAACGCCTTTCCAACTGCAATATCCGGCCCGATAGAGGTGTTGGACTTGAAGAAATTCGTCGTCTAGGTGGTTTTCTATACCATGCCTGTCGCCCGACGCCTTAGAGGTGGAAATCGGTTCCCGGGTTGTTCGTAGCCGTTCCTGCAATACCGTATAGATGGCAGGAGGGAGTAGACGACACGTACGGTAGAGGCGGAAGCGTAACGACGGGAGGAGGATCGTGGTAAAAAATGCCACACGTGGCGCACGAACGTTCTGTATTAAACAAATGTCTAGTTGGTTGCGTTTCGTAAACACTACTGACCTATTACTTGCAATCGTCTTGTATGCTTATATTTTAAAAACATTATACAGCTGCACAATTAAAATACTGCACTATAATCAGTAAAACATACCTAACTGTTTAGGAGGGACTCAAACTTTCCCCGCAGCAACAATATTATTTAATCCTGCGACACCCGGCCCCCGTTTGCCTACGATACAGCCATAGTTGTTTATGTATGCGTACAAACTCAAGACATAGTTTAGTTTCCACCTCCGAGGACCTCGGTATACCAGTACGGTATCATATAATACAATCGCCTACAGGATTACATTTTCAATAGAATACTTCCATCAGTAAAAACGTGTTATGGGCACAAAGGCTTCTTTACGGCTCAAACGGTTTTCTTGCAGCAAAAGCCAAAACGAGGCACTGCTCTAGTTAACAGTAAACTATAGCAGCTAAGGCGCAGTATCGTGGCCAGCGCCAACGACGGCGTGCACCCTAACATGGGCTGCGGAACAGACACTACTTGCTCTTCAAATACATTTTGTACGCGTTTTAGAGGGGAATATGAGGTGCTTTGTGCTATTCTAAAGTTTTCAGAGTTGACTTTCAGGTGGCCTCGACACGAGCCACGAAAACAAACCATATATATATACATACCAGGTAGGTTTGAAACAACGAGAAACATGTTCGTCTAGAGCGCATGATTCCTACGGCGGTTTGAGCATTCGACGCAAAAACTACCCCCTTGACAGGATCTGTCCGGCGAGCAGCCCGTGGGCTTGCCGGTGCCCCCCGAACTACACGGGTACCATATCTACAGCTTAGGCTTTGTGTTTTGATGGTTTGATGCCTCGGTCCCAACAGAAACAATCCGAGATATCCTTCCACGCAACAAACCCCACCGTGCGGTTCACTTTACAGCCTACGAGCAGTCTTCATGAACGATAGCCGCCGGGTGTTTCACGGTCGAAGGTGTGAGTACTGGTATGACGGTCGCGTGAGCATCCGTATGTATGTATACCTGGGGAGATTGTTGCATGAGCTAAGCGAACGTTGGACCTTTGATCATTTGACCAACTCGACACCATTCCGTCACGGATTTTGCTACGACATGCCACCCGGATCTTAACGGTGGTTCATGTTCCTTTGTTCTTGGCCCTCATGAGTTCTAGCTATCCGTAGCTATCTTCGATCCCCACACATGCACGGCTTTGGTATGGCGTGCGATTCCTGTATGTTTCGACGTGAGATCTATATGAATTGAGCCTTTGGCGTTATTTCTATTACGCTCCGAACCCTCCCGGAGATGCCATACACCAGACAGCCCAGAAAAAGCAACATGTGTCCAGCCAAAGGACTTGCGTTTTCTCTCCTTGCGTTTGCGAGTTTTAGATTCCGTGAGTGACAAGGCCAATATGGGCGCACGTCCCAGTCAGCAGGCCGTTTCCAACCCGATCGATGGACACCTACTGCTCGTCAACAGCATCGCCTCCGCAATCCATACACCAAAATATTTCGGTTACTCCGAATTCCCGATATCCGTGACTTTTTCATGTTGGCATGCATATCAACACCCAAGTCGACGAAGCACACACTGACCGCAGGTGTAGCCTGAATCCCCAGGGACGCAATCACCCGTGCCGCACATTACCGCCTCGGCCGGGGTGCATCCTGTCAAGTGGGTGGGCATTAAGGCGAGATGGAGGCGCGTCAGAACACTGATGGCGGGCTACTGATCTGACAGGCTTAACTTGGGAGACACCCACACTCGTTCAGGGACATTCGTCCAACTAACGCTTCAGTCGAAAATCAGTTAGTGGAGCCATGGCGACCTCCCGATTGAACACGTATTGTCGCGCGACAGGTAGCTTGCGTGATTAGTGATTTTTGGAGATTGTTGATGTGTTTCACAGTTGTCATACCCTCTCACCGCATTCCTCGTAGAGGATGTCATCGGTCTTAACATTAGTTGCCACGCTGCGTACAACATGTAACAGGCATGGCACGACGACATGGTTGGGGGAGGCGGTGGGCGTGGGTGTCCGATACCCCGTAGCAGACACGGGCGACCGTTCTTTGCCGGTGCGTTAACTCACTCCCTACCATACAGTGCAGGGAGTCGGTGGACGTAGTACCGGCCGCTGAAAGGATTGAGAACAAACTTGAGATTACTTGTAAGCAGGTATGGTGGAACCGGATATAGGCGACTGTGGCTAATATTTGGCCACCCAGAAGGCCGGAGATGAACGGTGTTGAACAAAATTACAAATGCATGGTGTCGGGATATAGCGCATAGGCAGGAGGCAGGATAACGTTCTTCGATACTGTACCCCGGTCCTGACCTGACCTCGAGCGCAGCGCTCAACGCAATTATCTACAGGACATTACCTCCAACAGGACATTATCCGAACGTGTCGAACAAGACGAAGTAGTCGTGTCCTTGCTTACTTATACCCCACACAAGATTGACTGGTTTTCACGCAATGTAGGCACCAACACGTTCGTTTACATTGGGGCAAAGGAATCCGGGTACGCTTGGCTTGGGTGACGGTGTCATCGTTGGACTTGCCATCTGGAATACCTCGGGCCTATGCTTAAGCTTCAAGAAGCGTTACGGGGCGAGTAATGCCGTCTGCCGCATAGATTCTAGCTGTTACACTGGTACGATGTAGGAGAGAACTTTCCGTGACTGATGGAACGTCAAGGACTCACTTGGTGGGGACGCACTGCAGGCCGTCGTTGTCCTGCAAGAACCTGCCGAATGCGAGACCAAAACGTTGCAGATAGTATTAATTCGCGGCCCGACTACAGGCACGCTAGGGGTCGGTGTCGACTGTCGTCGATGTTTTACAAGAACTATCGCTATCGTGAAGGTCGTCGTTGTACATGCGGTAGGATTAAAGATAACGAAAGTAGGCCCGAGTGGTCAGCATGTGATCGTTAATTTGTTCGGGTAGGTCGCGGTTGGGTGAAGCTTTCGTCGTCCCAACACAATAAACAAAACCTCAACAAATACTCCGATGCAACGCGAGAGTGGCGGAAACCGGAATCAGGATTGATATTTATTTTAACAGAGGCCGTCGCCACAGGAACAGGTCCGCTCCCGCCAAATATGTATGATTATCGGGCAAAACAGAATGTGTTGGTGGTCGAAGCATAAACGAGGGGGAAAACCTATACCCCGCTTACAAGTCGCCAATGCTTGCGAGGTCGTCGAACAGGCCTTCGGGCAGGGTAGTCAGCTCGTTGTCCATGAGGTACCTGGTGACGTTCAGAGATAGACAAACCGTAGCGGGAGTGGGCAAGTCAGAAATTAGGCTAGCATGTATCATGCCGAACTTCTTCCCGATCATGATCCCTCTGACCTGCTTTCCTCGTCAAAACCAACCCCGTCGGGCAAAACGCTACAGCTAATAATCTACACGGAAACAAATGTTTGGGAAATGGTCTCCCCGCTGGAATACGTGGTGAGCCCGCTGCGATCCAAATATATCAGAACAACCAGATCATCAATCGAACACAAAACAAAAATTTTTGGCAGTGTCCCTACGGCTGACCGTACAGTGAGCAAACGAAACGAGGCAAAGATCCAGTACTGGGGGGTAGAGTCGGATTCAATTTCCAACTGTTCCATGACGTCCGATGCAACCTAACTACATGCCGGCAGTTTAAGTACGTGACGCAAATGCGTGGTAGGGGCCACCGTTCGAGCGTGACAGTGACGCGTACCTCCGCAACCCTACGTCTACGTGACGTGTATCAAGCGCCACTCACAAGTACTGCAGTTTTTCGAGCCCGTCGAATACCCCTGGCGCTAGGGCACTCAGCTTGTTCGAGTTGAGGAGCCTGATTGCATTCACAAAAGGGAACAGCGGCAGAGAGCAATGGTCAGCAATACATCTTCGAGCCGTGTCTTGTGTTGTCGATAGCGCATCCCCGTGGTATCATCTTGTTTTCCATACAACGACGGATGAAACTTTGTGAAAGGGCCACACGCGCGACCACGGACGAGAGGGAAATGCCAGACATACAGATAGAAATGATTTAAAGAGGGCAATGTCAAACTTCGAAAATAGACAAAGAAAAACGGTGCCTTTGTCATGAACTGAATCGACCGACGGTGCTGCATCTCAAAACTGAGTACACCTGCCCATCATGGCTCTTGCATACGTCGATAAAACCGACCTATGAAGCACACGCAGAAACCCTCATTTAACAATATAGGTGACCACCAAATGTCCTCGAGCATTGATTTGACGCGCTGTCTCAAAATCCGACTGTGCGTGCGGTACAACGGACTACGGGCCGAGCCACAGCTTGACAGGAAACAATTCGGAGTACCGTAGGGCAGGAAGGGAAACTACTGTACCTTAGTTCGGAGCAACACTTCTGCTGTCTGTGCCACCGACGGACGACCTAACCTCTTATGCAACACACCCTAACTTGGACACTCACATCAATTGTACGCCGTCAAGCCCGTCGAAAAGCCCTGCGGGTAGCGTGGTCAACGTGTTTGACGAAAGGTACCTGTGGGGGTTCGGACGCAACAAATGAGCTCGAGAATCCGTCCATACCTTGTCGTTACACGCAGGAAAAAATTGGTTTAAAACACAACCACAACGAGCGCCCACCGTACCTAGCCTCCACCAATCAGAGTGAGTACGTTTCATACCAGGTACGTCATTTTTACATCACTACTCCAGGAGTGATCAGTCGATGGTTTTGTTTATATTACCACTAAATCTTAGCCCACCATGGCGTGGAAACATTGGCCTATATAACGAATACTAATTCGTGGAATGCAGACGGGACACAACTCAACACACGTTTGATTCCTTGTCCCGCCCAATGTATCCTACGGGAACGAAAGACCCGATACCAAACCTGGGCGAGTATCTGCGCCATCATGTGGCCTGATTAGACGTATTTACACACTCACAGGTATTCGATGCTGCCACGCCCAGCATCATCCAAGCACGTCGCCAAATCCGGAAGGTCGTCGTCCGTTAAACCGCAGCCGTAGAGGTTGCTGTAGCGTATGTAGCATGTACGCAGCAGTGCACCGAGCAATGAGTTTGGCACGACAGCAAACTGAGAGGGTTAGAACATGGCATGTGGACTGACAGGTGGGCACGTTAGTGTCGGTGTGACTCACTCCACCATTCTGCAGGACACACATTAGGTGCGAGAAAACGACCCATGCTGCCACACCTTGCGGGCAATCGCGGCCCCAAGAAAGTGTGTGGCGCACTTGAGGTGTGTGGTGGGTACACGTCTCAAGACAGGACTACTGCACTACAACATTATCTGCAAGACCTGCCGTTACAATGTACTAAGCATGAAAATACTGTTGTATCGGTACGTTCGAGACAGCCGACGAATGCTACGATAGAGGTGCACCATCTTTTTATCGGGCTCCTCACTTAAGGAGCGTCATACCTCACCGAAAAAATGATTTTGGAGGAAAACAAAAGTGCTGCCGGATGAGAAATTTCATGACCGAAGTAAATCCTGAAACATATTTCGTCACAAGGATGAACGTCCGACGAATTTGGGTTATAAGGAGCCCGATCGTTCAGAAACAAAACCAGCGAACAAGTGCTACCTCTACCGTAGCACGCGTCGGCCTCGAGAACTAATAAGCGCCATCGCTTCCCGCTTCAAACCAGTATTCGCTTAAGGCGTACAGGCAAGAGAACATCATGAATCGTAGTACAGAGCAAAGGCACTCACACTATCCCGCCGCCAGTCGCGCACCGGGCGAAGCAAGGGTTTGCACCTGCTCATGTTCAGCAAACACCGGTCCGGGAGGGGGGTAGAGGGAAACATCGAACCCTTAAATTTCAAGTAAGGAATAGCTTATATACCAAACACAAACGCCGTTCGACGTGAGGCCTGTTTTTTTGTTTTTTTTATAGTGTGACGATCCTATATATTATCCACTCCAGCACCCTTCCGTTGTAGCGGGGTGACAGTAGCAGGCACGTATCGTCCCCTTCTCACTACGGTACAATGTACGAAGCAATGAGCTGGGTTATGACACCATGGTTCTACGAGCACTGGCGGTGTGAGGTGCCATAGTAAAAATCAGCAGGGGGGCCTACGGTGCGGCAGTTGGGAGCACAAGTCATATGACACGTGGTACCCGTACGTACTGTAGTGATACTAAACACTACTGTACAGCAGTACCGGCCCGCTCATAAAAAACAAGAAATCGGGCTTAGGCTGACGTTCTTATTTGAGAAAGGGGTGTGTCCCGCACTAACTTCAGTATAATAGCTGTCGATTTTCTTACTTCCCCCGTAATGAGTAGGCTGAGCTTCTTGTGCGGCACTTTCTTATGAGAAGGCCGGTAGTGTATGTCCACCCCTTCCTTCATATTCTTGTGCCGGTGACAGCAGCCGTATCGGCGAACATCAACACGTCGTTGCTGAACCTACGGACGCAAGAATTCGGTGCCGGGTCGCCTTCGTAGTTCCCATTCAACATGTGGTTCGTGACTACAATGACTGCATATCCGTGCACTTTTCACCTGACAAATCTCAAACAACGCCGATTACAACTCAAACTCCGATCAGTACGGTTACATCGCAAAGAGACGTGACAAATTTTGCTGGAACAACGTAACTCTCACCGTTAACTACACCAACACCAGCGAACAGTAGCCCAGCGAGCAGGTTCGCGGCGCGCACCATTGTTCCGGAGGAAGTACTTGTACGTACGAGAGACTTGTGATGATACCTGCAGCAAAGGAGCGTCACGCATGTACCGTACGTATGCGAGGTACGGAAGTGGTTTCCAGTAGTTAGTGAATGACTTGGACTACTGCTATAGTGAGGATTGATTGTTTTTGCCAATGGTTGAACACGGTTTGTATCAGTAAATAATTTTTTTTTGTTGGTTTTGGGTGTGTCGTCGGTGACCACCGAACAATAAAATCGCTCAATGTCTATGTTCAGCTGGATACTTACGCAAGGTAAAAGAAAATACAAAAACGACAGCTGTCAGATCGAGGATTTCGTCCGAAGTCATATTTGCTAGATTGAGTGTGATACTTCGATCGTTCGTACTCACGGGTTTTATATGTCCTCTTGCAGTATGTACATCCCGTATGAGAACACAATCTGAGGCTGTGGAATTCAGGGAGCCTGTGTAGAACGGCATGACAGCGCGGTCGTCACGGCAAATGCGCCCTTTTATCACGGGTTCACCGTGGTCGGATATGTTTCGGGCTACACAGGAATCGAAAGCTCGCCAGCAAAGTAGCAAGGTACAGTAGTATTCGTCGCAGTAGTTACAGCCGGCCAGACAACAAAATTACTTTTGTATGCCATAATAAGGTCGTGCCGTCGTGCACGATGAGACCTAAAGGGCACACATCACTTTCTGCAAAAAACATGTATGCCGCTCCACAGCCGCACTGCGCAACATGCAGCGAAAATTTAAGAGATACCGCACCGTAGGCGATAGTCCGTATACAAGTCTGTACTCGTATACAGCAGCCGCATTTCGCTTAAGCCCTTAAGGACTGGTCCCATGAATTTGGGAAAAAACTACGGTAGGTAGTACTTGGAATTAGAGTAGGATTTCGTTTTCCAGTTCTGAATGGGTTAAATCCGCGGGCACCAGCCGCAAGTAGCCGACCCTTGACACGAACAACCCGAATCACCAATATGGAATTACTTTTGAAGGTTCTGTCTCGCGTTCTGAGTGACTAAGTATTGCAGAGGCACGACGTGGCTCAACTTCGTCGCGCGTTTCATACCATATGCCAGGAATATAGTATACCCTACCGCATCACGTTTTCGGTACTTTCTCCGCCCGGCGAAACACTCGTAACACGCTCGTGTAGGACCGCACTGCCAATGCAGGGATGAACAGTTTGGAATAATAGGAGTCAGGTTTATGCTTCTGTTAACTGCATGCGCAGTTCATAGAAAGGGCCACCTACTGACGTATGGACTGGATCAGACTGGATCGATCGTTTTTTATTACTGCTGTCCCAATCAACAGCAAGTGGTAGTTGGACAATAATAATTACCGGTATGTATTTCCGCTTTTCCGAACCAGGATGATCCGTGCAACTTCTAAATATGTATAGTAGTTGTACTGTTTGTAAGTGTATTGATGGTACTGCTGTATACTGCCAATACTTGCACGCCTGATACTGTAGTAAACAACACACAGCGAGCACCGCACGTACAACTTCTCTATAGTACTACTGCTGTAGTGTATCGATAGCACTGCTGCATACTGCCATTACATGCACGACTGATAACAAGCATGACATTTTTGTTTTTGTTTTAGATCCCATCATCAGCACAGGCAGCTGTGATAAAGACGGATACAGCATCGAGTACAACATACCGCTGTTGTAGTAGTATTGTCCTTATCTTTTAGGACTGCAGTTCCTTTTTGGGGACAAACCACACTAATTATAAGTAATTTGTCCCCAAAACGGGACTCCAGCCTTATAAGGGTTATCCCTACTGTTTCGGGGGAACATAGTAAATAGGACCAAATTTTGTGAGTAAAAATATGTAAAACTATATAGGTTTTTGTGTGTACCGTATATCCTATTTCCTATGGTCTCCCGTTACAGAGTGATGCAGCTACGAGTATACACAGCAGTAGCAGCTCGTACCGCGAACATCATGTTGCATATACATGCGCTGTATTCGCAACATCTTATTACATAGTAAAAGTGATTTTGTGTGTGGATGGGGGTGGATGGAATGAACGAGTGAACTTCTTGAGCTAGAGTGGATTAAGCCGGTCAGAACTGCACTGTCTGGAAATAAACATTTCACTCCAAATCCAAGTGTTTTGTCCCGACATCGGGACTGCAGTCCTAACTGTCTGAAGTAAGTTAGCAAAAAGGGGAACACAAATATCTCTGCCGCCATATTGCCATACAACTATTTGCTCACCTCCCACTGAAAACATGTATTCGTAGCGAAGTATTCATATAAACATATTTTTTGAATAAAAATGAAAAAAAACAAACTCGTTTTTTAGCGGTCACAGCAGGGCCAGTTCAGTATACTTTAGTTTGACCAGCGTACACAACAGCGGATCAGTTTAGTATCGGGTGTTAACACGATTACGTGGACACCCGTTGATTGGCAGTACCTCGCTGTTTGTGTTGATATTCGATATTTACTACCAGGTACAGCAGTACGCGTCAGCTGTTAACCCTTTTAGGACTGCAGTCCCGTTTTGGGGACAAACAACTCTAATTCTAAGTAATTAGTACCCAAAACGGGACTCCAGTCCTATAAGGGTTAATCTGATGCGACCTTTTGCGGGAAGCATAAGAATAATGCGACCTTTTTGTACCAACAAATAGTGTGGAACACACCCAGTCTTACGGAAGAACGTGAGTCTGGCCCAAAATGAGAGATTATTAACACATTACGTCGCGTACTCTCTATCAGATATATATGTATGTCCAATAGTAGTATGTAATAGCTTGATTTTAGCGTCGTTTTCTCTATCCATTTTTTATGTTAACAATATATATGCAGCTCCTATTATGTTCAATCACACTATTAATTCACACAACAATTCGAACAATCGCGAGCATAATAAGCGGATGGAGCAGATGCAGCAGACATCAACCCGCGGCGATCGAGCACCGCACTCGTACCTGATATTATATCCATTAGTATGTGATAAGTATTTACGTTCTACTGGTACCAGGTACCCACTGGTGGGAATATGTCACAGCAGTCTAAGCCTTTTGTTGCAAATGCAATTTGAGGTATGATATCATTTATAAAATGGTTAACGTATATATCACAATTCACATATATATTATAACAACCTTACTACAAGTGCCTCCCCGACTTCGGAGGCCAGCCTTGATACTTCGTACCTGGCCTGTCAGCCTACTCGATCGAGCTCTTAATTGCCGAAAATAAAGCTGTTTTTTAAGGATCGGTCCTCGTCGGTCGTGCAATTAATTATGTTTCTTCTTTATTCTTCGAGGTCGTCCCGAAAAGTATGTTTTCGACACCTATCTATCTAAAACGTATAGAAGGAAAAGACAGTCGCTGAACGATTTAACACAGAACAAGTTTTGTTCTGAAATATCCCAAAAAATAATCACTTGGTTTTAAATACCCCCCCCCTGAGCCTCTCGCCCAATACCTCACGGAGCTTCGCGCTTGGTGCAAGCGATGTCTGCCTGGTTGGTGACAACCCAACGTGCTCCGTCCCGGCATTGTAGGGATGCGAGGGTCTATGGTAATACGACTACGGCCGTGCACGACATGAGTACACCCCCCCTGGCGGGGGGGGGTCTTTAAAACCAAGTAATTGTTTTTGGAGAATTTTTAAAAACAAAGTTCGTTTGTGCTAAATCTTGCACACCCTGTACAACTACAACTAGTAGTAGTAGTTGTCTGCTAGACGACTACTGTTTGAAAACGTTGGTGTTAATGTTGTGCAACTAGTTGTCTGCAGACAACTACTACTGGGGGGGAAACCTATGGAACTACAGTAGTATTTTTGTTAAATTAATAATATTACTCCCTTTTGTTTAAACTCGCCTGACATATTTTTAAAGGGTGTACTTATCGTATCTGTTTCAGGTACTCTGGGCACTGCAATAATGCCTGACTTGCGTACTTTGCACTCTGTTCCGCTGGGTGTGCCCGCGGAGCAGCTACAGCTAGTAGCTGTTATCTATCTCCGCGGGATAGAAATTCAACACGGGTACTGGGTAGTAAGTCGTATCTATCAAATTACTGCGGTTGGATCAATATTCAACCATGTATTCAAACTTACAGCAGCAGCAGTATGACATAGTATGTGTGGTACAGCAGTCCTCGTCGGGTGGTCGAACTCAGACCAAGACGAAAATACACTACGCACGTACATACATTATTATCGTTTGGTGTTTACTGGAGTCGCAGGGACGCGACCCAACTTTTCCTATAGGGCAACGCAAAAATGACAATCGGCAAGCAGAAATAGAAACACTACGAACATACGTTTTTTTTTCCTCCTCTTTTTTCTCCTTCATGCACCTGGATTGCTAGCAGGGTAGGTCTTGCCTGTCGTATATGACATTGCATTGTCTGCTCTGCTTACTGCACTGAGTGTAGTATCTCTGTGTCGTAGTTTTGTGACCACATAACTGGTACCGTTTTAGGATGACGAATCGGCACGGACACTCAGTCTGGGTGTGCTGGATGTCGACGGGTAGAAAGGAAGGTTTAACGTGAAGAACACACACAAACGTGAACCCCGTCCGCGACAATAGACGAAGCATGCGTCGAGGGTATTCATAATGTTGGCAAGCAGTATTGCTTCAAGTTGCTTCGTGTTTATTGAGCATTTTTGTTTTAGAATCAACCTAAGTAACAAAGCCATGATTATTCGCTTGTTGTAGCTGTAGTCTATGGTACCAGGTTTTTTCTTTTAGTATGGTATGCTACAGTAAACGCCATACAAATAATTTGTGCAGGTTTTAGTATGCCCATTTTCAAACATATACAAAATAAGTGCATGCGTTTTAGTGTACAATGGATCGATATGGGCTTTTTCATCAGTTACATAATATAAATGTGTCCAATACGATATACAAGCAGCCTAATAAGCAGTTAACTTGTTGGAGCAAAGCAACTAGAAAACCAAAAAAGCAACCCGCAAACCAAACCCCTCTTTTGAGCTGATTACCAAAGACAGTAATAGTCGCGGGCCTCAAGGTGTAGGCCTGTGACAACGCATTGGCCACAGAAAACGAGTGAAGTGCGAACGTTCAATACTATGAGTTGAACTTTCTTATGGGTGCATGACTACACTTACTTTTGTTTCTATATATTCAATATGTATATGCGTACACCCATTTGTTTTTGTCTTGTTTTTTTCCATCCCGTTTATTATCTTCGCACTTCTGTCTTTCTCCCTCCCTAGTCGTAACTCAGGTCCGGGGTCACAAAGTAGGCTCCTCTCCCTCCTCCCCCACTACGGTTCTTGCCTTGATTTTTATCGAGCATAGGGTTCAGCCTTCCCAACGCTCGTCGATTTTCAACGAATTTTGCCAACTCACGCTCTCGCGCTTTCCGCTAGTCGACATGTTTTTTTTTGCGAGAAAAAGTCCCTATGAGCATGCACTCGGGGGGGCTCGAACTCGCGATCTTGACGCTAACAAGCTTCGTGGTTACCTGCTAGCCCACCGGGGCGAAGGAGCTGTCAACCCAAAGATAAAACTGGACAAATTCAAGTACACCACTCTGACCGGGAATATAATGATCTTTTGAATAATGTATTTCGATAGAAATTATATAAATGACCCTTACATTTCGAATCAGAGTGATATATTTATCATGTATATATATCACTGGTACTTACGTCGTAGCCCGACTGGGTTCACTTTTCTTGGCAACAATACCACGTATTATAAGTACCTGTACAATGAGTACGAGTTCTCGACGCACCGCGAGATTCTGCGAAAAAATAAAAACAAACAGATCCCATCTACCTATCGTCCTCTAGTCCGGGATGCGACTAGTATTGTAGTATTAATAGTAGTCTTTTACGCAGTGAAAGGCAACACCGGCCATTTTTAAGGCATACCATATAAATATTCAAATTGCATAAAGGAATATTACGAAGCGGTGTGGATGGGGGTAGACGAAATTAAACAATTAACCTTGACTTAACTCTTAACACTTGAGCTATATACTAGTATTAACAGTGTGGACCAACACATTTAGCAAAAGGGGAAGAACAATATAAAGTTGCCGCATGCCGACACTACCTTACATATCAGTCAGAAGAGCATGACTAGCCGAGAAATAGGCATGCCCGAAATAGCTGTACCCATCATGATACGTACATATATCCTGTTTAGTATTACTAGTAACTGTGGTGGGCTGAATGTGGCAAGTATTGGCATGGTTCGTGCTTGGGCATTATCGGGCGCAGGAATGTCATCAACAATAATTATATAGTTCGTATATACATTTACGAGTACATATGATGCAATAAGAATAAGGCAGTCTCTCCCAACTCCAGCGCCCGGCTGCCAGACATCCTTAGTATAGCATACCCTAGACTTGACACACACCAGCCGGATTTACGAAGACGATCGGAGAGGTCGCCACGAGCCACGAGGGAAAGCGATGGTGATTACTCGCACGATGTTGAGGTTGATGATAGATACCTATGAAGACAATTTCCACAGAGTATTTATCACGGTGGGCAACAGTAATCAGCACTCATCGCCACACAAAAACCTACATACTATATTGTCCTGGTGTTAATGCTAAGCGTAGTTGGTCCTGACTATATTTACACGTCCGCCCGTAATAGCGCACAGTACTACTGGTGCCCTCGCGGCTTGCGCGCGGTCACAGAACAAATAAATGTATTTCACGGAACGATCATCGTCACTGATGTCGTAGGAGAATGAGAAAGACGCCGACGCACGGATGTGGAACACGAGAAGGACCAATCACGGTCGGCTACGTACGTGAGACTGATGCAAACATGGCAACAAGACCACTGGAAAATGTCGACGTTTCCCAGTGCACTATCATGATGTTTCATACACATACATGAAACCACCCACCCACTCGGATGTATGACCAAACGAATATCGTACGAGAAAGTCGACTACACTCTACTACTGTTACTAGGGTAATGGCCGTAAAAACATTCATTCATTGCGGTTGAGCAGGCTGTGTCTAGCGCGTTCTTGGATGACTCACGTTCACGTGTAGGGTGCACAGGCTTGGTGTCTCGGATGTGTTGTGATAAAGAAGCGCCAGTGAACCTCTCCCGAGGTACCGTGACAAGGCATAACGCCTGCCAGCTAAACGAGGGGGGATCGAGGTGAACTGGCATACCGACTGAAAGGATCGCGACATTTTGCCACAATACATTGATTGGCAAAAGTTCGAATTCATTTTGAAAGGGTACATTCGTTTTTCAAAAATGGATAAACACCTGAATCATGGTTGGTTTTAGATTAATTCGTTGATTCTTGAGTTCGAAGCCCTCCCCGTGGTGGTGCGAATATGCCCCACAGGAGAGTTCGGCTTCAAGTTAGACAAAAAAAAAAAAAAAAACAGGAATCCACTCGTACTACTCCTGGAGCGCGTTTCGCGGGTGCGCACGTGGGTATTTAGATGTTATGGGCTTTGACCCTTTTGGAAGATCAATATGGGCTATGACCCTTTTGTAGGGCCATACTGCACGTAGCCCATGAATTATTCTAGCGATACAAATGCAAGGTACGACCCGCTGTTCCTTCTTCTTTCTTATTTTGTGTCGAGGCCCTTATATAGTATATTATAAGTATATGTCCACGACTATATCGAAGTATCACACTCAGCTTGCAAAGATGAGCATGAAGACAATCCTCGATCTCTCGCAGATGATTTTTGTTTTATTTTTTCAATAGATAGGAAGTGGAGTGAAAAGAAGGATGAACACAATAAATGGGGTACGTGTGACATGAAAACATCGAATCAATTTCGGTGTCTTCAAATGGGTATAGGGGGGCCCGAGTAGGCACCAAACTATTCCCGTCAGATGGACATGATGCTGACGCACCCAACCAAGGTGTGACCTCCACAAACCCTTGGTGGTTCCACTCCGATGGGTGAATACGTTTGTTTTTTCCCCGAGGCCCAAGAAACCTCACCAGAGTTGTCTGTACTACTCTGGGGTTGATTAGTTGGAACTTGGTGAGATGGGCTTGACGTAGCCGGAGCTGCAAGGGGCGATACGATCAGGATAGATCAGTGATAAACAGCCGAAACCCTTACGCCTTTCGACAGCAACGGCCTCCAACGCGTACGTGCTTATGAATATAAATACCTGGTATCATAGGTAGGTACCAACCGAAGCGCAGACAGGAGTCAGACAGGATTTCGCGTCCCGAAAGTTATCCCACCAGATATGTGTCGACGGTTGTATACATAATTGAGAATTGTCTTTCCGATGAGAACAACCATCGGTTTTATTTATTAATACTGCTGTAGTTTCGTGTAAGACCAACTATTATGGGAAACATTATTTTTGGGCTCCAGGAACTGATTTCTAGGCCCAATATACCCATTTTACTCCGTTGGACAGTCAAAAACACCGATACACTCCTAAAGAACCACCCCGTAGTTTTTCGAGGGCTTTCTGGAGCAGTTCTCCGTTTTTCTAGGGTCTCGTTTTGATTTTTGGCGCAACTAATCACAACTAATCAGTTTCCAGAAATAAGGCTTGTTGGTCAGAACTGGGGCCAAAAATAATGGATATTTGAGGATTTTCGGCTAAAAATCATCATGTCCTCAGAACTGGCAACTTGGACGAACAGTCAAACTACGACCCTGGAGAAACGAAAAAGTACGTCAGAAAGCTCTACGAAAACTACGGGGAGCATCCTGACGAGTCTATCGGCGTTTTTGGCCGTGCCGCCGAGTAAATCGCGTATTTTTGGCTGAAAAACTCAGTTCTGAGGGACCAAATTTTTTTTTCCCATAATAGTTGGTCTAATAGCCGTGTGTTGCTCACCCTCGAACTCCGAACTGTGATATACTATTAATATACCAGGTATAATATAATATGTGCTTCGTATATGTCCATTGATTGTGTATATATAGGGACAGGAGAGCCCACCAAATAAGGACGCGGACAACAATGAAGAAAGGCGGGATGATATTTGAAGGGAAAAAGGAAATCGGGAGTCGATACACTGACGTTTGCCGTGTAGAACGCACCCATTCTCAATAAGAACTCCAGCTTCGACAATACCCCCTATGTAGTATGTAAGGTGTCCTGTGCTACTGTATCGAAATCCGCAAACAAACAAGCAATTTCCACAGATTAGTAAAACAGAAGATTGAAGTAAGATACATGGATCAGGGTATTTAGAGGCGAGGTTCCTCGCTCGTAAATGCCGTCTTTCTAAGATCTTGGATGGCTCTATTAATAGATTGCCAAAAATATCGATGTATTGTGGTGTTTTTGTTTTGCCATCGATGGCTGCCACAAGCGACACTTGTTGAGTGTGAATCGCTCTACTCTGTGAGACAAATACGTATGCATGTTTAGATTGCGGAACTCTATCATTCCGATTACAGTACGTGACAGATGGATGATAAGAATCTCTTATGTTTGGCCGGCTGTAATTACAGTATTATTTGAGGCCCGGTGTGTTGCGCACTATTTTCAGTACAAAGAGGTCGTCTCATTATTACACCCCCAAAAATCTCAGTCTCAAGTCTCAAATTATCAATTATCATATTTATTTATAACGTCTGTCGTGGGCTGTATCGCTGTATCATTCTCATCGGCAAGGCAAGGACCAAGTATCATTATTGAAAACCGCTGCCAGCTCGAGGTGTGTGTGTGTGCTCTTCACGTTGAGCCATGTTGAGGCTGGATCCTATACCAACAACCTCACGCTTATACGGACACCTATTCAGTGAGCAACACAAATCGCACTCAAAGACGGTTGCACAGTTGAATTGCTCTGTAACACGAAAAACAATTCGGACAAAAAGCGTCATCCCTGTTTTCATCGTGGCGACCGTCCGCATGCAAATACAAACACATCTATAAACAGCCGATTTTCCTAATTGGGAATAGCCTTTACGATGAGAATGAAAATCGAAAATATTGGTTTTTGAGTTGTAAGAGACGCACTTCCCTTACAGTCTTTTTTTTCGTTGTAAAGTATTGTCAGTTGTGACACCCGTCGATGACAAAATAAAAATACGAAATCGGCATCGGCAGTCTCAAGATA
The DNA here is from genome assembly GCA_008828725.1 of Saccharina japonica. Classification (NCBI taxonomy): domain Eukaryota; class Phaeophyceae; order Laminariales; family Laminariaceae; genus Saccharina; species Saccharina japonica. The sequence goes on along the minus strand of MEHQ01003202.1, from coordinate 36,306 downwards.
TCGAGGATCCCAGAAATCTGTATTTATGGGCGAGGGACCTCGCTCATAAATGCAAATACCCTCAAATCCTCGATTTTTCGAGCCTGTCAAGGCCGATTTCATTTTTTTTCGTTGATCGATACCTACCATGGAGGAATATATTTTATAGGTCAAATTTTGATCGTGAGCGAAATACAACTCTTTAACAATAACAAAGTACTAAAATCGATTTTCATTCTCATCGGAAAGGCAATTCTCAATTAGGAAAATCGGCTGGTTATACCTAATCATGATTGTATCCATTTATTATTTGATTGCTTACGTGAGTGTACAGCAGTATTGTAAAGTACAGCAGTAGTACACGGTAAGTTCTGCCGAAGTACTATGGCCGTAGTACTTGTATACGCATCACATCGCGGCATTTCGGCCTTCCGAGAGTCAAAGCTCCTCGGCCCTTGACCGCGTCGCGGTCGTAAGGGCCAGCTGCCTGTCTGCCTATTCCGAGTGCCTGACGCTAGAACACGAGTGAGTGTCTGACGGTACACAAAGCCACGCACCCGCACTTGACACGGTCTCAGAACAGTGACCAAAGCCCTCCACTACCTGCATGCTGCTGATGGCGACGATGAAGTATGTGCACTACTGTACTACTGCACTACTACTACTACTACTACTACTACTACAGCTTGCTTTGGTCCATGAAGTATGTGCTCGATATCTCACGCAACTCATGCATGCATCATCCCGAAGAATGTGTTGTTCGCGCAACCCAGGACAAAAATTCGATAATTATACTGATTATAGTGTAGGAGCTAGTCATAAACCAAGAATACCAGCAAATCTGTCATTCTAACCAGTATTACGGGGGGCTATAGTAAATACTAGTAATACTAGTAATACTAGTAAATAAGACCTACGGTACACACAACAACCTGTATGTTGTTTCCTGTGTTTATTAATGGCCCTCCGTGACAGTTACTCGCTGTAGAAGTTTAATCGGTCAGAAAGTAGAAAATACAGAGCCAGAAATGGGCAACGAACACCCCTACGGCGAGATGAGTCTGTACATGCGTCCACAAAATACGCGTCTCGATAGAATAAACTAATAGATAACGACAAAATCATACATGGACAGGTCGCCTGGGTGTGGTCTACTTAGCCGTCAGCCACCACGACTGCTATATTTGAGGTCAAAGGTTCGAGTCTCCGTATGGATACTGTCATTCTCAACTGACACGAACCACTATAACTACCACTACTGTAACTGTCAACAGCGCCTATTATGGCGTGGATAAGGACAATTCGACATTACTAGCGCGGACGAGTGAAGAACGTGCTGAAAGTTTCTCGCGATAAAAATGAAAGGCACGTACCTTAGTGGGGAGGGAGGAGAAGAGGCGATTGAGCGACCCCGGATCTAAGCTACGACTAAGAAGGGAGATGAAAAGGAAGGCAGGACGTCATGAATGAGATGGACACAACGCAAGGTAAACCAAATGCAAAAAAACGAACGGGAACGGTCCTACACGCCGTTTTACACCATCACCAATCCAGTTCCTCTGGCACGCGAATACTGCCAAAAACAAAAACAATAAGGGTATATAAGCACACCCGAAATACCCTTAAGATAGTGTCCGAGCAGGCTAAACACAAAAAAACCCAGAAACACTACAGCGTCGAATCACCCCACGATGAGCGACGTATAGGGGGCACATCGGATCGAACGAGGTGTTTACATAGTGTATATATATGTCTGAGACGTTGCGGTCTCTGATTAGTAAATTTCGCAGGCGTAAACGCGCGTTCGAGACCCTTTCTGTATAAATATGATTAAAATCATTGATACCACTTCTTCGGTGTTCAAATTTGCCACAATTCCACGAAGTGGGATAGCAGCAGTCGGCCAGAGAGCGGTAGGGTTTGGCCCCTGGGGGGGGTTGAACAAGACAATGGTCGGAAATGTACCGTCAGTTAGTTGGGCGTGCGTGCTACCGTAGTTTGTGTAACTTGGGATTGATATTGTTTAGGAATACTCGAAGCACAGACCAGAAAAAACTGTTGAAGGCTCTAAGACTAAACTATTTCCCAAAACACTCACAAAATTTGGTTCCTTTTCACTACATCCCGTAGGAAATACACAAACAACCTTTACTACTAAAAAGATAAAACGACCTTCATGAGGCACAGGTGCGCAGATCGTACTGCTGTTGTGGTGGGCATTATTTTCAGCAAGGTGAAAACTAGGGGATGCTGGAGCAACTAACAGTACAGTAGAAACAGTCAATAGGGAGATGAAGTCGACCAACGTTTGGGTTTTGCTGTTCGTTAGGAATGCAAGTAGTGATATTTCTAGAACTACTAATCTATGATAAGAGGCAAATACGTTTGTGGTGCGATGCAAGTGACGACCAGACCTGCCACGACTATTGGGATGTTCTATTGACAGCGACGGGCCCGTTTGCAACGCTGACGGTTGTGGGACCGTACATGTTTGTGTGTTTGTTTGTTTGTTCGTTTTATTGTGTGTTGTTTGTTTGTTTGTTTGTTTGCGTGTTTGTTTGTTTGTTTGTTTGTTTGTTTGTTTGTTTATTTGTTTGTTTGTTTGTTTGTTTGTTTGTTTGTTTGTTTGTTTGTCTGTTTGTTTGTTTGTTTGTTTGTTTGTTTGTTTGTTTGTTTGTTTGTTTGTTTGTTTGTTTGTTTGTTTGTTTGTTTGTTTGTTTGTTTGTTTGTTTGTTTGTTTGTTTGTTTGTTTGTTTGTTTGTTTGTTTGTTTGTTTGTTTGTTTGTTTGTTTGTTTGTTTGTTTGTTTGTTTGTTTGTTTGTTTGTTTGTTTGTTTGTTTGTTTGTTTGTTTGTTTGTTTGTTTGTTTGTTTGTTTGTTTGTTTGTTTGTTTGTTTGTTTGTTTGTTTGTTTGTTTGTTTGTTTGTTTGTTTGTTTGTTTGTTTGTTTGTTTGTTTGTTTGTTTGTTTGTACAGTTTTTTTTTCATTGTAAAGTATTATTGTCAGTTGTGACACCCGTCGATGACAAAATATAAATACGAAATCGGCATCGGCAGTCTCACGCTATCGAGGATCCCAGAAATCTGTATTTATTTATGGGCGAGGGATTTCGCTCATAGATGCAAATACCCTTAAATCCTCGATTTTTCATGCCTGTCAAGGCCAATTTCATTTTTTGTTCGTTGATCGATACCTACCATGGAGGAATATATTTTTTAGGTCAAATTTTGATCTTGAGCGAAATACAACTCTTCAACAATAACAAAGTACTAAAATCGATTTTCATTCTCATCGGAAAGGCAATTCTCAATTAGGAAAATCGGCTGGTTATACCTAATCATGATTGTATCCATGTATTTGATTGCTCACGTGAGTGTACAGCAGTATTGTATAGTACATCAGTAGTACACGGTAATTTCTGCCGAAGTACTACGGCCGTAGTTCTTGTATACGCATCGCATCGCGGCATTTCGGCCCTCCGAGAGTCAAAAGCTCCTCGGCCCTTGGCCGCGTCGCGGTCGTAAGGGCCAGCTGCCTGTCTGCCTATTCCGAGTGCGTGACGCTAGAACACGAGTGAGTGTCTGACGGTACACAAAGCCACGCACCCGCACTCGACACGGTCTCAGAACAGTGACCAAAGCCCTCGACTACCTGCATGCTGCTGAAGACGACGATGAAGTATGTGCACTACTGTACTACTGCACTACTACTACTACTACTACTACAGCTTGCTTTGGTCCATGAAGTATGTGGTCGATATCTCACGCAACTCGTGCATGCATCATCCCGAAGAATGTGTTGTTCGCGCAACCCAGGACAAAAATTCGATAATTATACTGATTATAGTGTAGGAGCTAGTCATAAACCAAGAATACCAGCAAATCTGCCAGTCTAACCGGTATTACCGGGAACCATAGTAAATACTAGTAATACTAGTGGCCCTCCGTGACAGTTACTCACTGTAGACGTTCAATCGGTCAGAAAAAATGGGCAACGAACACCCCTACGGCGAGATGACCGAGTCTGTACATGCGTCCACAAAAAATACGCGTCTCGATGGAAGAAACTAATAGACAAGGACAAAACCTTACATGGACAGGTCGCCTCGGTGGTCTGCTTAGCCGTCAGCCACCACGACTGCTATGTTTGAGGTCAAAGGATCTAGTCTCCGTATGGATACTGTCATTCTCAGCTGACACGAACCACTGTAACTTTACCACTACTGCTGTAACTGTCGACACAGCGTCTATTATGGCGTGGGTAAGAAAAATTCGACATTAGCGCGGACGAGTGAATAACGTGCTGAAATGTTCTCGCGATAAAAATGAAAGGCACGTACCGTAGTGGGGAGGGAGGAGAAGAGGCGATTGAGCGACCCCGGATCTAAGCTACGAGTAAGAAGGGAGGTGAAAAGGAAGGGAGGACGTCATGAATGAGATGGAAACAAAGCGAGGTAAAACAGATACAAAAAAACGAACGGGAACGGTCCTACACGCCGTTTTACACCATCACCAATCCCGTTTCTCTAGCACGCGAATACTACCAAAACCAAAACAATAATGGTACTTAAGTACTCCGAAAAACCCCTAAGATGATGTCAGAGTAGACTAAACACAAAATAACCCAGAAACACTACACCCCACGACGAGCGGGGTATGAGGGACACATCGAATCGAACGAGGTGTTTACATAGTGTATATAGATATATCATACGTTGCGGTCTCTGATTAGTACATTTCGCGGGCCTAAACGCGAGTTCAAGACCCTTTCTGTATAAACATGATTAAAAGCATTGAAACCACTTCTTCGGTGTTCATGTTTGCCACAATTCCACGAGGTGGGATATCCGCAGTCGGCCGGAGAGCGGCAGGGTTTAGCTCCTGGAGGGGGTTGAACAAGACAAAATGGCCGGAAAGTTACCGTCAGTTAGTTGGGCGTGCGTGCTACCGTAATTTGTGTAACTTGGCATTGATATTGTTTGGGAATTCTCGAAGCACAGTCCAGAGAAACATTGTTCAAGGTTCTAAGACTAAACTATTTCCCAAACCACTCACAAAATTAGGTCCCTTTTTAGTACACCCCGTAGGAAATACACAACCTTTACTACTATTAAAAAGAGAAAACGACCTGCATGATGCACAGGTGCACAGATCGTACTGCTGTTGTGGTGGGCATTATTTTCAGCAAGGTGAAAACTAGGGGATGCTGAAGCAACTAACAGTACAGTAGACACAGTTAAAAGGGAGATGACGTCGACCAACGTTTGGGTTTTGTTTTTCGTTAGGAATGCAAGTAGTGATATTTCTAGAGACGCGTGCTACGGTAGAGGTAGCACTTTTTGGCTGAATCGTTTTCTGAACGATCGGGCTCCTTAGCCCAAATTGGTCGGAATTTCATTTTTGTGACGAAATATGTTTCAGAGTATACTTCGGTCGTGAGATTTCTGATCCGGCAGCACTTTTAGTTTTCTCCAAAAAAACTTTTTTCGGTGAGGTGTGACGCTCCTTAAGTGAGGAGCTCAGAAAAAAACATGGTGCACCTCTATCGTAGCATGCGTCTAGAATTATTCGTCTATGATATGAGGCAAATACGTTTGTGGTAAGATGCAAGTGATGACCAGACCTCCCACGACTATTGGGATTTTCTATTAACAGCGACGGACCCGTTGGCAACGCGGACGGTTGTGGGACCGTACATGTTTGTTTGTTTGTTTGTTTGTTTGTTTGTTTGTTTGTTTGTTTGTTTGTTTGTTTGTTTGTTTGTTTGTTTGTTTGTTTGTGTGTTCGTTTAATTGTTTGTTTGTTTGTTTGTTTGTTTGTTTGTTTGTTTGTTTGTTTGTTTGTTTGTTTGTTTGTTTGTTTGTTTGTTTGTTTGTTTGTTTGTTTGTTCGTGTGTTTGTGTGTTTGTTTGCTTGCTCGTTTGCTTGTTTGTTTGTTTGTTTGTTTTTTGTGTTTGTCTGTTTGTTTGTTTGTTTATTTGTTTGTTTGTTTGTGTGTTTGTTTGCTTGCTCGTTTTTTGGTTGTTTCGTTGGTTTTTTCTTTGTTCGTGTTTTTGTTTGTGGCAAATAAATGCGGACATAGTTCTTGCGACTGGTGGTCTTCAGACTGTTCGCCTATCTGCCACATTTCGAGCGCATACATACATGCTGAATTACTATAGTATTGGGTTCGAGCTGCATACCGCCTTAACTACTGTAAGCGTTTAACAAAACAACGGACGAAAATAATCGGAAACGGTGTGAAGGTCCTGCACAAACTAAAGGTGGATTACCTATGTGAGGTAGAGGACTACATCATATTTACTGTTGTTGTTGATCCTGATATATCAGCCCCCCTCCACAGGACCCCTGTAAGATTTGGCTGTAAAACCATGCTTGTGGAAACATTGAGCAGTTTTGCAAAACCCCATGGCTTCTTGGCAACCTCTCGATTCAGTACGACAAATAAATGGCGTCTTACCTTGTTAAGGATCTCCGCAACAGGTACTGTATGTATGCTGTTACTATCACATTGTGCAAGGGAACGTCCCGGCCGCCTGCGTTGTGTGTTTTGTATTTCAAAAGCTGCCGATGTGGACGATAATGACTTAAATGGCGCCGCTGGGGTGGAACCTCTGTATGAACGAACAATACCCCAACTTAAGGGACAGAAGAAGTATTTGCCTATTCTAAGGCAGCAAAAGTGCAAATTGCCTCACGCAAATGATGACGTGCGTACGGTATACGTCGTACCTGTAGTATCGACATGCCGCAGTACCTCTTACTATCAGGCAGGGTAGGTACCCGCCGCAGAAGAGGATATACATACCATGCGGTCACTGTCAACCTCGATTGCATATATATATCTACTAAGCACTCGCAAGTTCCGACGGTCATTACTACATCCAGTTGCTTGGAAGACGTGTGCGTGGGCCTCGGGTACAGAAGGCCAACGCATGGGTCAATGTAGGCACAACCCTAGGATTCGTCTTTATGAAAAGTGTCGGATCGCGTCAAAGCTCTGCGCTTGTTCGGTCAACTATTAGTCGTGTGGCCCCGCGGTAGTGCAGTGCAGTTGCGTTTGGTGCGGGTCTGCAGTGTAGTGCGATGGGGGTCGCCTGTTCTGATATCCGCCCAGCGTAGTGTGGCTGACGCCCACTTCGTGGACCGGCCGTTGAGTAGCGGGCATCGACTCAGCACACTCGCGGCATCAACACACCTGCTTATCGCCGTGTTACAGACCTTCTGTGCGGGACAGCGGTAGCCGCGGGATACACCAGCTGGCCTTGGTCTTGTGCAGCGGCACAGTAGGAGCAGTTGTGCCACGCACGCTGCTGTTTGCGTCGGGGGGGACTTTGTATGGTTCAGGACGCCACGCCAAAGTCCCTCACAGCCACGGATTCGCAGCTTTCACGGCTCGTCCCGCGGTAGAGGGTGTGCCTTCACGGCTCAATGTTGTCTGGCCTGACGAACTCATCAAGTGCGAAACCACGGGTTGGTACGATACTTTCACTGGGATACTTGGGTTAGCATATAATGTACTGATTCACATATCATATACTGGTTAGCATGGTATACTGATCGGTTTGCGTGAAGAGCCGCCTCCCACGTCACGTTCCGAGTAATAGTCTTAACTCATCGTGTAAGCAGCTCTTGTATGAAGACACGCACCCTTACCTATATTCAGTACTCTAACCGAGAATATGGTGGCTGCCTCCTCCGCAGAATGTAAGGGGGATGAGACGATTCAGGCAGTGAACACGGAGTCTACTACCGCATGTATTTGTTACAACATAATAACCTGTTGCCACCAACTCGCGGTAGAGGGCGGCTTCCCACGACGTTAAGGCGTCTAAACTACAGTACCCCCGTATACCTCGGTTTAGTGCGGTGCCTCACTCCATCGGGCGTAGGTGGGATCCCACGTATGTCCCAATCAAGGTTGTCGTCGGACAATAAACCACACTGAAGTGTTACCAACGCCTCTCGCACACGAAAGTTGTATGCGCTACGAGTAGCAAAAACGGGGAGTTGCGACTTCCGACCGACGACGATAGTGCATGGATTCGCATGCTTCATGGGATCGATCACGGAGCCAAATAAATGGGATCCGACATGATACATACAACTAGCCCAATCGCACAGCACGTTGTGATCAAAACAAAGGGAAAAAGACGTCGTCTATCTGTAATATGGAGTACCCTAGGCTGAGTTATCGATCGATATATTTCTACTGTGTAGCTCGAAAGGTAATCCCCTCACATTTAGTGTACAGCAGTACAGGACACCTAATAATAATAAACAAGAAATCTATTTCAGGCTGGGTTTCTAATTTAAGAGAGGATGCTTTGCACCCCAATTTCATAATAACGACTCCCGAAATTCATATGATTTTCCACCAAATCTCAGCCTGGCGTCCTTATTAGCCTGTTTCTTGATGGATAAATAGGTGTCCTGCTATGAAGTCGGCAGAACATGGTTTCGAATCTCACTCCAAAAACAATGCGTCTCCGTGTCACATCTCCTCCGGAGGACGCACGACATATTGTGTGTTTCATTTCTGCTTGTTTGTAAGACTGGTACATTATACCTGGTATATCTTACGTAGTTTTTATTCGTAGTTTCCTATTTTCCATTTAACTCTTCATTTTTTGTTTGTTCTTCGCGTTCAGGCATCTAGAATGCTATTAATAGAAGGGTAAGTTGTGTCTCGCTTATGTGTGTGTGTTCTTCACATTAACCCGGATTGTCTACCCGTCGACATCCAGCACACCCAGTGTCACAAAAGACAAAGCAGAAAAGGGCCGTGCTTCTCCCGGAGGAGATGTGACAGAAAAAATGAAATAAAATAAAATGAAATGAAAACAAAGTATAAAGCGAAAGACGAACAACGAAGGAAATGGTAGGCAACCGAAGCACACCAAAAGCGCCTTCCAGGCAGCCGAGGAAGGTTTGTACCCGTAGTACAGACAGGTGCTACCAGCTAGTCGGTCTTGCACCTTGCTACCCTGGCTGCCGTACCCTTCCTGCTTTCGTCAGCCGCGGTTTTCCTACGAATCGCCCCTCCCCCGCCCCGGTCCCCAGTTCCTTGGGCGCCACCTATACAACGGATGCGTGGCGCTCCCTATTGAATTGGGTTTCGTCTTCGTGCCACACACGAATAACAAGGAACGAGAGGAGGAAGTAACAACAACAAAATTGATACGTATGAGTACGTAGCTGAACAATGGAAGAAAACCTAAGAAACGTCCAAGAAAATACGCCGGGACAGAAAACAAAATATAGGCAACAGCGACCAAGGCAAAAAATAACGAAATAAAGTAAATATATTACAATAATGCGCGGGGTTGCATCATCGCTGTCGTGCTTCCCTGGAGGAGCTTCGACAGGCGATCCACGAAGCAAATAAAACCAACACACAACAGGGCTACGTTCTAAGCAACTGCAACAGAGGTGCGCGGTACGGGCAGTCTAGACGGGTTCTACTTACTGTGGAATTGCATTGTCTGCTGTGCTTACGGCTTACTACATTGCAACGTACAGTAGTATGCCTGTGTCGCAGCTGTGTGAACACCAAACTGGTGTCTCTCTAGGATGAAGAATCGGCAGGGAAACTGGGTGATCTGGCTGTCGACGGGGGGATCGAGTGCTCGGTTCGGTTTTACCCAACTATCCCTTAGGTGCTTTACCGAACAAAACGAAAAAATAGCCGGACACGGTTTCAAGGTTCTGAACGAAGAAAAGGTCGGCCGCTTGCACTACAGAAGACTATCCTACAATATATATACGAAGTATATATATATATATATGTTGGTCCGGATACATCAGCATCCCCCACAGCTGGATGGGATCCCCCGCTTGTACGGCATAGCCGTACACACATTATTTGCATATGCCCGTTTCAATGTAGCAAACCCCTGGAGGTGCCGTCACCCTCCTAATTTGATCCAACTAATAAATACTGATGTCATATATACATTGTTCAATATCTCCACAACAAAGTTCGTTTTACTCCCACAATAAATAGTGCTTGTGGGCATCCCCAGCCACATGTTTTCTGCTTAATACTCCCAGTGATGCCGATGCAGACGGGAGTAGTAGTGCCGTTAACGCCGCCGTCGTTATGAAGCACTCACCTTAAACGAACACAGCACCCCAACTGTGGGGACAGAGGACGCATGCCAATTATCATACGCAACCTTTGACGCACTACCATCGGTAGTGACTGTACTGTAGTACCAAGGTGAACGAGATGCCCGTTGCAGAGCGTGAGATACATGCCACACAGACGCATGCGACGATAGAGGGGCACCATGTATTTTCTGAGCTGATCACTTGAAGAGCTCCATACTCCATACCTTCAGTAGTCTAAACACTGATTTTCGAGGGAAATAAAAAGGTGTTACCCGAATGTACAGTAGTCCCATGACTGGGGCATAGTGCAAAACGTATTGCAACACAAGAATGATAGTCCGACAATTTGATGCTGAGAAGGCCGATCATTCAAAAACCGCCTCAGCCAAAACGAGCCAGTTTTATCGTAGCAGGCGTCCACAGCCACGCTCAAGAACGATTGCACCCCCAAACACAGGACAACGACACATTTGTTCCGAGTTCATACACTCCAATGCTACCCCCTGGATTTGAAGACGTTGTGCGTGGGGCTTAGGAGGGTAAACAATGTCATGGTGCAAGCATCGAGACTCGTTCGTTAAGTGTCTGGGCTGCGTCAAAATCGGGTGTAGTTTATGTGAGGCGTGAGTCGGGAGCCCACGATAGTGATGTTGTTCTCTTCGCTACGTACGGGTCAGCAGTGCAGTGCGATGCGTGTCGCCTTTCCCGATATCGTCCTACCGTAGTGCGGCTGGCGCACATTTCTGGGGCCAATCCTTCAGTAGTATATACACTACAGGTTCGCGGAGCTACCACGCGTCGAGTCGCTGTGTAGCGTTTGTGTGGAGAACCTCTGTACAGGATAGCAAAAGCCACACAATGCCGTCAGTGCCCCAGGTCGACTTCGCCTCGATGCCGCCATACTTCACGAGCAGTACAACCACGCACGCTGTCGTTTGCGTTAGGAAGGAGTGTATACTATGGTTGAAGACGCCACGGCCAAATGTCCTACCGGCCGCAGACCCGCAGATATCACCACTCATCCCGCGCGCGGTAGAGGCTGCACGATTTGTCGCTCGATAGGTTCTAGCCGATTAAGCCCCACAAGGAGAACAACTACTAGTTCTGTGTGATACCATCTACGAAAATATCAAATCTGGCGCTATTTATGACTCCAGGCTGGGCGAAAACATTCCTTCGAAAATACTGAGCCCTTAACAGCCAATTTGCCTAATTGAAAATTGCTTTTCCGATGAGAATGAAAATCGAGTTGTATTTCACTCACGATCAGAGTTCGACCTAGAAAATATGTTCCTCGATCGTAGGTATCGATCCACGAAAACCAAATCGGAATCAACCTTGACAGGCTCGTAAAAACGAGGATTTAAGGGGATTTGCATTTACGAGCGAGGTACCTCGCCCATAAATCCAGATTTTCTGGGATCTTCGATATCTTGAGACTGCCGATGCCGATTTCGTTTTTTATGTCGTCGATGGGTTTCACAACTGACAATAGTTTACACTGAGAAATGACTACGAGGGAAGTACATCTCTTACAATTCAAAACCGAATATTGTCGATTTTCAATGTCATCGGAAAGGCAAAATTATCGTTTAGGAAAATCGGCTGTTCCTTGGTGTGAAGAGCTCAGGTATGAAGACACCGCCCTCACCGCAGGAGCAGTACTCCCACCAAGGATACGGCGGTCACCTTCGCACCGCGGCATCAGGGGGGGAAGACGATTCCTACGACAGTGAAAACCGAGTCTACCTACCGCATGTGTCCTACATGCATTGCAGCCCGCTCGCGGCCGAGGGAAGCCTTCCCACGACATCATGGCGTCTACATTATCCCAACTTACATATCATTGGCGTAGACGAGGATGCCGACGCGGGGGGGGGGGGGGGCGGGTGACGAAGATGACTGTTTAATGTTCGCTCGCTGGGGTAGCTCTCCACTAGAGATGGCAGGTAGCGGGAGATCGAGGGGGGAGTCGTGGGGGCTTGTACCTGTGCCAGTGCTCCGCCGCATGTTCCCCCGCCGTGACAACATGAGGGCGGGCGAGATTTAGATGTTCCTTTGGACGTTTAAAATGGCGGCAGTGCGTTGCCGCACTCCATCGGGCTAATCGGGGTCCCACGAAAGTGCAGGGACATCATCGCTTCCCAAGGAACCGCACAGACGTCGTAACAACGACTCTCACGCCAATTGTATACGCTAACCTATTCATACCAAACGGGTGGTGGCGTTATAGGGCTCAACGATATTCCATGGAAGGATGGATTGGCATGCTTCATGGGGCCGAGTACGGAGCTAAAGTGGCTCCGACATGCTGCAGCATGCCCAGCCACATAACATGTCTGTGACCTGTAAACAAGTTTACACAGAGGGCGTCCATCCCATACGCATTCCTACTGCAGGTAGGTTGCCCGCCATGTACTATGTTTATACCCTTTCGGCGTTTATAAGGTGCCAGCCGAACGTGCCGGAGTGCGAAAACAGTTCAAATGAATCTGTGTCCTTTTGAACAAGGGACTCATCTCACCCGAAACATGACATCGGAAACATTCGTTCGCTCAACCCGACCAAACCTTCCAACGCGGTAGTCCAAAAACAAACATACCAGTAAAATGAAAATAGTCCCCGGTGGTTTACTCACGTGAGGAACTCAACCGGTCAGAAAATATTGAGCCAAAAAGTGGTACCCCTACCGTGGGATTGCTCAAGGTATAACCATTCGGAGTGCTGGAATGAGCATCCAAAAAGGAATACCGTTATCGAAGAACACAAAGATATGGATATTATCTGTGCTGTTTTCTAGTTTGTTCTGACGCCCCTGTTGCCGTTCCGCGATGGGGGGAAGAATCTGGACAAACTAGGACTCGAGGTTTGCATTCGTGCCTTACGAATGTCTGCCTATACGGCTTATCCGAGTGGGCTTGTGTTATGTGGTACTGCTGTAAGTAGCTTTGAACGGCCAGTACCCAGCGTCGGAAATCATTGGTAGCGTTTTGGAGGCGAATCTTAGATCGGAGACCGGGGGTTGAAGGCGAGGAGAGCAGCACTCTGGCTTTCACGCCCCCGTTATGCTACCAACAACTTGCAGCTACCCTTGTCGTCTACCTGAGGCATAAACAAACTGTGGGCAAACAATTTAAAACTGCTCATCAAACAAGCAATCTTGGTACCAGTTCATATCTGGACCGCCCTGCGTCACCTTACACTTGTTGTTCGAAAATCGTCTCGCGTTGGCGACTGTCGTATTGCTGGTGTGCGTAGCTCAGTTCCTCGTGCTCCTGGTTCGTGTGTGCTCATTTCAAAAGGCTATCTGGGGTTTTTATTCTTCTTCTCGCTCTTTCTCGAGTACCCGCCCTATCAATTATATTACGACCGTGAGTTATTCGATACTACTATGTCCCGAATTATAAGCACATGTGTTTCAGTCACATCGAATTAAAACGGTTTGTATATTTCCGGACGGTGTGGTACATAAGTACCGTTCGGCGAGTGTTGGCACGTGACACCATATTCGACTGCCCCGCCCCCAAAGAAAAGGCAAACCAACAATCGATAGACCGGACGATGGTCGGATATATATATATATCCGGCTAGAAGACATCGTTAGACAATTTCTCAAGATAAGTCATCGGCCACTTGTTACTCCTTCATACGTTTGTTGCATTTCAGGTTTGTATTATATACATTAATTGTGTCCTTAGGAATTGTACTGCTTCCAGTATCATTCGGCGTCGTACGCTAACCGGTGCAACTCCCGGACCAAGCTCACTCAGGCGCATCCGTCCGATCCTCGAAGAAAGCTTGAGCGTTCTCTCCAGCAATACATTCCGCGGCTTTTACCCCTCCGTCAATATGGGTTGATTCGGGCCGCGTGTGTCTTTTGTGGTGACTCGCTCACCGTGAGGCATATTACGCTGAATGACCAACACGAGGGAGCAGGGAGTGTCGTGAGAGATTAGGCAGCACGTACACGTGCGTCAAACGGTTCGTGTACGAGGTACAGTAGTAAGCACGCCCGTCTCTGACATAGGTTTGCACTGAGAACCCCGGCCGTGACGTTTTATTTCGAACGCGACAACGTTTACGAGGACTTGCAACGTACCCTCCCTAATAATATTAAGAAAGCGCGGTGTTCGCATCAAGCGGGTGACAGGTGGGTCACACGTCGAGTTACCGCACGAGTACTGTACTACCGTAGCAGCAACACTAAAAGAACCAAGATACACCCCCCCCCATGAAACCAATATCGGCACCTATTATTAGCGGCTGGGGGCGTTGTGTAATCGGATGCGGCATCCCGCACCCTGGCTTACGTGTGCAAGGGGATGTGGCAGCACAAAACCTAGCTCACGTGAGTCCGCTGTGCGAACGCTTCGACAGGAGACTTGTGCAAGCCCTTCAGCAAATTGGCATTGCCAGCGTTTTGTGGTGGATGCGTGGAATAGCGGAGCCGAGTTCTTTTTGGGCGTTGTTTGTCCTATGCCGAATGACGGCAGGGAAGCCCCAGCAAGTTGTTTCAGCTGTGCTGGCGCAGGGGGGGTGATGCTATAGCTCTGCAAGCACATACCCGCCAGGGTAGGTTCAGACAAGAGTGGAAGCTTGACTGGGCGGGGTGGTGTGGGTCAATGAATTATACATGCGAAATGCGGCGAGAAAGTGGAGCACACCGGCGGCCAAATGCTTCGAGAAGAACTGTATTGCAGGCGCAATCATAATGGCAGGAAACCAATGTGCAGACCCATTATGATTGCGGGACATGGACTTGTGTATGTGGACGAACCTACAAGTGATACTATATCATCCACCCACTGAAACCGCTGTGAATGGAAACAATGTCGTTTGCAGACGCTGCAGGAGGACAACCAGTAGAGCCGGTGCCGAACCTGGCTGACCCCTGCAGCGAGCTCGCGGCCGACGTGCGCTACGACAGATGTATTACGTCTTGAGGCTGAAATGCTGTATGATCGATCGGGGTCCTAAGCCAGAACGTCGTCGAAATTTTGTTTTTTTGTGATGCAATATCGTCTCTCATATCAGAATCAATGATCGTCTTGAAATAAAACTGAGTCAATCAAAACGTCTCCCTCGCCGGTGAAAATTAATATATATATATCATGCCAATACTAGTGCTGTACTTGTGTATGGTACTTTGTTTCCGGATACACCCACTCTGCCTGGGTCTCGCAAATGGGTACGTAGTGGGGTCTACAACTTAAAGGGGTAGTGGGGTCTTGACTAGAGGTGGGCACCGGGAGGCGAACCCCCCCCCCCCGAACACCGGATAACGAGGCGTTATTATCAAACAAAAAAACGGATAAAACCGTTTTTTTCAGCCGGTTTTCCGAAAACCGGATAAAACCGGATGGTAACGTGAAGCGTCTCCAAATCATTGAACAGGACGGCATGTTTGGGTGAAAAACGTGCTGCTTAGATGCGGATTCCGAGCCACAACCACGGCGCACGGGGTGACGTGATCTCAAGGTATAAAACATTGTTGTGAAGAAGACATTGCCGGTGCACGGGTACTGTACCTACCGGTTGCTATTAATAGGGCGTTCTTCGCGTCCTGTCTTTTTTTCCTATGCGTAATATATATGCCTTGCAGATCAGCGTATTCGGAGGGCTTTCCTGCGCGCGGTCTAACTACACTAAAATCAAGTCAAAATATCCACACTAATTTCAAGATAAAAAATCCACACTATTTTCAAGACTTTTTATTTCCAGACTAAAATCATTTTTTTCGAAGAGTCCAAAACAAGTGAAAATATATTTAAAAAAATAAAAAACAACAGCTGTAAACTCGAGGATTTCGTCGAAGCTCATCTTTGCTAGCTGAGTGTAACACAAGTGAAAATATGTTATACCAGATAGATGAACGTGCAAGTTGAGTTTGTATACCTTGGTATAATATATGTTTCGATATATGACAACTATTATAACACGTCAGCAGATCATCATCAGCTGTTTAGGAAATGGTTGATGTGCCCACTTATACCTTATACGTATGCATGATACCATATACCTGGTACCAGGTACCAGGTATAACACTACTACTTACTGCTGTGTGTACGAAGTATCATATTATTAGTACTGGTGATGGTTTTATTCGGTAGATAATCAGTGAAGAATGTGTCCGGTGCTTAAACAGGTTTTTATCCGTTTTTATCCGTTTTTTTCGGCTTTATCCGGTTTTCGGTTAACCGGTTCAAAACCGGCGAAACAAAACGCGTATTTTTTCTTCAAAATCCGACTACTCGTACACGCCTTCTGGGTTTCCAAAAACCGGTTTGAACCGATTTTTTTTTACCGGTGCCCACCTCTAGTCTTGACCCATTCGAAACTGAAACAATGTCCCACACTAATTCCAAGTAGTTTCTCCCCAAATTCGTAAGACCAGTTCTCAAGGGGTTAACACGTTTGAAACCTTAAGACTGAGTATCCGCTTCTACTATACTTGGGTCGTGGATTGTTTCATCGGGTATCACTTATGTTTTCCTCCAAAATCATGTTTTCTTTGACTTACTAATGGTGTATAGGTCTTTCAAGTGAGTAAATACATGGTGCATCACCGTACTCTGTAATAATCGCATGTGAAAGGGGAATGGTGTGGGTGAAGTGCCAACAGGTGCTCAGGTACGTGTGGGGGGAAGTAGCAGTTGTCATGGCCCGTTCGAAGCCGGCTCCGGGCGCTAAGGGTGCCCATAATACATTTAAAAGTGCTGATGCGTGCATCACGTATAACCATCTATAGAAAGAACTTTGTATCGTGAATGTTTTATTAAGGACACGCGCGGGGCTACGATGGCCCCGAGTAAGACTCACTTGAAGCTCACACGCTCAGGCACGATGCGCAATAGAGACTTTGAAAATCCTGATCGGTCCATCCATGTTGGAAGAACTCCCACCCCACGTCCAGTACGTGTCTACTCGCTACCCCGTGTTGTAAATGTTGCACAAAACTCACGTTTCGCTGTGTCAGTGGATATGTCCCAGATATAACGACTGCAACTGCGCCTCCCAGAGACGGGCGTGCATCGCACGCATCGCATGCCTAACCCGGTCAAATAAATCTACTCGTGCCGCCGTCGTTCCGTGAAAACTAACGACGAATGCTACGATAGAGATACACCATGTTTTGCCTGAGCTCATAATAACTTGAGGAGCTCCATACCTGACCCGAAAAATGATTTCAGAAGAAAACAAAAGTGCTACCCGATCAATAATCCCATGAGCTAGGTATACTATGGAAAATGTGGCAACAAAATAATGAAAAAACGACCAATTTGGGTTAAGGGGCCCGATCATTCAGAAACAAAAAGACAGCAAAAAACGCTACCTCTATCGTAGCACGCGTCTAACAACCTCAACCTGCACCTCGTCGTCCACAGGAGCGCCAGCTAATATCGTCTAAATTAGATGCGCAAGAAAAACACGTCAAAATGAAGCTCCCTAGTGTGAGGGAACCCCCTACGTACTGCCCACCGAGGCATGACCTGCGGGAGCTCATTGCAAACAAGGCAACACCATGTGCATTGCCAACACCCCTGATGAACCAAGAAGGGGGTGGTGTTCGGTTGAAACGCTCGGACCGTCGGACTTTGATCTTCCCCTCTCTCCGCCAGCAGGCCACGGTAAATCACCCCCTTCGTTACCCCTGCCAGTTATCAGCCCAAGTGGTCTACTAGTTAACAGGCACTACACAACATGAAAAATACCTTACGCAGGTATAGGATTAGGGAGAGCGAATTATGATCGTGTCATTCTTCCCACCCCCAAATATGATCCGTCACGGTCGTCTCCACCCTACGTAGCCCCGATATTTAGCCAGGCGGACACGTTTTCTTGTGTGTCATAGTTAACGCCGGTAAAATTATCATGCAAAACTGTACTTCCTGCAAACGTTGCCTGAGAGCTGTTTTGAGAACTCGACGACAACTGTTCGAAGAGAAAGTGTTGCCTTCCAACCGCAGTATCTGGCCAGATGCTTCAGGCCCGTTTCGCCACGTGGTAGTTTTGATTGTTGTCTAAACCATGCTTCTTGAGGGGACGTCTCACTGCTGCATCTCAATTCCCGTCTTCTGGTGGGAGCTTCCTGCAGTGTCGCGTGGCGGGAGGGTGAAACGTACGCCAATTGCGAGAGCGGTTTAGGCGAACACACTGGACCACGACACAAGTGTTGGCACTTCGGCACATATCATAGAGGGCCTTGAGGGGCCACGAAAGCCCTATTGAATCTAAGTTTGAATTCAAGTTGCGTTTCGTAGGCATTCACAACAAAAGCACCATGAAGACCACGGGATACACAGTTATAGTCGTGATCTATCAACCGTAACATATTTACAGCATGGTGTCGGCAAAATACGCTTATCAACGGGTATATTAAATACACGAGTACGAGGGTTGAAAACGCAACCGCTTGATCAGCAGCGACCCCAAAAAACAAGACAAACGTGGTGAACCTAAGAGTAGATGGGGCGGTTGACCGTGCCGGGCACCACCAGGGGCGTAGGCAGTAAAACATATAGTATTTAATTATTAGCTCTTCGTTGACTATTAATAGCGTAGTTTCCGCTTCAAGATGAAGGCGGGAGATGCTCTGGTCGCCGCTGCGAGCGTCCAAAGTTCGAGGAATATTCATAAACATTCAGGTGGAGATGCGTCTGCCGATCAGCTCGCGGAAGTATAAGAGGGGACCCATCTACAACGAACGTTACGGTACGGTCCACTGCGCTGTGCAGCCTACCAACAGTCATCACAGGCGACAGCCGCCGTGTTATGCGCATTCCCCGGTCGGTAGTGTGTTCATGATAACATCGACGTCCATGTATGGGCGCCTGGAGATCTAGGCTTATAAGAGCTATAGGCAGATTTTTCAAGTTGGGATATTTTGACAAACCTGACAGTATTACGGCCGCACTCTACCGGGACAGCTGCAAATACCAGAGTGCACATCTATTTTATTCAACTGTGCGTAGAGTGTCTCCGCCAACGCCCACTGCATCCGTTCTTGAATATATATACCGTTTGATTACTTTGCTACATGAAGGGGTTTCAATATGTAGTAGGCCTTTGACACCGCTTACATAGTCCCATAATCCTCCTGTGAAAACAGAGGTAACTGAAAAAATTGAGTAAACCAGTGTGTGCTTGGCGCGCAGAACGCGAATGCTCCCTCGAAGCTCTCGCCTCGATGTTGATGCTTGTGAGTATAACGGGGTATCGGGAAACGTCCACCGGCGGCATGACCTTACCAACTTAACGCAATGGATGGATGCATACTGAACATCAACGGAATCACCAATTGCGAGAGGAATATGTGGTTCACTGACCGCAAGTGTAGCCAGATGCCCCAGACGCGCAGCTGAGGCCCTCGTCGCACATTACCGCCCCGGCCGGGGTGCATCCTGTCAAGTGAGACCGTTACGAAGCAA
This sequence comes from Saccharina japonica, assembly GCA_008828725.1. Lineage (NCBI taxonomy): Eukaryota > Phaeophyceae > Laminariales > Laminariaceae > Saccharina > Saccharina japonica. The sequence continues at coordinate 16,789 of MEHQ01003202.1, read as the reverse complement.
TGTAGATGTGTCAGAACAATGATGAAGGGAGCATGTTTCTGGCAGTCTCAGGTTGCGCACACACGCCCGACTCAAGCACACTGATCGGACGAACGCAGCAGACGAACCATCGTGTAATGGCGCCATTACCATACCCCAAGCTCGCACACGTATGGACCCGCAGGCGATAGCTACGAGCGTGATTGGCGCAGTTGTGCCGACTATTTGTGTAACGGCTTACTCATCACCCATCCTCTTACCGCATTCATCGAAGGAGATATCATCAGTCTTGACCTTGGTCACCACGCTGCGTACAACGTAGACACATAATGGGACGACAGGACGTTTGTGGCAAGGGGTCAGGCGTCGGATACGCATAGCAGGCAGTGGTATCTCCTTGCCAGTTCGCGTGCACACCATCAACGAAGGGGGGTTGGAGCGGTGTGAACGTCACGGCAGTCACTGAATTGGATCGAAACAGAGGAAATAAATAGCATGTGCAATGGCTGGAATCGGATCGGCCACCGGGGCCAACCTTGGTTAACAGGAGGCCAGGGCAGGGCGCTTAATAGGTTCAATGTCAGCAATGTCAAAACAGTGACGGTGCCACATAGATACGGTAGCAGAACAATTGACTACCGAGGTTGAAACGAACTGTAATAATCATTCCCCGGTTCTTGCGTGACTTCGGTAGGTAAATATGTACGACACTACTGTATATATATATACTCCGACACAGAATCGACGCACCAAGACATCAACATGTTTTTTTGTTTTATTTGAGCACGAACGTCTTCCATCCAAGAAACTATACGGTGGTCGCACAAATATTAGCTACTTTCTAGCTATAAAAGCGAAACTTCCACCTTTGGCGAAATAACGATTACTCACTTTGTGGGGACGCACTGCAGATCAACGTTCTTGGACAGGTACCTGCCGAATATCAGAGAGGGACGTTGCGGATATCATGGCTCGTGATGCTTCAGAATGTCCCAGTCTTCGTTCTTTGTACACCGGCGAACTGCAGTAAGGATTCGCTACGTCGGCAGTGCGCCGACTATCGGTGTGCCAAAGAGTTTGTTTACTATGATATAGGGAGACTCGATATTGGGCTGCTGTACATCGCCTGGCCGCGTCATTTGGTATCTCGTGAGGTCATTGGTGTACATGCTGTTGGTCGGCATATATTCTGCTCAAATTTTATTCGAGTCGGTCGGTGTTTAGGAGAGTCTTTAGTCTCGACCTCCAGCAACGAACCTCATCAAATGCTCGCACGGTATAATCGGACGACCATAACCAGAATACGGGGGGTCAATCCCTGGTGTAGTTTGATAACAGGAAGGTTGCCGCTAAAACCGAATACTAACGTAAGTCTAAACTGAAGATGGAACCATTCACGCAGAAAATTACTGGGAAACCTGTGCCACGCTTACAATGTCGTGAGGCTTGAGAGGTCGGCGAACAGCCCTTCAGGCAGAGTGGTCAACTCGTTGTCCGTGAAGTACCTGTCAATTAGCGACGTACAGAATTTGGCCAAGACGCGGCGAGAAGACGGCGGTACTTGAAGATTAGGGAAGCACGTCGCATTCCCAATATGTTTTCTACCATGCCCCAGCCCTTCTGACTAAGTTATTCAGGATAAAAGGCGTTGGGGCCAAACCATACCCAGAAGGCCACAACCGAAGCAATGTTTGTCGGGGAACGGTCAAAACCGGCAGGACGACGTAGTAGCTGTGAGCCAAACCTAAAAAGGACCACTAGATGTGCATTGGAACAGGGAAGACAGTAGGGTCCACAACCTTCGCGTTTCCCGACTATACGGACGGTAAAAGCAAATACTCGGAACGCTCGCAATACCGGGTGGGTTTGTCTTCATTTCAAAACCGTTACATATCGTCTCCCGGAGCGTTAATACGAAGTTCTGACAGTAGTACGTTCTTGATACGTGTGGGGACATCGGTCGGTGAATGCAAGAGTCAATATACATCCGTTGGCAATGCTTTGCCTTCTCGACGCTCGCGCAGCCGCACTTACAGGTTGGAAAGAGTCCCGAGCCCGTTGAATGCCCCGGCCGATATGGAGCTCAGTTCGTTTTGAGAAACGGTCCTGGGGACGGTCGCATAAGAGGGTAGCGATGAAGAGAATGGGCCAGTCAGTCGAGGACGATGATGGCACGTTTGTTTAATCGTGCGGCCCCTTGGTTCAGTACAAGTTGACACACAATATCCGACCAGTCACACCTATTATGAGGGGGAAAACACATGTTGGACCATTGACAAAGGAAGGGACTCGATCGTACGCTGACCGCGTATCATAGCTCAAGAAACAACTGGCCGACTGTTAGCTCGGCTAGACAGTGAAGCGTTGCCACACTTTCGCTCTGGACACAATTACACGACAGCCAGACGTGCCCGAGCTGGCTACGCACGCCCACCACTGCGTTTGCATTCGTATGAGAAAGACGCAAACGAGATATCAAGCACAAGGGGAAAACCCGTACATATATATATATATACGCACGGGACCATCAAACGTCGATACGTCGGTATTCGAATTGCCACATCACCTACGGTTCAATATCTGATCGAGCCGATCATCGCCATCTTCAACAGAACGCGACTCAGAATACCGTACGAGGGTGGGGTTATCAAGAACTGGAATTTATGACCCAACGCTGCAGATACCTATTATATACCTGGTATGACGCGACGTCTGTGCCAAAACAGAGTGATTTGTATAGTAGGTAAAACGATCGTCAAGCTCGCCGCACGCAACTATCATCGACACATGAGCAAACGTTTACTGGGCCCAAGATATGTATGTCGTCACCCACTCACAAGTATTTGAGGCTCCCAAGCCCGTCGAATAGTCCCTCGGACAGCGTAGATAGCTGGTTGTCCTGGAGGTACCTGGTCGTCCCGAGATAAGGCGCGGAGGATGGAACAGCCGATTTTCCTAATTGAGCATTGCCTTTCCGATGAGGATGAAAATCGATTTCGTACTTTGTTATTGTTTGGGAGTTGTATTTCGCTCACGATCAAAATATAACCTAGAAAATATGTTTGACGATGGTAGGTATCGATCCAGGAAAAACAATGTGAAAACAACCTCGGCAGGCTCGAAAAAACAAGGATTTGAGGGAATTTGCATTTATGAGCGAGGTACCTCGCCCATAAATTCATTTTTTCTGGGATCTTCGATATCTTGAGACTGCCGATTCCGATTTCATTTTTTTTTTTGTCATCGACGGGTGTCATAACTGACAATAGTTTACAGTGAAAAAAATGGCTGTGAAGGAAGTACATCTCTTACAATTCAAAAAACAATATTTTCGATTTTCATTCTCATCGGAAAGGCAATTCTCAATTAGGAAATCAGTTGTTACGTGGTGGCCGTAGTGCTAAGGTTCGGCTAGTGTTCACCTTTACGAAGTAGATATCATGAAACGACTGCCTGGCCCATGACAAATAACGTCGAGTCAAGCAACACCAGCGACGAGGAAAATACTAAATGTTCGTCGGGGACTTGGCGTCAAGAAGGAATACGAGCAGAGCCCCCAGCGGTACAGACGTTTCACAACAACTTGACGTTCACTTAATTAACACCCTCCAACTAAACACGGCTGCACTACGTACGCGTAGAAGCGCCTGTTTGTTCGGGATATAATACTGTTGGCAAAGCGAGATTTCAGCAACCGGCCCCTACGTAACGTTCGTCAATCTACACTTACAAGTATTGAAGGCTCCCGAGTCCGGAGAATACTCCAGCCGTTACGGAGCTCAGCTGGTTACCGTTGAGGAGTCTGATGGCGGTTACAAAACAAAAGGGGCGTCAGAGAAAAGGGGTCCGTCAGTTTTCATGCGGTCAGGCTGCCCTTGTGTGTGCCCATCTTGCGACCTCGCCGTCTCTTATGTTGGTATAAAAATAGAATGAAACCTACTGGAGGTAAGGCACATTCATCAACACTCAACAACAGTTTCAAAGACGTCCATGTGGACTGTAGTGGGGGGGGAGGGAAACGATCCCACATTGTGACCCCGGGTGTAAGTTACGACTACGTAGGAAGGAGAGAGAAAGGAAGGGCGAAGATAGTTAATAAAAGGAGGGTGAAAACAAAACAAATGTCCAACTCTGGGTGGAACCGGCAAACGGCTTGACAAAACAGACAGGAATATATTGAGGTTCCAGGCCACCGCATCACCCGACAGCGGAGGTACCGGAGCTGACTACGACTGCCCGACATGGGTCTTGCATACGAAACAAGGGGAACAAGATAAAACGCACACGGAACAAAATGTATATTGAATCACACAGGCGACCACCTATCGTCCTAATGATTTCATATGCCAGGTTTCAATTGACACAGCGCGTACGGTACATAAGACCAACTCAAGACAAGAATGGCAAACGTCGTTGCTGACGACCCCGGTGCGTGGACGGGTTAGCCTTGCTTCGGGTGTTATGAGGATGCGGGTCACCCACATCTCATGAAGATGCGGGTGACCCGCATCCTTATCACCCGAAGCAAGTCTAACCCGTCCATGCACAAGGGTCACCAGCAACGAGGTTTGCCATTGTTGTCTTGAGCTGGTTTTATGGACAGAACGGCGTGCAACCCGCGTCGAATCGAGCCACAGCATCACCGCGGACGACCAGCAACAGTGTAGGGTGGTGTATGCAATACTGGAGAATGATGGTAAACCGGCAGGAAGCTTCACAATGGGGCAACACCTTGTTTTCAATGGGGCACACCTTATTTTGCACAACAAACGTCGAAATGCACTCACAGCCGAGTTAGGGACCCCAGCCCTTCGAAGGTGTCTTCCGGAATGGAGGTCAGACCATTGTTGCCAACGATCCTGTGGGGGTTTGGAACCACGAAGTAAGGGGCGGAGGCAAACAGAGCCACGCATTCATCATCAAGAGAATCGCACCGTCATCAACAGGTGTGCCTTCCTTGCACCAACGTCGAGTCACGCCAGCCCAGGAGCAAGCCTTCAGCGCTGAATCCGATTACATTTCAACTGTGGCCGTTCTCGCTTCAACTACGGTTGCCGAATCCTCGTTTGCGCACGGCACGTTATCGCGGACAATGTGAGTGGAAATACCGGTGGACAACATGTACGAACATCGACACTGCTGAGGTCGTACAAGGTTGGCGGTAGGCAAATCGCTTCATAATGGTAACAGGTATTCATGGCTACCGATGTCCAGGTGGCCGGTCAAATCGAGGGACCAGGCACCAAAGCGGGACGAGCAGAGGCTGCAACTGCATGGAGCACGCGTAGTCCGGTCGCGCGTTCCTCACTCACAAAGTTTCGATGTTGCCGGGTCCAGCTTCGTCGAAGCAGGCCATCAGGTCCGGAATGTCGGCATCCGTCAAACCGCAACCGTAGAGGTTGCTGAAAAACAAATATTTATACAGCAGTTGCAAGTTGCAAGTGATATGGGGAAACGAAAAACAAAATGAGTTGGTTGAGACATTGCATGCGCTACCACATTGGACATGTAGCTCCTTGTATGGCCTACGAGGTACTCCATGAAATATTTTATTGAGCAGTTGCAAGTTGCAAGTGATCGTATGGTAAAACGGAAAACAAAATTAGATGGTTGAGACATTGCATGCCACCAGATTGGACACGTGACTCCTTGTAGGCACTACGAGGTACTCCATTATTTTGCTGTCTCGTCTCAAAGCACAATTCGTGAAGCCAGCCAAATCCGTAATCCCCACCGTTACTTGCGTAGGACTGTTGTTGTGGTTTCCTTATGGTTTACAGGCATCACAGCAGTGTACAGCAGCAGTCACCTAGGCATCACACGGACTCACATTGTCGCCGATCCATCCTCGCACTTGTCGAAGCAGGCGTTTGTACCTGATCACGTTGAGCGAACACGGACGAGGTGGCGTTGCGGGTATTATTGAACCTTCACAATAGTGCCGTGCAGAATGACTCACGAAACATAACAATATGTAGAGCAGCTCGGCGTGAAGCGTGCTATTTCCTGATGTTTGTCCACCCCAGGCATTGTTTTTTCTTTGACACTTGCCCATATGCCCATATTTCTCCAGCTGCTTCCCTCGTGACAACTCAGATTCGGGGTCATGGAACAAGCACCTCTCTCCCGGCCCCACGACAATACGTGCTCCAAAATGTTAAAAGTCATCGTCCTGGGTCGGATTGGGCCTGCCTACGCACACTGGGCGCTTTTTACGGTACATTTTTCAGACGGAAACCCCCATGGAGGCATGGTTGACAAGTCTACTACCGTGTGGTACTGTAGCAGGATATATATGAAGATCCTCCAAACATTGCACAGCGGTCGCCTTTTCGACATGCGAAGCACTGCTGTCGGGACTACTGTTGGGACTTATTTATATTGATGACAGCAGCAGTATGGTGTTGCATGCAGCAGAGGACAACTAACTGGTGCTTTATCTCTCAGGGTTCGGTTCAAGGTTCGGTCGAAGTCTGAACAGGTGGTTAAAATAAGTACAATTCATCAAAGGGGGTCGCACCAGATAAACAAACGGGTGGGATAACGGATGCACTGCTGTATGTATTGGCTCCACGTTGTGCGTAGAAGGGTTTTGCGGTTTGCACGGGCGGCGCTGTAGTGGTCCGTGCCCACGACCATGATCGGTGTCATTCCAAGATAACTCGAAACGAGACGAAGGAGTGGCAAAATGTCAGCGAATGGGGGTCAAGCATTTCGCGGGGGGACCCAACAAGAGCGACAACCGAAGAGGAAATTAAAACAGTTGAGTTCAAGTCGTGCCTGCTGTGTGTCGCCGAATATCGGACCAATTACGCATTTTGTTTTGCGTCCTCGCTGTTGACTGCACCACACGTTGCCTCGACTGCGGTGCGCAAGCCTGACGTGTGCTTGGTTCCGGCGATCGTTTCAACTCGGTTGACGGCCGCTTAGTTTATTTAAGCAGCCCGTTGGGATAATCCTATATATACGAGGTCGTTGGAATAACCGCCACACTTTGCGTCAACATATGTTCCGTGGAAACACTCACGGGGTCTATACCCGCGCGCTTTTCTCGTCTCGACGCTCAGCAAGGTTGAATCAGAGGATCGCTGCAACCAGAAGGGTTACCGCTGTGTACATACAAACCGTGTATTCTCCCACCTATCGATATGATTCTACTGAAACAACGCTTGCTCACCTTCAACCGCAGCAACACCGGAGAGAAGAAGCCCAACAAGCAGAGTCACGGAACGCATCTTTGATCCGAAAGGAAGTACAACCGACTGGAATGATACCTGTAGCAAAAGGATGGTCGACACCATCCATATCAATTATTTCGGGGGTTCGGTCGGTGTCCTTTGTACGATAAGCGTCTCGTCAAGTATGCACGTTTGGAGCCTTCTATATATATTACCTGGTAGACTGCAAACCCATTCTTATGTCCTAGAGCCGTGACACAATTGTGTGCAATGACGGGGAGTCGTGTGCAATGACATGATGATCAAGAGGTTATGGCACGTGGACTGCAGGCAGCCCCGAGAGGAACTGTGGATACCATAAAATACGCCTTTACGGTGCTCGGCTACGCTACGTAATCATTTGAACAATCATCCCGAATAGTAGGTCTGCTCATATACCAATACTGCTGTAGGTCGCCCCGGTGGTCTAACAGGTAGCCACGAAGCCTGTTAGCGTTGGCGTTGGAGGTCGGGGGTTCGATTCTGCTCGTATGGAGATTTATATTCTAAAATGACACCAACTGTCGAGAGCGCATATTATAGCGTGGGTAAGCACAATGCGACGAAAGTTGACGAGGGAAGAAAGTGCTGAAATCTTCTCGAGCAAGGCAAGAACCGTAGTGGGGAAGGAGGGAAAAGAGCCTACTTTGTGACGCCGGATCCGAGTCACGACTACGAAGGAAGGAGAGAGAAAGGAAGGGCGAAGATAATAAATGGGATAGACAAAAAAAAAAAAATGGGCATAGTCTGCTGCACACGCACACAATACCAGGTACACAACACGATATAACTTGAGAGTAGAATAAATAAACAGCCGTAGAGTATGAGGATTTCAACGAAACTTATCTTGGCAAGATGCGTGTGACAATTCGATCTCGCCTACTACGATATGGGTTTTATATATATTCTCGTATATGAGGAGGAGAGTAAAAATTGAAGCTGCACATTTAGGGAATCAATGTGTCTGTTCAGGTCCCATCTTCGAAAAATATGGTTTACCGGGTTTTTCCACGAAACTACACTATCATACTGTGTCCAATCAAGTGTGTACATTGATTGGTATTTCATACCTGGTGTTGTGTTACATAAATAATGAAAATAAATAATTACATGATATGTTTCGGATGCTGTAGGTGGCCATATAGTTTACGGCGGGTACTATTATAAGTTTATAAGTGAATCGTCAAACCTCACATTACACACACATGTGAGGGTATTACCTGCTGGGCTATCGGGGTAAAAGATCGACCAATTGCCCAGCTCAGGGTAATCCTTATAACACTCTCCCCCCCTCTGAACGGCGGGATATTTGGGACGTCGGTACCGTATACGGCCGTACGTTGACCTACCCGCTTCGTTTCAATACCTGGGGAACCAGGGAGACGTGTTATTTGGGGACGCACGCGCAAGCGTTTCTGAAAAAATAAACGTTCGAAGTGAGATTCGAACCCGTGTCCTCGACGACGTCAAATGTGAGGGTATTACCTGCTGAGCAATCGGGGTAAAAGATCGATCAATTGCCCAGCTCAGGGTAATCCTTATAACACACACGCCTTCAAGCTGTGTGGGGGAACATTTTACTGTATACGAAGTACATTAATAGTACGAAGTATCTAAATAAGCTACCAGGTATCTATTATATGTGCATGTGCGAGGACGAAGACATATATCGACGTATCTGGTACAGCAGTAAGTAGTTCAAGGCAGGTGGATAAACTCAATTCATTACGTAGTGACTTGAAGTTTACAAAGTATACACACCGAGTCTGATGTACATTTTCTCGCGATAAAAATGGAGGGCACGAACGGCAGTGGGCAAGGAGACGAGCCATGTTTATACGTTTGTGACTCTGAATCTGAGTTACGACTATGATACCAATATGTATATTAACAAAATTTTATAAAACAACAGCTGTGAGCTCGAGGATTTCGTCGAAGCTTCCAATATATATATGGGAAGGAGAGACAATCCAAGGGCAAATATCATACCACAGGCCACAGGTAATTGAAATGCAAAAAAAGAAATAGGTACGAGGTATGGTATAAAGCAGGGGCGTATATACGTGTGTGTATGATAATGACACGACGAAACTAAAAACAGGAGAACATGGAAGGGAAGGGATTCAAACAAAGGAAAATAAGTGTACGGCGAGCAAAATTCGAGATGAATTATTCGAGATGAATTAACTTCATGTTACTACTGTAGAATGGTTGACGCCCAGATTAGTACACACTCCTGTTCTGCGTACGAGGTATTTCGTGATACTAACAAGATTCACTCAAGGCGTTGAAAGTCGAACTTGAAACGATTGAAAAAATGAAAACCCATTAAGTAGAGGACATTGTTTTTTTTGTTTTGTTTTTTGTCCATCCCATTTATTATCTTCGCACTTCCGTCTTTCTCCCTTCCTAGTCGTGACTCAGATCCGGGGTCACAAAGTAGGCTCCTCTCCCTCCTCCCCCACTACGGTTCTTGCCTTGAATTTTTATCACGAGAAGATTTCAGCACTTTCTTCCCTCGTCAACTCTCGTCGAATTTTGCTTACCCACGCTATAATATGCGCTCTCGACAGACGGTCTCATTTGAGAATAAAAACCCTCCATGGGGAGAATCGAACCCTCGACATCCGGCCCTACAGGCTTCGTGGCTACCAGTTAGACCACCGGGGCGACCGGTTATTTGGATCAACACCACTCGTCGAAAAACAGCAGAGAAACGCTGATCACACTTGGAACGATATACGGCCTATACCAGGCATTGTAATATTAAATAGACATAATGAGTTGGAAATGCACATGGTACGATTATATTTTTTTGACGATTTTTTGCGCCTTCCCACACGCGATCACGGTAGCATGTCTCAGGTGTGAGTGTTCTTCCATTTAAACCGTCCTTTCTACTCGTCGACATCCAGCACACCCAGTGTCCGTGCCGATCTTCATCCAGATAGAGAGATACAGTTATTATGGGTCACAAAACTATGACATACATACTACGCTGCAAGCAGTAAGCAAAGCAGACAAGGCAATGCCATATACAACAGGCACGACCTACCCCGCTAGCAATCCAGCTGCGTGAAAGAGAAAAAAAAAGAAAAAAAGGAAAACAAAAAATGAATATTAAATAAACAAGATCAACAAACGAACAAACAAAACGATCACAAAAGAAGAAAGTGTGGTGCTTCTCCCGAGATGTGACAGATAATATAAAAAAAAAAAAACACGTACCGTAATTTAGAAACTAAAAGGAACTTTGTTTCGAATCAGCCGCAGCAGTCGTCATCACGTATGCTTCGACCAGACATACACCGTCCGAGGCATAGAGCGGGAGTTTGGGAAACCAACAGTGAGGCTTAAAAGCATGTTTTTTATGTAAAGCACGAGGATAAGCAGTACGTAGCAGGGTTCGAATTAGTGCTCCAGCAACATGTGCGCGTAGCGCACATCGGGCATATTTGGATGTGCGCGTAGCGCACACCGAGCCGGAGGCGAGGTGCGCTCCCGCAGGGCCCCCGGAGGCCCCCGGAGGGCCGCCGGAGGCGAAAATTTTGGACGTATGTGCGTAAATGTACTCAAAATGTGCGTCTCATTCGCTCGTCTTGCAAATAACACAGACAAGCATAGACAGAACCTGCTCCACATAACTGCAATGGATGTCAGCGCGCAGGTCAACTCTGAGGAATCATCAACATGTTGAAATCAATTTATTCGCCCCCTTATCACCGCAATTTTCAGCTAGCACCCTGCAAACTCGCCTTCGCCATCTCACATGCTATACAACAGGTGCTATACAACTGCTATACAACGCTATCATCCAACCCAAAACGAAATATATTTCTCGTTCGTTCCAGTGTTTATTACTTGCGCCTTGCAAGGGCATCGTAAAAAAAAACGTCCGCTTCACGAAGGATGTCGAGCCGCTTTGTCAGGTCAACGCCTTGTTTCCTGTACGTATAAATATACATATATCGTAGATACGTACATAGATACCAGTTGAAACCACAAACGCGTGTTCCTCTCTATTTGCGACCATTTCAAGCCTTGTTTCATCCACGGACATACAAAACCGTCATAAATTTGAACTCAGTACCCTCAAAAAAGAAAGCCACCAACAAATTCGGCAGGAAATTGTCGAATAAATCACAAGAAAAAGGCCTAAAAACATTTTCGCCTGCGGCGAAAACAGACCCAAAAATTTTCGCCTGCGGCGAAAATAGGCCCCAAAAGTTTTTTTCGCCTACGGCGAAATGGACCCGCATAATTTTTTGGCCTGCGGCCAAAAAGTGTGCGGGGGCCTAAAAGAGATGTGCGGAAAGCCGCACATCTACTGCTTTTTGTGGTGCGCAAAAGCTGATATTTCAGAAATTTGGTGCAATTGCGCACGTTTCACCAACTAATTCGAACCCTGGTACGTAGTACGTAGTGTGTACGCCCAGCATATTGCGGCTGCGAGACACCAGGGGGATTTCAGCACCGGGAAACTAACCGTGAGATACTCGTATTATATAAGTATCGAATGTCGACGTACGCGGTCATATGCATGCGCACGAGGTAACATATAGATACAGCACAGTAATAACAGTAAGGATAACATTGACGACAACATAAATAATGTTTCAATCAAGTTAACTCACAATAATGCTTTTTCAGGGAACCTCATTGTCCGTACGTGTATTATATTTACGTTTGTCGAATATTCAGGGGTGTGTGTGTGTGTGTGTGTTCTTCACATTAAACCTTCCTTTCTACCCGTCGACATCCAGCACACCCAGTGTCCGTGCCGATTCTTCATCCTAAAAAGGTGGATTATTATTACATGGTAAGTATGTGAATGGTATGATTGGGATAAGAGCTTCACATGATCAGATGTCAAATGCGATCAGAATACAACAGAAAGTATATGCAACGACCAGTAAATGCATGTCCGAGTCGAGACGAGATGCCTTTGATTTGCTACCGTTTAGAACGTTCATGATGGAAGTGTCGACTGGTGTAAGAAAGAACTCGCACCGCGGTAGCAGACGTAAACGTCGGGGTGACAACTCCTGCCTACAGTATTAATAGGACCCGTGTGAAGATAGTTCGTACGGCACCTTCGGTTTTCTTGGGTTTTCCTTGCTTGATTGCAGTATAATGAGCTACCTGGTACGCATGTATTAATAGTGTTACTACAGCAGTAATGAAAGTAATGAGCTGCATTAGTGCTCAGTAGTAGTACTATTAATAGCTATTAATAGTCACTCAATAATTGGCTTTGAGAAATCGTGAAAGTACCACACGACAGCCCCCAACAGGCATTCGACCGACAATTCGAAAACGATCGAGAGGAAAAAAACCTGAACGGTCTTCCAATGTATTTATTTGCGTATCCCCTCTTTGGCACCGCACTCGCGCGTTGGCAAAAAATAACTTGGAATTAGAGTCGACTTGAGTAGATTTATGGACAGCAGTGCAGTACTAAACTAAAAGGCATATATATTTAGCCACGGCAGTCATAAGCGCTTTGTGGTCGAAACATAGTTTTGGTAGAAGGCATACCCTATCGAAGCAAACGTCCAGGTACATCAGGCGGGGCACCACCACACCACACGTATGACGTACGACATTTTTGACACGACGTGGGCTGCCTATTATAGCTCCAACCCAAACTCAATCGCCAAATGGTAAATGATAAGTTATGTACGTACGTTTACGATGTACTTCTTATACAAGCGGTACGAAGAGCGTGCTGCCACCATTACTAACGTTGTGTAATTTATGCTCGGCTCGGCACATGCTGAGCTGGTTTCTTAAATGGATCATGTATGTGTCACAACAAAAAAATGCTAAGCTCGTGCGTAATGGGTCTGATTTACGAAGTTCCAAATTGTACGACCAGGTCATACCCGCAATATATCAAGGCCGTAAAACAAGCTATCGTAGCAGCTGTATACCCACATACCAGGTACCTGGTATTGCGCAATTTTGCGCATGAACGCTTTGTTTTTTCGTGGAAGGGGTCTGGCATGACCTATGGAAAGTTTTGGGAATATTGTGCATATGCATGTCGCATGAAGGCGCACGAATGGGCCACCCGGAAGGTTATTCTTGGGTAGATAATCACCTGTAAAACTCGTCCTTTCCTGCGATTAGCCAAGCCGAGAAAAAACACCGCAAGGCGAGGGCGCGCTGTGTACTTGAAATTGAACAATTAGTTACAGCTCCCGCGTGCAACTTTGAGGTATAGAAACTGAACGGGTGAAAGGATAGGCGGAAGTGAGGAAATGAGCCGTGGTGCGGTAGGCCGGCGGGGGGGGGGGGAGGGGGGGGGGTGACTGGATTGCTTCAGGTTCTATTATATATGTCGAGCTCTACCCACGACTCTTGGCAACTCTTGTACGCTCAACCACACGAAAGGTTCCAGCGGTAATAGAAAAATCCTCCGTCAAGCTTGTAACGCACATTTCAGTACAATTCAAGGAAGTCGGACTGCTCACGTAAATGACTTGAGCTTCTTCTGCTGTATATACTATACCTAAAACATGTATATACTGTATTGAATGACTTGAGCTTCTGCTGTATATACTATTACCTACAACATATATATATATATTGAATGACTTGAGCTTCTGCTGTATACCAGGTATACTACACCTACAACATATATATATTGAATAAATTAATTGTTTTAGTTTAGGAGACGAATCACGAGAAAAACCCATGAGCGTCGTATATATCTGTAATGGTATGGGGTAGGAAGGCCGGTAATTACCTCTGCATAGGTAATTGGTCCGTTTTCGAATAACTTGGATGGCATTCGTATTCGGTATTCGGGGTATTTATAATATCTGTGGGCCATACTTGAAGCCCATCCCGAGCCCAGCAGATGTCATCTGGCTCGGGGATTAATAAAAGCTGCTTCTCTTATACGCTTGACTCTACGGAAAGTGAGTAACACCAAGGATGCTTAATAGACAAACCTGCAAGGGGATACTCTGTGTCTCACCCAGTCTTATCACACGTGGCGTCGTTGGCATATCACACATTATTTAAGTATTACTATTAGTAAATGAAGGCAATGATTATGTTTCACCCGATAGGGAAACGATATATCATATATACATATATACATACATATATACGAGCTACGGAAGTATTTTACTACAGTACTGCTTTTAGTTGTTACACTAAACAAATATATGTTGCAGACTTGTGCTCATATTCCCAATTCGGCCATGCAGGACGGACATACATACTCTTTCTAGATATCATACGTAGACGGATGCACAATAGAAGCCACAGCGCCCCACGTAAGTAACCATTTTCGTAAGGAAGGGTGTCGAGAGTATACGCATTTATTTTTTGCCAAGTCGAGGGTAAACATGTATGGGGTATGACTCTGGTATGGCCCTACATATCGGTTATGACCCTACAAAAAACAACTTGCAGGGTCATACCCCATATTCCCAAATACATTCCAGGCATAGCTCAACAAGCACGTCCATGCTATGGCGAGAAAACGAAATGCACGCCACCTGCCGCCAACGGAGTGTGACCCCGAATCTGAGTTACGACTAGGGAGGGAGAAAGACGGAAGTGTGAGAAGATAATAAATGGGATGGAAAAAAAAAAAAAAAAAAAAACGGAGTTTGAGTACACGTTACGTAGTTACTTACACACATTAAATAGAGGCAAATAAACGGAGCGAGACCGGATGGAGTGAAGAGGTAGCCCGAATAGTGAGAGGCTTTACGCCAGGGTGCCTGTGGCCTGTGCTCGGGCGGGCGGCCGTTCGTTGCTGAAACTGATGTGCTACGATCACGTACTAAGCGTTGTGAGGGCATCAACATCAAACACGAGAAACACCACCAACCAGCGCTTGGAACTTGGAAGCCGTGCCACATTGCGAAAGGGTCCACAGCAGTGTGTATGCCTACGACTACTTCTGTGTAGTGAACAACATACATAGTGCTCGCGAGGGAAAACGCCGAATGCAAAAAAGAACGAGAAGGCCGACTACAACTGCAAGAACATCTCTCAAATTCGCGTTGTTGTGTCTTGGAGGTTCGACGACTCACTCACGTGTGCTTGGCGTGGGTGCAGGGGCTTGGTGGGCTCCGATGTGTTGTGATAGGAGGGGCGAGATAACCCTCTTTCGAGATGGAGAAGATCGAAAAATAACGCCTGCCAGGTAAACGAGGGGGGAGAAATGCGACAAATAAAATTGACTACGATTATCTCCCATCTGTTTTTCGTCGCCGTTGCCTCCCTCCCTCGTACTACAGGTGACAATATTAATTAAGAGTAATAAATAGGACCAAATCTTGGTGGTAAAAATCGGCAAAAATATCGTTTTTTTTTGTCTGTACCGTAGGTCCTGTTTACTCTGTACTATGATGGTCTCTCGTAACATTCGTAACTCGGGTCCGGGGTCGCAAGCAGGCTCGACTACCCCCTCGCAACTGCAGCAGTACCTCCCATTCAACTGGATAGCGAGAAGGATACAGCGCTTTCTTCCCGCGTGGACTCCCGCCACTGAGGGCTGCCGAACCCTACGTAACTCTCATCAAATCGACAAATAATAATGACAAATCAGAACACCTCTTCATCTCGGACAAAAATCGTGTGATGCCCCAAGGTGGTACCAGGTTATTTGTTAAAGTTCCATATACGACCACATCGTACGGATAGATGTGACGCAACAAACGCCGTCATAGCGAAGTCGTACGAACATAGCACCAAGTATCATGTTATACAACCAGCAGCACCGCACGCACTCCGTGTTGCTGCTTGAAAGAGTCGTCCCGACGGGAAAAACTCCTGGGAGCATCCCTACCGCAAGCGGATATAGAAGCACACGGAGGGGGAAATTGCAGGCTCGCGGGGGGTGGCACACAACAAGCCACCGGTTCCAACGAATACACTATGCAGCCGCCCAAATTTTCGACGGAAGGCGGCAAAACGTTTTTTGTTTTTAGGGTACGGACTGAAACGCATCCTCTGTTCTTAGAAAATGAGGAGAGTGTGATCGTGTTCACCAAAAATGGCATCAACGCATCAACAACATCGCGAGTCTCTATCTGCTATCTCGGGTTGGTCGGTAGTGACAGCAATAAGTGCGTTGGAAAATAACGCATGCCACGTACGTACGAGTACCCTCGGTTGGTCTACAGCCAGATGCCGTAAAACGTAGACAGCCATACTACAGCTCACGCGTACTGCAATGCCTTGTGCTGATAATCATGCATTTTCACAAGCACCACGTCATAAAACATATTAAACACTGCTGGGTGTGCTGGATTTCAACGGGTACAACGAACGAAAAACACACAACACGCAACGTGCCGATCCTGGCGAGTGAAGGGTTTGAGCAAGGTCTACAGTACCTACTATTAATATCAATATCTATCGACATCCATGGCTACTGCGGAGTATCTTTACGTAATATTAGAGTATACGTAGCACATAATCATGCCCCTTGTTTTTACGAGAACATGGGTGGCGGACAGTACTGTTGATAGACGAACAGGCATATATATATATATACAGCGACCGTATAACCCTTAGCCCCATGGCTACTACTGCGGAGTATTTTTACGTAATATTAGAGTGTA
>MEHQ01000153.1:146159-207731 GCA_008828725.1 Saccharina japonica | reverse complement strand
GGGGGGTCGTGGAAGGTCTCCTCTAGTTATTTTAACGGTGAGCCTTGTTTGGCGTTGCTGACGACGCGGTGGTTGATACACTACAATACCGGTGGTGGAAGCAGCCTTACGCCGTGCACCAAAGCGAGTCAGTGTCAATACACAAGCCCTTGGGCGGCGCGCGCACAAACGAGGAGGCGTGTTGGTTTTTATTGTGTTTTCCGCCTTGTTGCGTTCGGACCAGCTGCACACATACATTATTTGATACCAGTACGTTGCAGCATGCCATACGTGGTTTCCGCGCCTCGGGCAGGCGAACGCCGGCCGTGACGGTGATCAGTCGTGATGAACAGTTGTAGGTGATGGGGATGGGGATGCTTCTAGACTACTCGTATACGTTTTTTTTTCGGGGGGGGGGGGGGGGGGGGGGGGGGGGGGGGGGGGGGAAAAAAATTTTTTGGGGGGGGGGGGGGGTGGGGGGGGTGCGGTGGAAAAAATATTTTTGTTGGTGGTGATTTAATTTCCGTAATTTGGCGTATATTTTATACGGTTATATTACACGTGAAGTCCCTTTTTCACACACAAGTGGTACTACGGCGCGCCAGTTCTCGTCGTCCTCTTATAGCTATATTTTTGAAGTACCATAGTCTTCGTATGACCACTCTTTGCATTGCTTCCTTTTTTCTGTAGGAATTATTCACGCGCCATCATTCGTCCGCGTGTAGACGGGATGCCCTATCTTTCTGATGGTCTTTTTGTTCCCCCCTCTTTGGGAAAGACGCGGCCGGTCCGGATGGGCCAGAGGCGGACGGGAGTTGGGGGGGGGGTGGGGGAGGGGGGGGGGGGAAGGGTTTTACCGCTGCGCGTGGATGGCTACTCCAAGTAGTGCTGTTGTTGATGATAGTGTCGTATCGTCGTTTGGTGTCGTCTCTTTGTGTGCATGAAAAGTGGGTTTGGGGTAGGGTTGGTAGGGCGTTTTTTCTGGGGAAACTTTTATGATTATTTTGTAGTGTATTTCTATAGGATAAAAATAATAAAACGAAAACAAACGAAACAAAAGAAAATTGACGAGCATATATACGAGCAGATATACTTACTTTTGTCCTTCTCTTGAAATGGCCGGGTCGACCCGTCCCTGGCCTCTCAGGCCTCCCACTTTGACACCGTCTCCTTACCGCTTCCTTCTATTACTTGCTCATCCCTACACTAAAATCAAGTCAAAATACCCACACATACGCTTGTATGGACGAAGGTGTGAACAGGCGGTCCTGCGGAAAAATATGGGGAATGTCTTGGGGTGCAGTTCTACGAAGCTTATGTTTAATACAAAATACGTAAACGGAAGAAAATAATGGCCGATGAACTACAACACCCGTCTTTTGGTTATTCCCTCGTGTACTGTTATCCCGCGAGGGAATCGATCGCGCATGAAACATGTTTGGTACCGCCTTAGTAGTAGGAGGAGAGGATGTGCGGCTCGTCTTCTTCGCTCACGTTTGTGTCAGTTCCTGTTTACTCTTCGTAAGCGTTTCAATTATTTCCTTCGCGCCTGTGATATATGTATAGGGCAAGAACCCATTGGGGGCAAGGAGGTTCAGCAGTATGTTCATTGACCATGATATTCTGGAAGACCTATATATTCTTAATGGTTAATTAAGTAGTTGTAGTCAACTTGATGGGCCATCATCTACGACCTTCGCTTGGCACAGCCTAACAACAATATACATCACGTGCAGTTGTACAACAGTAGTATAGGCATGCTTAATATTGACATACGAGGGGCATTATATTATATCCCATAAACCAACCGGATACCATCATCGGTCAGCAAGGATTGAAGCGCAGATGTGTGTTCCAAGTGTTACCTCTATTGCAAACACGACACACGAAATTTAAGCAGTTTGTTGCGGAACACGTGGGTGCTGCTCGAAAGGAGTTATAGCTGCGTTATTCTAAATCCCTTTAGGGTTTAGTTTCTGTTTCGGCTCAAAAATACCTTTATCTTTTCTTGACCGTGGTTTTTGTAAAGTGTTCCTTTGACCGCTATCGCCGCCGGGCGAACATCCGGTCTCAAGCAAGCCACGACCGCGCGCTCGTGGCGGTGTCTGTCGCACATGTCACTCCCCGCTCCGTGGGAAGTCTCGTGGATCTGCTCTGTAAGCTCGGCGAGGAATCCCGCTCTCCGTAAACAAATGTTGTTATTCACTTGAATACATAATAAGTAACTATTTCCAAGATGATAGGGAGGAAAACAAAGGAAAACGTGTTGATTGTTCGTTTTCACGCTTGATTAGTACGGATAATCATCACCGTAACCTTGATTATTATACATGACTATGTATAATCATGACTTCTGAATATAATCATGACTGATTGTGACTGTCTTTCAACAAATCGGCTCGTCTTTACTTCTGTGTATTGTTTCCCGGACAGCTGGGTGATTATTGAAAATCCGCTGACAAAATTTGAGTTCTTGTTGCAAGATCGCCCGACGCCGATCAAGACTGCGCGACTCCTGAATACCAGCACTATCGTGTTTTTACTACCCATGGTGCTGCCGAACAGGCGGGTAGTACTTATTTATGTTGTCTTGTGCGTGGTGGTTTAGCCAGCTCGGTGGTCCTGATAAATTGATCCCATCTCTGCAACTTTTCCCCAGTCCCATACTTCGGCTCTCATCTTGTACTGCTGTGTATTCTTCCCGTGGACAGCTGGGTGATGCGTAACACAAATGTACTATCACAGTAAATTACTCGCATATTATTGCTGTTTTGCGTTTGTGTTTGTGTGTGTGTTTTTTTTTAATACAAGGTTAAGGTTTCCCTTCGAATGATGCTTCCGTGGTGAGTCCGTGGTGCCTTCATGGTGTCCTCGTACCTCCGTGGTGCCCCCATGGTGGTCATGGTGCCTTCATCGCGTCTCCTTGGTGAGTTCATGGTGCCTCCGTGGTGGGTCCCCGTGGTGCTTTCAAATTGTCCCCATGGTGTCCCCATGGTGTGCTCACGAAGTCCCTAGTGTGCCTCCGTGGTGGGGGCGTGTTGCGCACATGTTAGGTCCAAGGTGGGCCCAAGATGGGTCCGTGGCGCCTTCATGGTGTCCCCGTGATGGGTCGATTGTGCCCGCGTGGCGATGATCTACATGTTCTACCTTATTTTAGCACAGGTTTGTCTTGACACCATAGTTCTCGCCACGGCGAATCCATGGCGACTCCATGGCGACTCCATGGCGACTCCATGGCTACTCCATGGTGTGCCCATGGCGTTTCCATGCTCCATGGCGAATCCACGGTGTGTTTATGGCGATTCCATGGCGACTCCATAATATGGCTACTCCCTGGCGGCTCCATGGCGAGTCCATGGCGATTCGGCGTCTCCATGGCGACTTCACGGTGTGTCCATGGCGACTCCATGGCGATCCCATGGCGATGCCATTGTGTTTCCATGGTGTTTCCATGGTGTGTCCATGGCGTGTCCATGGTGCGCCCATGGCCTGTCCACGGAGAGGCCACGGAAACTCCATGGCGTGTCCATGGCGCGACCATGGACACCATGGCGACTCCATGGCTACCCCATGTCGACTCCATGGCGACTCCATGACGAGGCCATGGCGATTCCATGGCATGTCCATGGCGGCCTCATGGCTACGCCGTGGCGACTCCGTGGCGACTCCATGGAGAGGCCATGGCGATTCCATGGCATGTCCATCGCTCCTCCATGGCGACTAGTCGCCATGGCGGCACAAAAATCACGCCATGGGTACACCATAGGCCTGCCATGGACGCCCCACGGACATGCCACGGAGTGGCCATGGGCTCGCCATGGAATCGCCGCGGAATCGCCATGGAGTCGCCATGGACACGCCATGGGCACACCATGAAGACACCATGGGCACACCATCGACACACCATTGAGTCGCCACGGGGTCGCCACGGAATCGCCATGGGGTCGCCATGGACATGCCATGGAGTCGCCATGGACATGCCGTGGAGTCGCCATGGGCATGACTGTCCGTGGTGGGGGGCTAAACCAAAGTGCAAAATAATGTCGGATAATGTGCATGACTACCCGACAGCGGCGCCATGGCGACTCCATGGTATGCCCATGGCTACTCCATGGCATGCCCATGGCGACTCGATGGCATGTCCATAGCGACTCTATGGCATGTCCATGGCGACTCCATGGCGATTCCGTGGCGACTCCGTGGCGACTCCATGGTGTGTCCATGGCGTACATTATCCGACATTTTTTTGCACTTTGGTTTAGCACTCCACCACGGACAGGCCATGGCTACCCGACAACGGCGCCATGGCGACTCCATGGCATGCCCATGGCGACTCCATGGCATGTCCATGGCGACTCCATGGCATGTCCATGGCGATTCCGTGACGATCCCGTGGCGACTCCATGGTGTGTGTATGGCGACTCCATGGACTCCATGGCGATTCCGTGGCGACCCCGTGGCGATTCCATGGTGTGTCCATGGCGACTCCATGATGTGTCCATCGTGTGCCCATGGTGTCTCCATGATGTGCCCATGGTGTCTCCATGGTGTGCCCATGGCGTGTCCATGGCGGCTCCATGGCGATTCCGTGGCGACCCCGTGGCGACTCCATGGTGTGTCCATGGCGACTCCATGGCGATTCCGTGGCGATCCCGTGGTGACTCTATGGTGTGTCCATGGCGACTCCATGGACTCCATGGCGACCCCGTGGCGACTCCATGGTGCGTCCATGGTGTGCCCATCGTGTCTCCATGGTGTGCCCATGGTGACTCCACGGAGACACCACCGCGACTCCACGGAGACCCCATGGCATGTGCACGGAAAGGCCATGGTGTGTCCATGGCGTTTCCATGGTGTCTCCATGGCGTGTCCATGGCGTGTCCATGAGGACTCAATGGCGATTCCGTGGCGACCCCGTGGCGACTCCATGGTATTTATAAATTACCTAACAAACTTTCTTTTAATCCATGGCGACTCCATGGTGTGTCCATGGCGACTCCATGGCGACTCCATGGCATGTCCGTGGGGTGTCCATGGCAAGGCCATGGTGTGTCCACGGATGACGCGTCCATGGCGTGTCCATGCCGACTCCGTGGCGACCCCATGGCGACTCCATGGCGACACTACGGCGACTTCATGGACAGGCCATGGTGTGCCCATGGCGACTCCATGGAGACACCACGGCGACTCCATGGAGATCACCATGGCATGTCCACAGTAAGGCCATGGTGTGTCCATGGTGTTTTCCATGGAGACTCCATGGAAACACCATGGACACACCATGGCGACTCCGTGGCGATTCCGTGGCGACCCCATGGCGACTCCATGGCGACATTGACTTCATGGAGAGGCCATGGTAAGTCCATGGCGACTCCATGGCGACTCCGCGGCGATTCCACGGCGTGCCCTTGGCCACTCCGTGGCATGTCCGTGGGGCGTCCATGGCAAGGCCATGGTGTCTCCATGGCAGGCCCATGGTGTGTCCATGATGTGCTTTTTGTGCCGCCATGGCGACTTCGCGGAGAGGCCATGGTGTGCCCATGGTGTGCCCATGGTGTGCCCATGGTGTGTCCACGGAAAGGACATGGTGTGTCCATGGTGTTTCCACTGGAACACACCATGGCGTGCCCATGGCGACTCCATGGAGACACCATGGCATGTCCACAGTAAGGCCATGGTGTGTCCATGGTGTCTCCATGGCGTGTCCATGGCGTCTCCATGGCGTGTCCATGGCGTGTCCATGGCGACTCCGCGGCGATTCCACGGCGAGCCCATGGCCACTCCGTGGCATGTCCGTGGGGCGTCCATGGTAGGCCCATGGTGTGTCCATGGCGTGCTTTTTGTGCCGCCATGATGATTAGTCGCCATGGAGCAACGATGGCTATGCCATGGAGTCGCTATGGAGTCGCCATGGGGTCACTATGGAGTCGCCATGGAGTAGCCATGGACACACCATGGAGTCGCCACGGACATGCCATGGGCTATCCATGGGCATACCATGGAGTCGTCATGGAGTCGCCATGGAGTCGCCATGGACATGCCATGGCCTATCCATGGAGTCGCCATGGAGACGCCACGGAGTCGCCATGGGGTCACGATAGAGTCGCCATGGAGGAGCAATGGACATGCCATGGAGTCGCCATGGAGCCGCCATGGGGTCACCATAGAGTCACCATGGAGGAGCCATGGACACACCATGGAGTCGCATGGACATGCCATGGCCTATCCACGGAGTCGCCACGGAGACGCCATGGAATCGCCGTGGGGTCACCATATAGTCGTCATGGAGGAGCCATGGACATGCCATGGAGCCGCCATGAGGTCACCATGGAGTCGCCATGAAGGAGCCACGGACATGCCATGGGTTATCCATGGACATACCATGGAGTCGCCATGGAGTCGCCATGGACATGCCATGGCCTATCCACGGACTCGCCACGGAGACGCCATGGAGTCGCCATGGACATGCCATGGAGTCGCCATGGACATCCATGGCGTCGCCATGGACACAATGCCATGGCCTATCCATAGCCATACCATGGAGTCGCTATGGACATACCATGGAGTCGCCATGGATGAGCCATGGGCGCACCATGGGTCGCCATGGGGTCGCCATGGACATGACATGGTCTATCCATTAACACACCTTGGAGTCGCCATGGCGTCGCCATGGAGTCACCATGGAGTAACCATGGGAACGCCAGGGAGAAGCCATGGTCTATCCATGGAGTCGCCATGGACACACCATGGAGTTTCCGTGGCCTCTCCGTGGACAGGCCATGGAGTTGCCATGGAGTCGCCATGGTCGCGCCATGGTATGCCATGGCCTATCCATGGACACACCATGGAGTCGCCATGGCCTTTCCATGGACATGCTATGGAGTCGCCATGGCGTAGCCATGGGGTCGCCATGGGCATGCCATGGAATCGCCATGGCCTCCCCATGGAGTCGCCACGGAGTCGCCACGGCGTAGCCATGGGGCCGTCATGGACATGACATGGAATCGCCATGGCCTCTTCATGGAGTCGCCATGGAGTCGCCTTGAAGTGGCCATGGGGTAGCCATGGAGTCGCCATGGTGTCCTTTGTCGCGCCATGGACACGCCATGGAGTTTCCGTGGCCTCTTCGTGGACAGGCCATGGGCGCACCATGGACACGCCATGAACACACCATGGACACACCATGGCATCGCCATGTGTGCCCCATGGAGTCGCCATGGAATCGCCATGGAGTGGCCATGGACACACCGTGGAGTCGCCATGGAGACGCCGACTCGCCATGGACTCGCCATGGAGCTGCCATGGGGTAGCCATGGAATCGACAGGGAACAGCCATGAACACACCGTGGAGTCGCCATAGAGTCGCCATAAAATGACCATGAACACACCATGGACACACCATGGGAACACCATGGACACACCATGGACACACCATGGAGTCGCCATGGAGTCGCCATGGTATAGCCATGGAGTCGCCATGGACACACCGTGGAGTCGCCATGGAGACGCCGAATTGGACTGGCCATGGAGCCGCCATGGAGTCGCCATGGAGTCGCCATGTTCGCCATGGCGAGAACCATGGTGTCAAGACAAACCTGTGCTGAAATATGGTAGAACATGTAGATCATCGCCCCCGGAGTTCTGAGGGGCGGGAGCTGCTGCCTGCCTTCGGGCGCGACCGAGGGACCCCCTCTGGACTTTTCTCGCGGGCCAGAGCAGAAGAGAGTAAGCATCGAGGAGTACGTTGAGCCAGCATGGCCCTGCTGTAACACAGTTGGCATAGCCAAGCGACATGCAAGAGTATGACCCCTAGCCGGAGAACAGGCGAACAAGCACCAGTCGCTGCCTCACGCGACATCTCGCATTCTGACGCGGCTGCTTAAAGCGCCTCATGAAGCAAGGGCTCGTCAGGTGTTGAGTTTTGACGAAAGGTCTTGGCACGTGGCACTTGGAGGCAATAATGGCGGAGCCCCCAACGGGGCGAGAGGTACCCATATCAACCCAAAAGCAAGAACGGGTTGACATACATACTACTACAGTAGTAACCATCTGAGAACGGCACTTTTTTTTTTGTGGGTTCTGCCGATGGCTGTACTGAAAGAACCAAGGCGACAATTCACACGCCGGTTGTGTCCAACAATGCCCTGAGTGAAAATGAAAATTCGCGTTCGCGTCGATTTTTATATTTTTCAGTTTTGCTTTAGTTGTAGCCTTGAAAGGCTATTTTTGGTAAGGATTGCAAATGGCCAATTTTCAATATATTTAATTTCGGCTGGCTCAGGAAACCATATTATAGACCCGATATTGAAAATGTGTTCCCGGAGGATTGTGGTGATTAGCTATACGATCATCATACAAGTTGTATTGTAGTAAAATATCCATTTTTGATGGCGCTGAAAATTTTTCCGTTTTGGGGTTAAGTCCTTACTGTCAGTAAGGAAAAAAACCGAAAACGGAAAAATTTTCAGCGCCATCAAAAATGGATATTTTACTACAATACAACTTGTATGATGATCGTATAGCTTGTCACCACAATCCTCCGGGAACACATTTTCAATATCGGGTCTAGAATGTGGTTTTCTGAGCCAGCCGAAAATAAATATATTGAAAATTGACCATTTGAAATCCTTACCAAAAATAGCATTTCAAGGCTATAACTAAAGCAAAACTGAAAAATATAAAAATCGACGCGAACGCGAATTTTCATTTTCACTCAGGGCATTGTTGGACACAACCGGCGTGTGAATTGTCGCCTTGGTTCTTTCAGTACAGCCATCGGCAGAACCCGCAAAAAAAAAGTACCGTTCTCAGATGGTTACTACTGTACTTCCCAGGACGAACTGCGACACGAATGGGCGATGTGGCACTCAATGCAGACCCCATGGGCGCATGCATGAACACGGGAGCGTCTTCGCAGACACGCCGAGTCTGGTGGGTGGGTGGGTGGGTGGGTGGTCGTGGGATGTCGGAATCATTTGGTGGGATCAAGGGTGTTCGTACCGTAGCCATCGGGCAGGGAAACAAGGTGGGTGGGTGGGTGGGTGGGTGGATGGTCGTGGGATGTCGGAATCATTTGGTGGGATCAAGGGTGTTCGTACCGTAACAAGGTGGGTGGGTGGGTGGGTGGGTGGATGGTCGTGGGATGTCGGAATCATTTGGTGGGATCAAGGGTGTTCGTACCGTAGCCATCGGGCAGGGAAACAACCGGCGTCTTGTTTGGTGGTGTGAATCGATCTCGCGTGTCGAGGGTGGTCACTTCAGAGATACCACTCTGTCCAGAAATATAAGCACCTTTTCATTTAATATTAATGTACAAACGGTGATTATATTTCTGGACAGAGTGGTATGTCGTTGGAGACACAAAAGGGGGGACCCAAATCAGGTATATAGACAGAGACTACGCACGAAATCGTTTTTTTACAAAAGAGTGGGATTTCGGAACGAGTATCGTATCAAAGGGTTAGAGACGACGGGTATCGCCGGTTATTGTACTGGCGAACTGCTGTACTCCTCAAATGTTTCAAAATATTACTGGATCGAATGGAACAACTCGGTAGTTATCACCTATGATATGGGTGTTGAAATATATATTAAGTGCCTCTCTCGATATGCACGTGTATGGTGACACGGTCTACCACATCGAAAATAAACAATACACCGCCAACAGCTCTTTCCTGGTAAGTACAGTGATTAAATGTACCTCTATAAACGGCAGTGTCACAACACGTAACAACTGGCCCGTGGGGTTATCACCTACAGCTAGAAGCGATAGTACGTCCTTCGTGTTCCTGCTGCAAACGTACTCATAGCACCCCTTCCTGATCCAAGTCGTATCGGACATACAAAACCCACCCATCCATGTCGTAGCCCTACCCTACCCCTCCCCCCCCTCTTCATCCTGGGAACCTTAGGGATATTACTTTCTACTTTAGGGCTGTCCTGACTCCACCAACTAGCCGTGATTTCTAGCTTTGGAGTTTTGGCGATTGGGCGACGAGCCGCGGAACGCCCTCCCGTGTTCCTCAACTACCCCCGCCCAAAGGATGTATTCCATTCACTCCGTAGGCAACGTCTATAGCTATCGAATGCCCTGCAGTTCTCCCTAATGATAACCCCTACTTTTTTAGTACTGATCCTGTCCTCGTACGTAACATTTCCACTCCACTTGCTGTGCATCTCAGACGTTTTCAGCCATCAACGCTCGCTTGCCAGGCGGGAATATCGCCTCCTCTCTCCCCCTAAACCACCGACGGTTACATCCGAATACACAGCACGCCCGCGTTTCGGCATCGACTACGTACGTCTGCGACCGGCCGGCCTGATCAAGTCCACTTTCGGGCCAGCAACACGGCGCCAGATAAAGTACTCAACATAGTAGTAGTAGCAGTGCTTTTACTCTCCCGCATTGCGCCGTCTGTTGCCATTCCTCCGATTGACACCCCCCCCCCCCTCCCGCCCTCGACAGGTAGTAGGGGTAGTCGAATTCGAAAGCCCTGGGGATGCCAGACAATCCACAATCCGACACCTAGCCTGCCCCGCGTGTGGGTATTTATGCATATGTGCACCCTACTCCTGCATTGATGCGGTACCGGTATGGTCATGACCGAATGTTCGTCGTTGACAGCAGTGTCAGGCAGCGCTACCCGGGTGCTCCCAGTCGTAGTTGTGGATAGCCACCCTGAATTTGATGAAGACTTCCTACACGCCGCCAACTTGGATTGTTTCGGCACGCCGCTTCCTCCCCCCCCCCGCCTCCCCTATCCCTCCTCTAAAAATAACTACCGGCGAGGACCGCTGGCGAAGTTTGGAAGTTTTTTAACTCCTTACGCCTGTCCGCCGCGTCGCGCGAGATCCCCGTCGCGCACTAAAGACCTCGCCGTAACGCCATTAACAAGGCAAGCGACGACACGACCTGCACCAGATCTGGACTGAACTACGAGTGGCCCATCTCCTGACTTGGCCCGGCATTAGGGACTACTACTATTATAGGCGCCCCCCGCCCCTCTCCCCCTCTCCCCCTCTCCCCCTCTTCTCAGGCCGAGTAAACGGCATCGTCGTTCTTCATGCGCTTCGCCCGCTCGCGCGCTTGAGACACCGCCTGCTCGCTGACGGCCAGGATCTCGGCCGTGCGCTTGGCCGAGAGCTTTATGGGCTCGTCTACCTCGCGCGTGGCGGCGGCGAGGATGGTCTCGAACGCCTCCCTCGAGTCGACGTCGGCTCCCCCTGCTTCCTTCTGGGCCTCCCCGAGCGACCCCCTTAGGGCCACCGCGATGCTCGCTTGCTGCTTCAGCTCCGCGACCGACGCGCGGAGTTCCGTCGCAGCCTCCACCCCCAGGGCCTCCAACCCGCGCAGCAAGTTGCTCGCCGTCATCCTCTTTATCGCTTCGATGGACCCCTTCGGGACGGAGCCTCGCTGCGGCGGAAAGCGTAAAAAGACAATCGCACAAAAAAAAAAAAAAAAAGTGCCATGATAGGGAGCAAGCAGGTGAGATGACTAAAATATCGTTTGTTGGATATAAGTTCATAAGGGACGACATACAGCACAAGCCTACCGTAACCAAGTCAGCGCTGACTAGGTAGGCTGTCAATAGTGCCAGGCAGGTCATCCCTTCTAAACCAGCAGAAATGACGTCGTCAGCGATAACAACGTGAAGTGCACTGCAGTAGCTACAAAGGTTGAGGGAGGGGCTTGTCGCTGACGACCAAAAGGGCACGAGGAAGGGTCACTATGGAACGATGCCTTCGTTGTTCCGGACTTGAAGCTCACGAGCCTGACGTACGCTGTCTTTGATGGGCTTGTCTTGTCGGCCTGTAGTAGTTTTGGTTCCTCTGTTTTTCCAGCGTGTTTTGACATTTACGTTCGCTGTCTTTGATTGGGCTTGTCTTGTCAGCCTGAATTTTTTTTTTTTCGTTCCTTTCTGTTTTTCCAGCTTATTTTGATATTCATGGGGGACCTTTTAAGGGGTATAGTTCCGTCACCGCAAGAGTTGATTTCGCTCGCGGAGATGCCACACGTACCATACGTATGAATTGAACCGTGCACGTGCGTGTGTGTCCCAGTATGACGTACGGTAGTACGTACATGTACCTAAATCTGACTCTAATCCGAAGTGTGTTGTCCCTATGTACAACGGGAGGGCGCTCTTCCAAAGGGGCTATAACGCCCGCGCACGTTGCCAAATGATGGGATGCACTAACCTGGTCTTTCGTGACCCGGAAGGAGTGAGGGCGTTGCGCATCTAGCTCCACCTTGCACACCCCGTGGCCACCTGTGGCTTTCAAGACCTGCGCACACATGCAGACATACATACATACGTACCGAGCAGGGATTCCGAGCGTCATGGCGAGTCACCGACAAGCCATCAGTCATTGCTCGGCGGCCTTCAACCTTGGATGTTTTATTTTATTTTTGGTTTGCCGTCGATTTTGCTTTTCCAGCCCTGTGGACAAGCCGTGGTCGCACGTGTCTATGGTCCAAAAACCGTAGACCTATTGTACGTATCTGCTGCTGTACTGCTGAGCCACTTCTGTACAATTTGACACATCACTGCCTCTAACCTACTGTTGTACTGCAGTAATACTTTTACACCGCTGCTGTACTGCAGCACTACTGTTTACAACTGCTGCTGTACTACTATAGACTACAAGCGCTAGTCTACACCACAGCAGTGCTGCTGCACTACAGCACTACTCTATTCTACGTGTCGCTTGCTACAGCAGCACTACCTACTAATAGTACTCTTTACTATTACGCAGGACCATGGTAAATAGGACCAAACTATTGTTAGTAAAAAAAAAAGAAAATACCTAGCTTTTGTGTTTCACGCAGGTCCTATTTACTATGCTCCCCCATAATACTGCTGTGTACCACAGCAGACTGCAGCACTACTCTACTCTGGTACAAAACAGAGTACTGCTGCACTGCAGCACTACGCATACTCTATATCTGGCTCTACTTTGTGTACGGCCCTACTGAATCGTACCGCCCGGCACAAACCCCACCTGCTGGTAGAGGGCATTGGTGTCAATTTCTTGACTCCCCTGGACAGGGCCGCCTCCCTGCCCAGCGTTTCCAAAACGTGATTGCGGGGCCGGCGTGGTCCGGGCCTCTGCTGCGGTACCGGTGGGATGGAAGGCGAACGATGATCAAGTACATGCACAGGAAAAAAGGTTTGCCCAGACACGAAATACTCATGTAATGTTGTCATGCGAAAAAAAAACGCCAAACGAACGCCGATGCAGCCACAGCCAAAAACAAGCAATCGAAAGACGCCAACCATGAAGACAACCTACGCCAACCACAAGCACAGCAAAGGCAGAGCAAAAACAGAGAAAAGGCAGAGCAAAAGCAAGATAAAAAAGCAGAGCAAAAACAGAGCAAAAACAAAGCAAAAGCAGAGCACCCTCCCGTGCTGCTTCAGTTGCTGCCGGTTCTTGCCCCTTGCAACCCGAGCCCCCTCCCTCCCGCCCGCCCGCCCTCCCTCCCTCCCTCGGGGGGTTAAAGTACGGTAGGGTTTACAGGAGAAAGTGGCAGTCTACATCGGGATCGGGGTCACCTTACCCGATCCGATCCGATCCCATTCGACCGGGCTCGACTCGTGAGACTTCGGATACCGCCTGACCCGACCCGACCCGACCCGACCCGACCCGTGAGGCTTTTGAAGACCTCTTGATCTATCCCGCATGTCGGGTCGTGACTCGTGGACAACCCTGCTAATGATAGAATATTTGCCAACCAGACGGTGTCTCAAGAGGTGACAACCAAGGACAGCGCGGCGGCACCAACACACCGAGACTCCACCCCACCCCACCCCATCCCATCCCACCCCCTTCCATTTCCCGCTCGTCTCCTGCATGTTTTTGAAACACCTTTCCTCCCCCCCTCCCTTGGCACTGTAGAGATGCGACGGTCTACAGTCATACGACTGCGGCCATGCATGATATCGAGTACACCCCTCCCGTCACTCCCTCGCTCTTTGGGACGCCTCGCCTCGATAGTTCCTTCCTTCTCGCTCGCTTGCCGCTCTTTTCAGTGCAAGGACCAGTCTATATTGTCGGAGAGCACCCATTCTCCGGCCGCGTCGTTTGCCGCTACCGCCGTCCCACCACCACCACCACCACCACCACCTTTGTCACCCCCCTCTCCTCCCGCTTTGGCTTTGGTTTTATCTTCTTCCTCTTCGTCATCGTCGTCGTCTAAGTCTGCCATGAGATCGGCATTGGTGGGTGGCGCCGCCGCAGCCGCCGCAGCCGCGTCCCCTGTAGCCCCGCCCGAGGCACCGCCTCCGCTGGTGTTGGAAGCCCCTCCCCCCATCCCCTCTCCCCAGGCAACACCCAAACTTTAAGGGAACCAACCAATCCCCCACCTGGCTTCTTGTTGACGGCGGCCGCCGCCGGCACATGCAGGGTCGTTGTTGCCCGCACTTGCAAGACGTCGATGTCATGATCGTGGAACAAAGACAGTGTCGTCAGTCTGGGATGCGGGTGCTCATCATCATCAACCGGCCATCTGATGTGTACCTGAAGAAAAAAAAAACGTGTTTTTTACCACCCCCCGAGCGGACGGCGGGAGGAAACGAAAGCAAGAAGCACACGGCAGAAGAACGACGTCAACAACAAGGCGGGGATAAAGGGGGCGGGACGCCGAACCAAAGAGTCAAGCGAACATGCGACATGCTCTTTATATATAGATCTCGCTCATATACTTGGTGCACCAACCGAATCACATGGAGATTTTTTTAGGCTTCCGCGTGGACAAGGGGGAAAAAAAATCGCTCTGCTGGATGCTTTTACCAGATCGTTCATGCCCTGATGCAACCGATCACATGCGATTTTACCTTCCGGGGTGGGGGATGGGGGTGGGTGTACTCATGTCATGCATGGCCGTAGCCGTATGCGCCGGGGGGGGGGGGGGGGGGGGGGGGGGAAAAAAACCTCGGGGGGGGGCAAGGGGAAACAAACGCTCCCCTATACTTTCGCGACGTCGGTGGTACAGAAAGGCCAATAGGCTAGGCCGGCTCTTGCCGGGCCACGCGCGTGCGAAAACAGAGGTCGGTCCAAAATCACGGCATCGTCCAAAACGTCAAAAAAAAACAACAACAACAAACAAACAAACAAACAAACAAACAAACGATCAAACTCTTAAAAATAGAAGAGTATTTTGCTCTCCTACCCAAATAAGAAAATACAGCAGTATGTATCAGCCGCCAATGTAGAGAACAAAACTACTTGCCGCTGTGAGAGGCTGTGCAGGATCTGCATAGTAGTACAGATCCGACCCAGGAGGTATGTGCTATTAGATTATGCCGATTATATACGGGTCCCACCCGGCAACACGAGTATAGATGATAAAAATGCCTTGAAAGGTCTACGGCTTATTATATAGATCATGAAGCGGGGATCGATGATCTGTCCGAGGCAATTAACTTTTATCAGCCGCTCTCGCCCACCCACAACAAAAGCTGCACCAGATGGCCATTTTTATAAGCACCAGACGATGAAATCTAAGCGCTCACTTGGCGCAGACAGAAGAAGAACCTGCAGTCCCAAAAAATACAACAAAACAAGAATACAAGAGAAAAACAGAAGAACCTGCAGTTCCAAAAAATACTAAACAAAAATATGAATACAAAAAAACGAGCGCCGATCGAGCCGACAAAAAAACAAATGGATGCCAAGCTCTCACAATAAACTTGCATCCCGTTCGCTTGGCTAAGCCCTGCCGGTTGGGAAGGCCTGTGTATGCATGTGCACACGACGGAAGAGGGGATGGGGGGGGGGGGGGGGGTTACTTACTGGGCTTTTGGAAAATTGGGAATNGGGGGGGGGGGGGTGAGTTACTTACTGTGCTTTTGGACAATTGGTAATCGATATTTCTTGGGGGGATCTGCGCATGTGACCGGGACAAGTGCGGCCCGAATACTTGCTACTACAGCAGTAGGTATCTATTCAAAAGCACGAGTACCAGGTACTCTGTTAATATATTTACGAAACAAAAAAACAACACCACACCTATGAGCTCGAGGATTTCGTCGAAAGTCATATTTGCAAGCTGAGGGTGATACTTCGATCGCGCGTACTTACGGGGGTTTATATACGACACATGTCAAGCACGCTACGTATGGGTATGCTTTTCTTGCTTCAAAATATACGGGGATTGGTTGTAACAACAACAGCGCTAGCTATGTACTAGCCTGGCAGCTACGGTAGGTGTCTCGTACAGTCTTGCTACTCCGCTCCAACGTGCACTCGTCTCGCTGCACAGCACAACAATGTTTCTCTCTCTCTCCCTCCCTCCCTCGCTCTCTCTCTCTCTCTCTCTCTCTCTCTCTCTCTCTCCTGGGCACTTTCTACCAGGGGCTATCACGCTATTGACAATTGTATACAAAAGCCATTCTCTCTCTACAAAAAATCACACTAATATATCGTATTCTTACATTATATCTCACACTGTTTTCGCAGTTGGGGGACACAATACATACGGCAGAAATGAACGCGATCTCGTATGATATGTATATATATGCTACAGAATACGTACCACAACATCTTGCACGAAATTCGGGCAAACAAAAAAAATCGATATTTAAAAACGTCAGCTGCGATGAGTACGACCGTTCTGTTTCGTTTTCGTTTTCGTTCCGTTTCGTTCCGGTTCGTTTCTTTTCGTTTCATTTCGCTTTCGCTTCGCTTCGTTTTCGTTTCGTGTCCCATTATCCGCTTCGTATTATTCTCGATTCCGCACCGCTACCAAGTCTTGAAAAAACACAAAAAGTTACCACACCAAACCAAAAATGTGGATGGAGCTCAAGCGCCAGCCGCCATGGTAGAAAAAGGCGGTGGCGTAGGATTAGCCCCATAAAACCGAAATTTAATGTCGCAATCTTTTCTGCGGGAGGGTCACTGAAAAAGTGTTGGGTGGACCAAAAAAAGAGAAAAAGGAAAACCGTTCATCGCAAAAAAACGAAAACGGATAATCCACCAGCTTATAGCGCACCTCGTCCATTGCCGCCGAAACAAAAAAAAAGGGAGAGGCATGCGGCGAAACAACAAAAGGCGGGGAGAAAAAAGGAACGAGAAAAAAAAAGAAAGAAACTTGACGGAGAGGGTGGAAACCTTTTTGGTCTCCTCCCTTTATTTTTCCCCCGCCAAGGTTTTTTCTCCTGTTTATCCGTCCCCTATCCCCCCCCCCCATGCCACGCCTCCGCGCCCCTCCCTCCCCTCTCGCCAGGGTTGGACTAGATGGCAAAAACTGGTTCCTCCCTGGCCCACCTCCCGTCTATCATATAGATTGCTTTGCCCGATAGCTGTGATAGCTGTCAGATGCTGCGCCTGCTCTAATAGGCTGCCTACATACAAATATGCAGCGTAGAGTAAGTACCGCACGCGCTCTACGAGTACAGCACACAGCACAGCACAGCGCGCAGGGCTCCAAACCGTTAGAGCAATTACTCTCTAAAGAACCCGACACGCTCACTCCCTTTTTCTATACATACGTAGTAATACACACAAAACAAAAAGCACCTCAACTCAGACTGTACGTATATATTTCGTATGCAGTCAAGTCTGTCCCCGCGAAAAACGAGGGAGTGCAAATTTTACACAAACAAAAATCGGGGGGTTAAGAACAGCGTGGAAGCTTCAAAAACTGATCGACAAAACGCTTCTCAAACGATCAAAAATAAATCGTCAACGCTTCTCAACTGATCGAAATATATCGTAGCGCGCACACACAAACAAAAAAAAAAAAAAAGGCAGGAAAACTTCTCTCACCACTGGGACCGGACGGCCTGCCCTCCGCCTGCTTCTTCTTGATCCAGTGGGCGCACTTCAGCCGAACGCCCTTAAGTCGCCCGCCATTCGGGGCACGCTCAATCCTGTCCCTCGCGAGCCCCACACCGTGGTGCAAGCAGATCGTTCTCACGTCCATCTCGAGCGTTTCCACCGTCTTCTCAGCGAGAGGAATGGCGAGCAGGTCGGCCCTCAGGGCTTGCGCGTCGTATACCGGAGCATTTGCGCCGCCGCCACCACCCTTTTTTTTTTTTTTTTTCAAAGAACAAGAAGAAGAAAAAAAAACGCGATAAGCTGAGGTTTCAGTAAAATAATTAAATCGTTACGATGAGCGAATGCTATTAATAATGTATATAAATATATACGAAGAACATATATATAACCTACAAAGCACTAAAAAAAGGTACCATTGTTTGTTGTACCCCTTTCGAGCTGGTTGAAGCCGGGGTTCTGTCATATGACCGAGAATCTATGACCGCCGACCGAGATCCACCTACACACAAACCCACTATAATGTCATACATGTATACCCGGTAGGGGGGAAGAATGCTATAAATAACAGTACCTACCGTAGTTGATATTGGTATATACGTGTGGAAAAACACAACTGCTGCTGTGCAGTAGAATATTAACAGAGGTGTACCCCTTTTGCCACATTTGCGGGCACTCGAGAGTATTACCCGGTCCTGCCAATACCAGTGACAAGCACTAGAAGGACGCTATATAGGGGGCTGTGACGGGCACCTGGGCGCCCGATGATTTACTCCGGGGATGGAAAAATAGCGTTCCGTACCTCGCGTATCATACCCTCCTAGGGCAGTATTTTTTGTGCAAAATCTCCACAAAAACCCTTCCAAACATAAAATACCTCACACTCACAAAAGCATACGATACCTCCCCCCTCCCGTCCGGCTCATTACGCTACATATACGGGTCCAGCTGATAGGGGCCCGGGTATCCGAGTGCCAATATTTTACGCTGAAACCCCGGGGATGTCAACTTTTCATCCCCTGGGAAAAATTTAATGTACGAGTACATATTATACAGGAAAACTTGCTGTAGTAGAAAATGACAATTACATCTCTCACATACCAGGTGCATACTGGCACACAGTACACGATACCCCCCCCTCCCACTACGAATATGTAGCTCCGAGGTATGCAGTGAGTGCTGGGCGGTACCGCAAAATGAGACCTTGGGAAACGAGTCCTTGGGTCCGACCTCTTTGGAAGCATGATACATACTGGTACGGAGTATGGAAATTATGGTGGCACCCTGTCCAAGGGGATGTCGCACCCGTTAGGCGTACTATGTGTGTGTTCTTCACATTAAACCTTCCTTTCTACCCGTCGACATCCAGCACACCCAGTGTCCGTGCCGATTCTTCATCCTAAAAAGGTACCAGTTCTGTGGTCACAAAACTACGACACAGAGATACCACGCTCAGTGCAGTAAGCAGAGCAGACAATGCAATGCCATATACGACAGGCAAGACCTGCCCTGCTAGCAATCCAGGTGCATGCAAGAGAAAAAGAGAAAGAAAAGAAAAAAAGCGAAAAGGAAAAAAAATAAAATGTAAACATACTGAAGCAAATCAACAATCAAGCAACGAAACAAAAGCATGGCAAAATAAAAGAAAGAAAGTGTCGTGCTTCTCCCAGAGGAGATGCGACATCCAATAAAAAAGGAAACCAAATGAAATGGACCGAAAAAACAGCGCCAACAGAGCAAGACTAAGAACGACAGGAAAGGACAGGCAGCCGGAGCACACCAAAA
Organism: Saccharina japonica; assembly: GCA_008828725.1. Taxonomy (NCBI): domain Eukaryota; class Phaeophyceae; order Laminariales; family Laminariaceae; genus Saccharina; species Saccharina japonica. Next base: position 188,189 of record MEHQ01000153.1, on the reverse strand, counting down.
GCACCTTCCAGCCAGCCGAGGCAGGTTTGTGCCCGTAGTACAGGCAGGTTCTACCAGCTAGTCGGTCTGGTACTGGTACCTACTATACCAACCTTCTATTCGCTGCAATGTTATGGACAAAAACAAGGCCGAACAAGGTCCCGGGTACCCGCGTAAAATACCTGCGAGCGCCCGGAATTTTCCTCCTAAAAAAAGTACATTAGAGGGTACCCATCGGCCACGGGTGCTCTGTGTGTGTTCTTCACATTAAACCGTCCTTTCTACCCGTCGACATCCTGCACACCCAGTGCCCTTGTCAATTCTTCATCCTAGAGAGATAACAGATATAAATGTGGACACAAAACTACGACACAGAGATACTACGCAGCAATCTGAGGGTTGCCAACAAAACTACGACACAGAGATACTATTAATACCTGCCGTGCAGCTTATTGTTAGCGACCCGACAAAAGTACGACACAGAGATACTACGCAGCAGCAGCAGCAGGCCTCAGAAGTGTTGTTGGGTCACTCTTAATAAGCTGCACGGAAAAGGGGGGTCTGTTGGAGTAATATATAGCGTGTTGGAGCAGTCTATAACGGCGTTGACGGGTCTTACGATACCAGCCGGGGACGACCAAGAGAAAGGCATACAGCTCACACATCAGATCATACTATCGTACGTACGACAATAATAGATGATTCCACGACATCATACACCATACAAGTACACACCAGGGTTCCAGGCGTAGAAATAGGAATCCCGCCTTATATCACTCGGCGGGTAAATTCAACTATATCACAAATGCCACCAACCATATATAACTCCTCAGTCAACACGATGAAATCTGAGTCGATCTCAGGGCACAACCAAAATTGCCCCACTTTCCTACGTACGAGTTTTATTACTGCAGTTTGGTGCCTTGCCAGACGACGATATGCGCACTAAACCGGGACCCCCACCTAGCCCGATGTAGTGCGGTACCGCACTAAAGTGGGACATATGGTACCGCACTATAGTGGGTCACATGGTACCGCACTCAAGTGGGATATATGGTACCGCACTAGAGTGGGATATATGGTACCGCTAACCTGCCGATATATGGGATATGTGGGATGAATGAGGAATTCACAGCATATGAGATATATGGGGAGTTCACAGCAACACAACCGGGGAACCGTTTCATACATCTGGGTTGTCAGGACTTGCTTCGATCGGGAAAATCTCTTGTTCATTCCCAAACGCCACACGTGTATCATACGCTGCCCGCTTGTGCCCCGCTCTCGCCCTTCGAGGCGTCACTGACAGCTATTAATAGTAGCAGCCGCCTTGGCGATACGACATGCGGGGCACATGCCGGCGGAGTGGGTTATCACTGCTGTCTGGGTCCTCCTATTCACAAATCGCGTGAAGGCGGCTACGACATCCTCGGCGACATTTGTGGCCGCCAGGGGGGCCTTCGGCGCGGGGTTCTTTAATCAGGCAGAGCAGTTACCTAGCCGCTTATGGCATCGTGCGAGGTTGTGTAATACCGCTCGTGCGGTGGGACTACATACAGTCAGCTGAGAGCGCTTGTGCTGTCGCCTTGTGTTGACACCCCTGTACTGGGCGAGAAACCCTACTTGTAGCGACTCGTGGCAGAATTTCACAGGTCAAAACACTATTTCATACCTGGTGTGTTTCAGGGTTATATAGAGAGAGAGTTACTGCTGTAGTGTGATGAACTTGGCTCCACCGACGGCATCTATATGGTTTTCGATGTTCGGCATAGGCCAAGTCTTTCGATAATCAACATAAGGGCTAGAAAATTAAATTTCACCCCCTCCCTACAAAAAAAAACGGAACAACCTCAAAAACAGTATGCACTGCAAAGCCTGTGAAATTATCACACCCACCCCAGTCTACAAAGAGTTGCGCCCGTACTGAGCCGCATTGCGTAGAGACAACAGGGAGGCGTCAAAGTCTCCGCAGAGTGCAGAGACCGCACAAACGAAGTACCAGTGCGTCCGCCGCACTAACTGTAGAAGATCGAGGTCGCGACAAGCGATTTTCACAGTACTAATCTGGGGCCCCGAACTAAAGGGTACCGCACTAAAGTGGGACCCACTAACTGCACATATACGCACCTGTTCAATACGGTAGGGGATAAAGGCGTAAAGAGTAACCGACAAGCATGGTGGTGCTGGTGCTGCTGTACCGTCTCTCACATAATGCGACAGCAGCAGTATCATATCATACGCACCAGGCGCAGGCAGCAACTACACCGACATGACGTGCGGGAGATGCGACACTACGTACTTGTACTCGAGCAGTTATCATACACTCGTACATACTCGTATCATACTCTCGTTAAGGCCGCGGGTCGGACGTTTTCTTCCCCGTCCCCTGTTTTTTTGCAATACGAGGTGGTTTTTACTGTGGGCCAAAGGAGCCTCCATCCCCGTCTTTTTCGTTTTTTCTTGAGACTTAAGAGTAGACATTATTGAATATGACGTGACGTGTATAGCGTGGTTTTGCGTTTCCTGACAGGAACAACCTGTCGTCAAGGTGCCACCGGGATCGTAATGGAATACTAATATTTCCGTCCATGCGACGTACGGGAGCTTCCCGTCGTCAGCTACGACTGCTGCAAAAAAATGTGAACTGGAGCTGTGAGGCTCGAGGTCGATGCATGGCAACATGGACAACATGGCAGCTTATCCAGGCTTATCAGTAAACAAAAAAAACATTCCTGGTCGAAACAGCCCGCGGCCACGGATGTCTTGCCCGCAAGCCACAACCCACAACAGCTATCAACACCCGCGAAATTGAGCACCGCGGTCTGTGCGGTGGTGTGCGAGAGGAGTACTGCGCTCAAAACGTCCGTCGTCGGCGGGCAGGCATGGTAGAATCGCTGGTGGCTTGGTGTACGGCGGTCGCTACGATGACTATGGGACAAAAACCTTGTTCACAGTAGCTGTCTCGTATATTGGTGTCTGCGGACGGGACGATCGTAGTTCGAGAGGCCTGCAGCTCCTATAACATTAATAGAGACGAGCGGTAAGGACTCGTGCCAAGGTGAAACACATACGTATCGTCTACCAGGTATATGTGACACATGGGTCACACATGGAACATGTGGTGTTTATTTAGGTGGTGTTCGTCGCCATGCCACGTGAGCTCACTCCTGGCATCGCCTGAAGTCTACGCGCGCAAGTGCCGCGTTTACCAGGTCTGTGAACCAGGCCTCTTCTTTTGGAAACCCGTGACTCGGTTATTGGTTATTTACATACAATCGGAGTGACATCCGAAAAATGCAAAACAAAAAAAACTCGTCACTTACAAAACTTGCCGCTCCAACCACTCGCATTATCTCGTACAGCAGCACGAGGACTCGTACCATATACTCGTAATACATTTATCATATGATATGGACATACTGTACCCGAAAATGTAACATAATGTTTTACGTACCGCTGCCGTACATATCCCCTCCTGCGTACCTTCGAACTGAAAAAAGGTACGAGTACGGCACTCAAATTGTTCCTGTTGCCAGCACCGCCCCATGCGATAACGATAACCGACACCACCCCCGACGCCCAAAGGACAAAGGACGCGAAAACACATATACATAGCATAGCTCAGCGCGAATGTCGTACGCTTATGATACCAGGTACAGCAGTATCATATGCATACTCGTACCAGGTATATGATATAAGAGTACAGAGTACCCACGAGGTAAAATGCACCAGGTATCATATCTAATCATATGATATGTACTGATTGTACCACGGTACTGGGGTACCTGTATAATTACTGTAAATACTAATCCCAGTACCAGTACCTGCAATAACGGCTGTCAGAGTACCACGGTACCAGTCAGTGGGACTCAGTCATTGCTTACTCGCGAGTCGGACATTTTGAAGTACTGAGTCCCCAGGGTATCAGCAGCTAAAATGACTGAGTACTCGCGAGTCCCCAGGGTACCAGAAGCTCAGACGACTCGAGTCCTCGCGTGTCTCCAGGGTACCAGATTCTGGAGTGACCGAGTATTCGCGAGTATCCAGGGTACCAGAAGCTGAAATGACTGAGTCCTCGCTCGTCCGCAGGGTACGGGGAGCTGAAATGACTGAGTACTCGCAAGTCCCGCGTCCCGAGTCCCAAGGGTACCAGAGGGTTAGAAACGACTGGTACTCACTCGTACTGGTACTCTGACGACCTTTGCGACATCTCTCTTTTGGGCGGCTCGAATTCTTGTGTGAGGCAGAGTGTGTCCTAGTCTAATTTCAGTAAATAAAAATGGCCGCATTCTTATCTTCGTCCAAAACTCGAGCCTGAAATCGATAACTCCCGAAATCGCGTACTACTGCTGCTGCTGCTGCTGCTGCTGCCGCGGTGTCGTAGTGCTGAACGTACTTGTAGCATACCATGTACCAGTCGTATGCATACTTGGTACCTGTGGTACACCGCAGCAGCGAAGATACTTGCTGTAATTCTTACAGATGCATTACTCTTTCTACTGCTCTACGTACATTTTGCCTGCCTGGATCGCTGATCCCTGCTTCAGCACGAATCAGGGGAGGAGTTGGGGCGTGACATAACCGACTACGCGCTTTGCCTCGCATGGTGCCGTGCTGAGACAGCCTGCAACGGGCACCATGCGGTGAACATCGACAGCGGCACACTAGGTGGCCCACTTGGTCCAGGTTCTCCACAGCAAGTGTTCAAAAAGACTGGAAAAAAGAAATGACAGCGCGCGCCATCTCACCATAGGCCCTCCATGAACGGCCCCAGGATTTCCGGGCCCGGTGCCACCAGATCCCGGTCCAGGTAGCACAGCGGGTGACCACATTGCACAAGTCGTTGGTTCACGGCGCCTTATTCTATGTGCCTCTGCCTTTGCCGAGCGCGCGGGTGTATTCCCCTAGGCAGCAGCTTCACAGCCCCCATTCGCGACCCAGCAAGAACCTTCCCATGTATGCCTCCGTCCGAAACCCGGGAAAAGTTGCTTATTTGTCCCCCGAAATTGGTTCTGTTTCACATGTTCAAATACCAGCCTTCTCCGCAGAAACACGCAGCACACAGAAGCCACCGCGCAAGCAGTGCAAGCCAACGACTCACACAATGTGGACACCGCTTCGCCGCCTGGGCCTGGATCTAACACCACTGAACTGTTGATCCTGGACATGCCCTTTCATCCAGCGGGGAGCGCGCGGAGGTGAGATGGCGCGATACCTCCTTCGCGATCTTGGGCTGTCGTCTCTGGTCGGACACACAACTTGGTGCAAGCACAGCGTCGTGAACTCTCACTCATAGTCCACTCCAAGAGCACTACAACGCCTATCGCCCTTGATGCCCGTCGCATGATACCGCTCTATGCTATGAGCTGACTATGCATGGCGTGATGCATGAGGAAGGTTTCCGTCCGTTGTGTGCACAGCTCGTCCTGTGATCTGCGTTTGTGCCTGATCTACGTAGATACCGGTATTGCTTACAGCAGTACGCTCCTACATACGTACGTACCAGGTACCAGGAGTAGACACAATCAGTAGTACCGGTAGCCAGCAGTAATGGTATCCTACTGCTGTAAACGTCTGCTATACTGCTATAGATAGACCGCCCAAACCAGGAAGCAGTCTTAACGTCTGAACCAGGAGTCCCTGACATATTGTTTTTTAGGGTGCTCCCTTTATCCAAACTAAACACGATGCTGCCACTGCTGTCTACACACTCCAGAGGAACTGGTCGACCGTTCGGCGTGCCGCAAGGTACCCTACTCCCTATTACTAATACATAGTACAAACAGCAAAACAGCAGTGCAAAAGTGCGTACCAGCAGGTACCAAGTACCTGGTACATGTTTACCTGGCACCTGGTACGTATACGTACTGCTCTAATATGATTTAAGTACTAATTGTCGTGCCGGCAGCGAGGCAAATTAGGTGTGGTTCATATCTGTCTCCATGCCCCTTGTCCTTCCTCGGTTGCCTGTCACGGGTGACAGCCCTCCTGTCTGCTTGCCCGAGCCACACCTGACAACCTTGTTCAACTTCCCACGCGGGCCTACCAGTATAGTACGCATGCGCTGATATTTCCTTCCTCTTTTCTAGCAGGGGTACTGCGAAGTTGGACGCTACGTACGAAAAGCGCTAAGTAACGACAATGTGCACGCAAACCTTAGCCTTCCACGCATCAGACAAATCACGATCTACAGCAGTATATCATCTGGATCCTAACCTGCCGTTGTGAAATCTTTGCACAGGATATGTGCAGTTCAGAAACATGTCTAACGTAGATCGTGCACATTATACGGCTTCCACCCGGCCGTATGAGCTAGATCATACAGATCATACAGATCAGGAATCCATCTGACCTGGAATTTTCTAGATTTTTGGGTGGGGATCGGTGATCTGTCCGGGGTGTGCAACCTTCCAGACGTCGGGCAGATCAAATCACTATATCTACAGTTCAGACCGGTGCTAATGGAAACAGCATCTGCCGTTCTTATCTGGATGCCTATTGTTTTGTATGCAGAAACGTTATGTTTTACGCGTACACCAATTCAGGGTGGCTGCATCTCGGGGGAATAAAATACGACTTTCTGTTGTCAGGAGTCATTCGTCGTTTTTGTGAGAGTCTGCTGATCACTCTCTGAAGGCGTAGACACAGGCGGCACGGGATCGTGATAAGATGACTCCAGACGGTGACACGGAACTCTCTACTTCTCTTGTATCATGATCGAGCCGTCGAGCTGACTCCGTACCTCGTAAGGAGATGAACACTGAGTTAAAAACATGAAGTGACGTCGGGAGGCATGGGTAAGCGTTACACGTTAAGCCCGACCCCCAATCACGCCTGCCATAATCCCTATTTGGTGTAGAACCCTTCAACCCACGATGGATCATCAGCGCCTTCGCCACCAGCGCCAAGCGGATCTACCAGCTGAGGCTCATACTTGGTTTTGCTGGGACCGTTCTGCTCCTGCTGGGGCGGCGCCTCCTCTCTCTCCCTCTCCTTCCTCCTCCTTTTGTATTTCTTCGGTCTCGTACAGAACCACTTGCCCTTCCAGTTCCCTTACGACTTCTGCCTGAAGCTCACGTTCCTTGCGGAACAGACACACGCACACCACAAGGTCCAATAGCCGAAACCCTCCCTTCATTATCGGCACCTCGAGCTTGAGTTCGGCCCGGCAGTCCCATCTCCATTTGCCAGAGCCCGACTCGAGCCATGGTAGGCTCTGCTATATGCGACGCCCACAGAGCTGCCTCTCCGAGTCCACGATATTTCTGAAGGTGTTGTGTCGCCTTCTGAACCTTGAGCAGGTTGGTACCCTCTAACTTTTATGCTCCTCACTAGTTTTCTGCTCCTTGATGTCAGCATCCTCACGACCTGACATGGGCTGGAGGAAAATCCCTCCCCTCTGGGATGACCTCCGCTGCTTGCCAATGAAGAGCTAATCCTTCCAATATTCATTGTGTATTAATCAGTCTGTAAAGCTGTAGACAACACGCAGCACGGGATCGCGGCAAGATGACTCCAGGCGGTGATAACTCTCTTCTTGTAGTATGATCAAGCCGTCGAGCTGACTCCGCACCTCACAAGGAGAAAAACAACGACTTCAACGTGGTGTGACCTCGGGAGGCACGGACAAACATCGCACACGTAAAATCCCGACGTTCAATTACCCCCACCAGCATCCCTACCCAGTACAATATAACTCCTCAGCCTACGATGTAGACAATCTCCGCCGTCGTGTTACCAAGCGCAACCAATAAAAAAGCGTTTCACTGCAGTTGGTGTAGTTCATACAGGGCCTGGGTTCGAAGGTTTTATGACGCCGCAGCAAGATTTTGCCAAGCGCTCAAACATTTCACCCAAGTCTCCGAAAATAGGGGGCTTATTCTTCTCCTTCTCCGAAAATTGACACTGCTTCTCCGATCGTGGCAGTTTGACGGGGTCGTCACTAATGCAGAGCTTTTCGGGTAGGTAGCCTTCGAAAAAAAAGGTTTCACTCCAAAGGGTTTCCCTCCTAAAGTAGCATTTCTATTTTGGGTGAGGTACGGAGGTCCTCATGTGAGTATTCGTAGCCTTATACTATAAAGATTGGGGTGTCTCTCAACCGCTGGCTGATATTCGCTGTCGTCCATAATATGCGAGTCCGTCTCACAGGCGGTTCTTAGCAGGATGCAGCCCACCCTCCATGCGGCTCGCCCAATACGTACCTCACGGCGCTTCGCGCTTGGTGCAAGCAATGTCTGCCTGGTTGGTGAAAACCCGACGTGCTCCGTCCCGGTATTGTAGGGATGCGAGGGTCTATGGTCATACGACTACAGCCGTGCACGACATGAGTACACCCCCCCCCCACCGTATTGAGAGCAGAACTAGGAATGTACCCACATAAGACAAATAGAGACGTGCGTAAGTTGAAATGGCAATATAAAGTAAAGAACATGCCAAATAAGAGGTTGCCAGCCATAGCTGATAAAGCTGTATGGGAGAAAGTAACCAAAGGGCGAGCTGGAATAAGGTGGGATAGCGTAGTGGAGAAAGTATGGAAGGATATAGGAAACCAAAAAGAGATGCTGGCCATAGAGAAATTTAGCGGATACAAGACAGAAGTAAAAGAAAGGATAGAAAGAAGGGAAAGGCTAGCGCTGAGAAAGAAGGTGGAAGGGGAAGAACACTTAGAGATATACGGGGGGTTGAGAGAAGGAATAGGAATGAAAAGGTATCTGCACGGCCCAATGGACTTCGCGAAAAAGCTGAAACTGCGATTTCGTGTAGGGGACCTGGACCTGCCAGAAAGAAGAAGGAGGTATACCAGTAGCCGGGAGGAGGAGGAAGTAGATGCACAGATGTGCCCATGTGGCAAAGCCATAGAGAGTAGAATTCACATAGTGGGAGAATGTGAAAGGTACAAGGAGGAAAGGGATGTGCTTGAGGAGGAGATGAGGAAAATAGACGAGTGTGACATGGAGCAGTTTGGTACACTAAATAGTAGCGAGAAAACGATCGCTATCTTAGGAGATAGATGGTGGCCACAGGCGGCGAAGCAGGAAGGGGATAAGATTAGCAAAAGGTTTCTCTGTAATATATGGAAACAACGTAATGAGCGCCCAAATGTTGGAGGTGTCTCTATTAGGAGTAGGAACGGTGCTCCGTCTCGAAAGGGATGCGTGGTCAATGGTCAAATGACTAAGGCAAGCAACAAATGAGGACGCCCCCCCCCCCCCCCCCCCCCACCGTAGCCTATGATGACTATTTTGGTGGTGTAGAGCCCCTCGTGTGAACGGCCTTTTCATAAAAACGGGCTCTGTTTCTACCGTAGCATGTCTCAAAGGCTAAAACTGCCAGGGGAAGTTTTGTCTCCTCAAGACGACTCCACCAATCGTGGGCCAGGGGGTTTCCCCCGTACGTTTTAGGGCGTTTGTGGGTTTTCGGCGCCTTGATGGGTGGGTGGGTTTTCCCGCCTCGGCGATATGATTGGTAATGTATTAGTTGACACGCCGGACCGATCAGATCATATCAGATCGTATCAGATCGCCAGTTCATGATCTAGGTTTTTTGGGGGCAGATATACCCCTGATTTATCTAATATGCTCTGCACGATCTACTTATGATACTGTAGATCATGTTTGGCGGTTGAGATATATATTTTCCGTGTGCCACGGCTCTTGCGCACATGCATGCAAGCTTGCAGGGTACGGGTCTGTGCGTCTGATATGTAAGGCTCTTGCGTAACATTTCGTGACGGCGAGTAGATTATCTATAGATGATAACTATTAATGACTGGTCTAGATCGCGATTTGTCGTCGTGATCTGCCCCGATGCTGTGCAGTAATTAGACAGAGACAATCCGTACCAGATATTATGAGGTATGCGAGCAATAAAAGAGGTGTTGAGGGAAGGCCAAGGCCCTTCTCTAGGCCCTTCTCTAGGGGTCTCCAGGCACGTGGATAGTAGTACCTGGTATACCTGCTAAAAACTACGTACGAAGTATATAGAGTAGATAGTGCCGGTTGCAACACACTGCAGTTCTAGAAGGTGGGGTGCTGTGGAGAGTAGAGGCGCTGCGAGAGGACGAGAGAGAGGGACACCGGCAGAGGAAAGGAGAGGAAGGGAGAGACGGAGCAGGGATTGCCTGTCACTCCAAAGACGCCGAGGGGGAGAGGTTGGATAACGAGGACGCGACACGAGTGCGCAGCAGCCGGTCGTCGAGTTGAAATGCGCGCGTGTCCTTCACGTTCGACGCTTTTCTGCGTGGGAGACTTCCTTTCAGTCCCAGTCCGGCCAGAAATATAAGGGACATTTCGATAGTCACAAAATTTACAAATGCACCTACTGTAATAATCGTCACGAGAAGACCGGCGGTCGAGCGAAGACCCGAGGCTAGCCAAGGGTAGCCCGACTAGACTGGACAGAATCAGCACAACATCACCCAGGGCACGCCAAACGAGCTGAAACTTTGAGGGTGCCCGTAAAGTGTTGAGCAGAGAGGGTCTGTGCGGTCGGGGGCGGGGTCAGACAAGGGATTTCGAGAATAAAAAATTCGAGGGGGCGAGCCTCTTGTGTGGAAAAAATCAAGTCAGACAGACAGACAGACGAATAGACAGGATTTGAATTCCCAAAATAGAGACTCAGTTTTGCAAACTGAGAATACGGCTACGAAGAAAAAAAAATTGGCACCGTATGATGTGGTGCGACAGAGAGCAGCTCTAGATGAAAGACCAGTATTTTGCCAATAATCAAGAATAGCAGATCTCTGCTGATTACGCTCTTGTTTCTTTTCTTGTATTTGAAGTATTCATTACTTGTCTCAAGTTTTCGTCCTTGGAGCAATAAAATATAACGACCAACTCAAAATAAAATTTCCTCAAATTCACCGTCGTCGTCCCGAACAACACCCACCCACTCACCCACCCCCCCCCCACCCACCCACCTAACGCACAACAAATAATAAGCCCGCCAAAGGTCACATCTATCGCCACTATTTGGAAACTACCGGTATAATATTATAAACCACTGCTGCTGTATCTATGCTCCCTGCAAAAAGCAAAGAAAGGGTCAGGGACAAACCACCCTCCACCCACCTCCATCCGCCCACCCCACCCATCCCACCGACCCATCCCCTTCTCAACTACGACGCATGCATGGATGATGATTAGTCATCGATCGGTACTCACATCGCCCGTCGGGTATGCGAATCGTACACGACGGCTCGCTTACTGCTCTTAATATACCCGCCCGACAGGGGAGAAAGGGAAAGTAAAACATTCTACGGCACGACGCATATACTATTATACCCACCACGAAAAAAGGGGCTATATAGGGAAAATGACCACCACCACTACCACCATAAAAAATGTAAATCCACCAAAAAGGTATTTACGGGGGGGGGGGGGGGGGGGGGGGGGGGGGGAGGCTAAGCGACGTATAACAATCGTCAGTTTTTTTTGTTCCCCTCCCGTAGATAATCATCAAATCAAATAATAAAAAAATCAAATCATCCATCAATCAATCAAATCCGATCATCATCATCATCATCATCATCACCATTCCTACCCTGTTCCACCCGCCACTTTTTTTCCCCCGACACACCTTGAGTTTGATTTGACCCCGCTCAATTTTTATGCACGGATTGTATCATCCACAGGCCACCACCACCACCCCTCCCCCAAACACAACATGCAGCGTCATCTTTCCTGCGGGATATGAACGTAACGCCTCCTCCAGTAAAGTCCAATCCAGTCAGAGGCGCCCCCCGTCCCCTTCTCCCGACACCGCTCACCATCACGTAGTATATATACGCACTACTCTGCCACGTACTGTACCGCTGAAACTATTGTATACTTTATGAATATATAGTTCGTTCTCTTGTCGTTCCAAAAGGTGAAACCGCTGAAGAACCAAAACGAAAAAAAGATCGCCGGTTTTCCACAGGCAGAAAACAGCAGTACGAAAAGGTGGCGTTTTTGTGATGTCTCCATCCACGTTCGTCGCCAGAATTTGTGGCACCACTTGTACCCCCTACCCACCCACCCCTCCCCCCAGAGGCCCGCGCGGGAGCACGAGTACAAACAGTACACGCCCAGAGCCCAGCCCAGGAAAAACATGGTCCTTGGTTGATCGTGCAGGATACACGGCTCCCACCCCCGGCATAGTGAGCTACTGCTGTAGATGATACAGGTCAGGAATCTCTATCTGCCCTGAAGGACCCTACTGTATATCATGAATAGGAATCGATTATCTGCCCCGAGGTGTGGTTATATTCCTTAGTTATATTTTATTTACCTCCTCCTCCTCCTCCTCCTCCTCCGACCGAAAGTAACGCCATTGGACGAACGTAGCCGTCAAATATGCCAGGTAGGAGACCGTGGTCTGACCCCCCCCGTGACCGACCGGCCCACTACACTAAAGCTAGTATATTAAGGCCGGCAGAGGCCATGACGCACCCAAAAAAAAGACAAGGGTCTCCTATAATATAATAGTTTTGTTTGTATTCTCGCGCGATTTGTTCCTGCCTCATGGTTTTCGCGTGAAAGGCGGAAAAAACGGCCCACAAAACGGCGCGTGTTCTCTCCTACATGGGTGGAGGGGGGGGGTCTATTCCATCTTCCACCTAATACCTATTCCATTGTCCTACAGACGGAATAATCGGCCAACCAACCCCATCCCCTCCCCCCTCCCCCCCACCAACGGCTAGTCAAATAATATGTAGTAACTGACTGCCACGACAGACGCCATGATGGGCAATGGGGCACAACAGCAAGACTTTCTATCTTTTAGCAGTCAGAAAGTAAGAAGATAAGTATTTAGGTGCCCGTGGTTTTCGCCCAACATCAGACGAAGGGAAAACGCAAATCCATCCACCCATCCACTCCATCCATGTATCCATCCACCCATCAGCACCTCTCGGCTCATCTCAAAGGACGGCGACAGCGGCCACAACACCTCCCTCACTCCTGCTGCCGCCGATGCTTGCCGTGCCATATAATAATCGTATATATATGTACCTCAGGAAAAGCAAGTAAACGGAAAATGTGGCGCTTCGTAGCTCCAGAGAGGTAAAAGTCATACCAAACAGAGCTATGACACGACTATGACACCGTACCGCACCGCACCGTAAAGGTAAAACCATACCAACAACGCCCCAAGACACGGCTACGACACCATACCCGTACGATACCATACCGTACCGTACCAGGTTCTGTAGTCTAGAAAAAAATCGGAAAAAAAATCGAAAAAAAACAAGGGAAATTAAACAAGAAAACGAAAAAAAGAAAAAAAAATGCTGTACATCATGCGCCTATAGCGACAGAGCTACACACACACAATGGCTGTCCGCGATTGATATTTTGGGGGCAAGACGGGGTGGGGCGAGGCGAAGCGAAGCAAGCGGCCACGAACCCCGCCCCCCGCCCCACCCCAAACGACGCCTCCACGTATATCATACGCGCCCAGACAAAAAAAAAACGCCAGAAAGGCAATCCAGCAACTTCCCGGCGTCGAAAATGAAGTACTCGTAATGTATCATACCCTGCTATATACTTTATAGCAAACAACATCTAAAGAAAGCCTAGAAGAAGAGAGGGAAGAGAGAGCCCGCTAGCTGCGTTGCTGCGGGACACACACACCAAACGTGACGCAGTTTTCACTCAAAAAAAATCAGCCACTATATAAAAAAATACATAAATACATTCACACAGCGGTTTTTGACTTAATTGTGCCCGACCATCCCCGGTCCCCTGGTCTCTCCCACTCCCACCCCAGGCATATGCAAAACCGCCGCGACCCTACCTCCTCCCCCCCCTCCCTAGTTTTTCCGCTGACAATGAGCGGGCGGGACTGGCTGAAGGATTGCGCTTCAAACAGTCCGCACAACCCCAAAAAACATGTGCGGGGTGGAGGGGGGGGGGGGGGGGGGGGGGGGGGGGGGGGGGGGGGGGGTGGAGCAAAGACAAGAAAAAGCGGGCCCTCTAGACAAGAGGGAAAAAACAAAGGTTCCGAAAAATAAAACGGAACAGGAAAAAAATCAATTCCAAGAAAAAACTAACCAGCGGGGAAAAAAAATGGAACCCGCGGTAAGAAGTTTTTGCTTGGCGCACCCCCCATTGAGATGTACCGTATACGGCAACACTTCCTTCCGGCAGGGAGGAAAGGGGGTTCAAGATTATGCAAGGCGGCAAGGCCTTAACGCATGGCAAAGGCAAGGCCCTAAACTATATGGCAGTGCCAGCCCTTATGGCAAGCAAGGCAAGGCCTTTACATGAATTAAGGCAAGGAAGGCAGCACCTTAAATAAATACGCCAGAGGATTTATCTAGTTCAGGCAAAGGCACGAACGCAAGGCCAGGCAAGAGGGTACGATGACCGTTCCGCGCAGGCTTGGCTTGGCTTAGCTTGCGGTTGGCCTCTACAGGTAAACAGAGCAACAACCAATGGCGACAACCAAAAAAAAAAGAAGAAAAAAAAGAAAAAAGTACCCCGACCGACCAACGCGACCGGACCGGGCCACTACCGCCCTCCAAAGGGCTCTGCTATTTGTTTTCCACCCATCCACGTAACGCACACGGCTCCGATAAAAAAAACACACAATATCGACGCCGGCGAAAGAGAGTTTTTTATTGGGCCGAGCGATTGCCGCCCCGCACCACAGCGCCCCACCCCATCAAGGCCCAATGGGAACGGATCTGATATGGTCGGATCCGACCGTTCCTTCCTATGATAGCTGCCGCCTGCTCTCTCCCTCCCGTAACACAGCGTGTCGCCCTCGCGCGCACGCACCGCACAACTCATGGCCCGTCTTGGCCTTTCTAAGGAGGTAAGGAGGGAGGGAGGGAACCAACAAATCTAACCAATCTATTTGACACAGGGCCACCAATCAGGGACGACACACACTGTACTCACATACGTACGCATAATACATACGTGCGTGCGTGCTACAGTACACTGGCGCCCACGTCCCCCCCCCCGATCTCACGGTCCTCCAGTTCCCACCCCGCCCCCCACCGCAAGTCCCACACTTGCTTGCTGCGCCGAGTTCGTTCCTTCCTCTGCACGTTCCTTGACCGGCGCCAACGCACCGGTTTCGCTGAACAGACAAGGTCAAGGCGCACACACAGGCGCGCGTGGCAAGCAAGGCAGAGAAGAGAAGGCAAAGAGACCCACCCCCGACGCCTCGGCCAAAACGACACCAACCTGTCTCTCCAGATCACACCTACTATCTCCCTCTCTCCCACCCCCTTGCCTCCTCCTCCCCCTCCTCCTCCTCCCGCGGCCGCCCCTTACACACCCGTTACACGACGCAAACGGGGCCGGGGACCAACCCCACCCCCTTCTCCTGCTCCAGCTCCTTCTCGAACTGGAGCTCCTCGATCAGCTTCACCAGGATCATGAAGCCGCGCTGGGTAAGAACGTGGTGAGACGACGCCGTTCCGGAGGCACCGTTACCTTCCGGGGACTTCTCTCCGTCCCCCCAGATGTCGCTGCTCTTCGCCAACGCGCCCGCGCTCCGCTCTGTCGTCTGGGTACGCACGGCCTCCTGTTGGGTGGGTTGTTTGGAAGTGGGGGGCGGGGCGGTGGGGGTGGGTGGGTAAGTTTTTTGTTGGCGTACGTAGTCGGCGGCGTTTTAGGGTGGGCAAAAACGTTGAGGGGGGCTTGGGCGGGGGTGGGGGTGTGTATGGGGGTTTTGTTTGCGTAATTGGGGTATTTTTTTCGGGTGGGCAGAAAATATGGGGGGGGGATTGCTTCGGTGGGGGTGGGTTTAGTTTGTGCGTAATCAGCGGCGTTTGCAGAAGGCAATATCGGTGTTTGTTTTCGCGTGATGGGGCGTTTTTTGTCCGGGTTTGGCAGAAAAGGTGAGGGCGCCGGCGGCGAAGGGGGGGAGGGGCGGTGCAAAGATGGATATCAGGATCGATTGACCTCCCTCAGTCCAGATACTGGTATGCTTCCTTGTAGTTTCAACGGGCATGCATATACTATATATATATATCGCTGTGGATGCCTTAGTTCACACAGGCATATATATATATCGCTGCCGACATGGTCACCTTTTACACCTACGAAGAAAAGAAAGGCAGCTCCTCCCAGATAGATGCCCTTGATTTCGTCTCTTACAAACCCAACACTCGAACAAACGAAACACGCACCTCCCAGATGTGCTTGATCTCTTCCTCCTTCAGCGCGCCGTAGTCCAACAGCTCCTGCACCTCGTCCCACCCCATCAGCTGGTCGAAGGACAGAGCCGGGTCCCCCCCTCCGGACGTGCCCGCCTCCCCCTGACCCCCACCACCTCCTCCCGCGTCCCCAGTCTCCGCTTCCGACCCGACTCCCCTGGCTACACAAAGCCTCTGGAAAACCCTTGCCTGCGCCGCGGCGTGAGCCCCGCTCTCGGGAGTGTCCGGGCTGAGACTCTGTTTGCCCACAGAGGTGGCGGTGGACGTAGCGGCTGGGGGAGCGGCGGGCGCGGGTGTCTGCGCGGGTGTGTGCGCGGCCGGCGTGAAAGAGTTGACAGTGGACGCAGGGCTCGGCCCGCCCGCCCGTGGGGTCGCGGGGACTACCAACGCGGCAAAGAGAGCCGGCGTCAAGGAGTCGCAACCGTTTTTGGTGGTACGGGCCGGGGCCGCGGCAGCTGCAGCAGCGGCCCGGTCTGTCCCGCCGCCGCCGCCACCGTTGCTGGCGGCAGCAACGGCGTCAGCTAGGGGTATAGAAAAGGTACTACCCGCCGCTGAGTCCTCCGCTCCACGAGGAACAGCCGCCGCGGCGGAGGGGGAGCCTGTAGCGGGCACGCCGCCGACAACGATGTCGAAGTTGCTGCCGCCGCCTCCGTCCGCCTCGTTGCTGCTCTGCTGCATGAGGTCGGCGAGGGTCATATTCTTCATTATCCCCGTCGAGGTGTCCACCCTCCGGGCGGCCTCCGCTGACGCCGCCCGCTCGGATGCGTACTTCTCCGCCGCGTCCGCGGCGGCCTGCGCAGCCGTGGCCTCCGCCGCCGCCAGCGCCGCCGTCAGCTCCGCCGCGGCCAACGCCGCCGTCGCTTCCGCCGCGGCCAGCGTAGCCGCCGCCTCCGCCTCGGCAGCGTCGCGCGCCGCCACCTTAGCGGTTATGTCATCATCGCTCGTGACGACAGTGCCGCCGGGGCTGCTGACCACCGGAGAAACAGCTTCCCTGGGCTCATCATCCGCGGTAGAAGGGGACGGAGCGGCATCCCTGACGGTAGCTGAAGGCGCCTCCATCTCCGTCAACACCTGCGCGCCGCCGCCGCCGCCCGCGGAAGAACCCGAGCTCGCCGCCCCGGAGCCGCCGGCGGCGGACGAGGCGGCGCTGGTGGTGCCCGCTTTGCTGACCGCGTTCGCGCGAGCGGCGGAAGCGGCGGCGGCGGCGGCTAGGCCTGCCGTGGTTGCCGCGGCTGTTGCCGCTGTTGTCTTCGCCGCCGCCTTTGCCTTAACGCTTGTCGGGGACAACTTCGGCCCGCTGCCGCGGGAGCCGGCGGAGCCGGCGGATGCCGATCGTGCGGAGCCGGCGGATGCTGATCGAGCGGAGCCGGCGGCTGATCCGATAGAACCTGATCGAGCGGAGCCGGCGGCTGACCCGACGGATCCTGATCGAGCGGAGCCGGAGCCGGGGGCTGACCCGGCAGATACTGACCGAACGGAACCACCGGACGATCGGGAGGAGCGGGCGGTGGCGGTGCCAGGGGGCGAGGTGGACGGTTTCTTTCGGCCAGCGGATGACGCGGATGCGCGCGGCGCCTCCGCAGGGGACGGTGGCTTATTCGCCGTTTTCTCCTCTTCTAACCCTTCCAAGACTTCCCTTCCCTCCGCTACCGGCGAGGAGGCCTTCCGATCGGTGTTGTCGGTCGCCGAGGAGGAGGCGGGGGAGTTCTTGCTAGACTTGGACCTCTTGAGCGACCAGAAGTCCGACCGGGACTTGCGCGCGCTGGTAAAGGACAAGATGAACAGAAAATAACAAAACATGAAACAAAACAGCAGGTTATTTATTAGGTGATTAGCGCGCGTTAATGAAGAGAGAGACGAAAAAAGGAAGGGGGGAAACAACAGGTTTTACTTAGTGGGGGGGGGGGGGGGGGGACAAGGGGCGGGCAGTTTTACTACTAATATAGTGCTGCATGAGAAGATGAAACAAAACAAGCGTTCAGAGGGGACTGACTCCAGACTTGACTGACCAACCGATAGATAGTCATACACGGTTAGTATGACAAGCCGGTGCAGCAAAACTCAACGCAGAAATAACTCGAAAGTAACGCGTAAGCAACACGACATCAACTCAAAACAGGCACTGCAAAGAGCAGTGCAAAAATCAGGACAAAAGCAAAAGACAACCCAAAGGCAGCGCAGCGTACTATGTTCATCACCAATAAATTGCACCTTTTCACTCACCAGAGAAAAACCCCCACTAAGAAAACAAGCACTCAACACGCACACAAAACACGCCTCGCACCTTCCGGAATCGGGGGAGTCCTCCGATATGCCGCGGACCTTGTAGTCACTTCCGCCATCGTACCGGCTGGTGGAGGACCCCAAGCTCATCATTCTCTTCCACGTTCTCGAGCTCTTGCTGTTCGAAGACCCGCGGCTTCGGCTACGCCCCGGAGTCTCGGCCTCCGAGCTGTTATACCTGGCTCCTCCCCCCTCCGCCTCTGCCCGCGCTAGCTCCGCTCGCGCGGCGCGGCCACCCGCCGTCGACCGCGAGGTGGCAGAGACAGTAGTAGAGGCAGGGGCGACAACAACCGTCGTCTCATCGGCGGCAGGTGGTGGAGCGGCACTCTTAGCCTTGGGAGCTACGACCACTACGGGCGCGGGCACGGGAGCCGGCGCAGGAGCAGCAGCAGCAGGAGGAGCAGTAGGGGCGGGAGGGTCGCCGCTAAGCGCGGAGGAAGCCGCGGCGGCGACAAAAGCGGCGGTAGCCGCAGCCGCAGCCGCGGCAGCAGCGGTAGTATCTCCCTGAGGAGCGTCAGCGGTCGTGTCGGGGGGCGGGGCGTTGCGGGCGGGCGCGGCCTGCTTAGCGGTGGCTGCTGCCTCAGGGGCTGGTACGACAACCACTGGAGCCGCAACGGCGGCGGGGATAGGGGCTGGGGCCGGGGCCGGGGCCGGGGCTGGGGCTGGGGCTGGGGCTGGGGCGGGGGCTGCTACGGGGGCAGCCGCCGCCGCTGCCGCCGCCGCCGCCGCCCGCGGCGTGGGCGCGGCTCGGGGGGATTGGGCCGGGTAGACCGCGCTGAGGGGGGGGGGTACCCCGCCGGACGCGCGCGCCTCCGCCGGTTTGTGGTGGTGTGGGTGGAAGTCAATGCCCTCCCCCGCGGCCGCCCTAGCGGCGTGGCGGGTCGCGGCTGCCGCCAAGGCCGCCGCTGAGGTTACCGCTGCGGTGGCCCCGAAAGGAAGGGGGCCGCTGTCACTCGGCGCGGGGGGCGTAGTCTCGCCGCTTGCCTCGCCCTCCGGAGTCGGGAACAGGGGCTGCGCGTTCGCCCGGGGCGCGTACATCATGTCGTCGTACGTGTAGGCCTCCTGAGGAAACCCGTATGCAGGAGGCCCTCCCGCTGCACCTAAATTGTCTACGCCAAGGCTGTGGCTACGTCGAAAACCCTGCTGCTTTTGGCTCTGGCTCTTCCCGCCTGCGCCCGCCAACCCAAACCTAGAGCCGAAAGACCGACTGTGCCCCCCCGCTGCCCACGGCGGCCCCCCTCCCCTCCCGTCGCCCATGCTGCCGCCGGCTCCGCCGGCCCAACTTCCGGGCCCGCCGGCGCTGCTGCTACGTCCGCTCATCATTGAGTCCATCAGGGGAGGAGGGTTTATCACCGGCCCCCCGCCCTGAGGCACCATGCCCGGAGGCAGCACGATAGGAGGCCCGTTCTGGGTCAGCCCCGCGGGCAGCCCAGACGGCATGGGCCCCGACATCGGCCCACCGGACATCTGCGGCCCCGCGGGAAAGTGAGGGGGTCCCCCCATTGCCGGAGGGCGGCCCATCGACGGGGGCCCCCCCATCGACGGGGGCCCCACCATCGACGGCGGGCCCCCCATCGACGGGGGCCCCCCCATCGACGGGGGCCCCCCCATCGAAGGAGGGGCCCCCATCGACACCGACCGACCGCCCATCCCCATATGTCCGCCCCCGCCCCCCATCAGCGGGTCCCCCATGGGGGGCTGGCCCATCGAAGACCCCCCGCCCCTGTGGAGCCTCGGGTCGCCCATCTGCGACCCCGCGGCGCTTATGGAGTGCGTGCTACCGGTGAGGTTGTGCGCGCTTCCCCCCATCATGCCGAGGGGAAACCCATTCGGGCCGCCGCCCATCATGCCCATGTTGTGGGGCGGCATGCCGCCAAGGCCCGACCCCATCGAGCCCATCGAATGGTTCCTGTTCAGCAGGTCCGGCATCCTGTCATCGTCTCCCATGCCCATGCCCATCATCCCTTTCGAGCCCTTCTTCCCCTTCTTCCCCTTCCCTTTTTTTCCGATGTTGACCCCGTCTTTCGTCTCCGCGGCCATGGCAGCGGCTACCGCAGCAACAGCGGCGGCGGTGGCGGCCACCTCGTCGGGAACCCCAGCCTCCCCACCGGGGGCAATCCCCGCGGCCTTGGCTCCGCCGCCGCCGCCCCCCGCCGCCTCCCCTGCCACCTCGGCCCCACCCCCACCATCCCCCGCAGCGGACGCGTCTCCTCCTCCTCCCTCGGCCGTAGGCGTCGCGGACGCCGGGAGGTCCGGGGGCGGCGGCGGGGGGTTGGTGATGGCGTCGGTGACCCCTAGCGCTTGCTCGAGGCCCTCGGGGGTGGTGGTGTTGGCGTGCGCCACCTTGCACCTGTCGAGGAAAGCCCGCGATTCAACCAGCTGGCTTTCCACCTGTGGGATGGCGTTTTTGTTGTTTTTGTTGTTTTTTCAAGTGTTTTTGAGAAAACGGCCGGGTTTTCGTATTGCGGCGAGAGTATGAAAGGGAGGGAGGGAGGGTCGGTGGTAAGATGTCTTGCGTCTGGGAGAGCCCACACAAAGGACGGATCATACTAGGTTTTTTGTTAGACTTGAAAAAAAAATCAAGTACGACGTAGTACTTCATCTATTACTAGCTTTCGGGTAAGAACTACGTGGAGTAAGACACCCGTAAGTAACCCTCAACCACTCATGCACCCCTAACCCCCCCCATTTCCCACGCTGCTAAAACGGGAAATTGACGTTTTGAGTCGACACCATAACACCACAATAAGGTGCTGTGTACCAAGGAAGAGACAGAAGCAGAATGATAACGACTAACCGCTCTCCAACCCCCCCCCCCAACGTTCGGTGGAAACCCGACATGCTCCGTCCCGATATTGTAGGGATGTGAGGGCCTATGTGGTCATACGACTACGGCCATGCATGAACATGAAGTACACCCCCAACCCTTTATCCTCTCCCCCTCCCCTCCAACCCCCTCCCCCCCTCACATCTCTCTCACACACACCTTGGTCGTGGATGAGAGCTGGTCCCACTCTGAAGCCCTCGCGAGGGCGTCACACCATCCCTGGCCGTCGGCAGCGTCCGCGGCGAAGAGGTTGAGGCCGCCGTCGCCCGAGAGGATAGCCACACGGAAGTTCACGTCGCTGACCTTCGTCACGCCCTTGACCTCGTGCACGCTCAGAGGCGTTTCCGTCACCACGTACAGGGAGTCCTTGTGCTATTCGTTTGTTGTGACGCACCAAGTACCGCAGGCAGAATAGAGAGGGGGGGAGATCAAGCGAAAATGTTTAAAAAAAGAAAGAAAAAAAAAGGATCCGTACGGGTAGTAGGTATATTCTGTGTTTTCTTGATATTCCGTTTGTGTTTTGGTTTGGGTTGGATTGCGGTGACTAGTTATAGTATCACACGTCAAAAAGGTCGTTTTCGATGTGCTTCTGTTCGAGGGACGTACTGGAATAATGTGTAGATTAAGTATCATATTATACGTACTGTGGAAACAAGGACACGAGTACAGATGTTCAGCTTTCATCATATACCAGGTATATGGTACGCGCGTATATGTGTATTTTGGAATGGATTATGCACTGCTAACCACTGCTGTGCAGCTGCTGCACGCTGTCGTAACAGTAGTCAAATGAAATATTATACGATAATAACAATAAACTTCCTAATATACGTATACATATATATGTATCATCACTACTGCTGATGTGCTCTATGTTTTCAGGTTTGGTTTTCATGAGCTAACTATTAGGCTGGTACTGCAGTAGTAGTCTCCAAGCGGCTAATAAAGCAAATGCACGTATTGCCGAACAAGCACGTGTTGAACCCTCGCCATAACCCCCCCCCCGCGCGCGCGCGTCCCGTCCCCCTTAGCCGGTTGTACCCCAAACCCGCACAAGCCTTTCTTTCTGCTCACCTTCACGCTGTAAATCTCCAGCGATGACCCCACAAGGCGGAACCACATCCGCTCCTTCATTACCTGCGGAGGGCATTTGTCAAGCGGGGAGAGCGGGGAGGGGGGGGTGGAGCTCTTGACGTCGTTCGCTACTCACAAAACCCAAATCATTTTCTCCTCCACGCACATTTTATACCTGGTAATGTACCTATTTATGTATATACATACCGTTCTGTCGGGAGGTGTAAGGATCGTTCGGGTATTAAACATAAAAAGCCCAAATGGTCCTTAGATATCGGGGCAGAGTGAAAGCCCTAACGACCCTCGCATTTCCTTCCGCACAGCAGTGTGGATCGACCTTCCTTCCGCATGCACGAGTGTACATACAGTGCAATAATTCGATGTCATTAAAATAGATATACACGCACGAGAGTATCTATTAATAGTAGGCGCCCAAAACACGCGACCTGATTGGTCAATCAATCGACACGATAGATAGATAGGTCGGTCGCGCAAGGCCAACCTGCCCCACTTCCGGTGTCGAACGGTCGGTAGATCGATAGTTCGATCTGCCGGCCGATCGAGCGACACGGTCGAGGGAAAACGAAGGGGGGAGGTGGGGGGGGTTGGACCAAATTAATAAAACGGTGACAGCGTTAGTGACAAGCAGTATATATACCTGGCTGGTACTAGGTATATACCTCTACTGCTGCATTACAGCGTATAATAATACTTCTAGAATGCCAACAAGTTTCTCCTCCGGAAGCAAGCGAGACGAGCCCAGCGGTGAGAGCATTGCCAGATGCAAACAAAGCCAGGTGGCCTCGACCGATCGTAGATCGTTCCATGAAATCAAAAGTGGGTATCCTTCCGCCCCCCCACAAACACACAATGTATGGACTGACGGACACACACAACACAAACCACCGCCGGCTTGCCAGCCAGCCACCCCCGCCACCGACCCAACATCATGACAACACCACCCACAACGCCAAACAGCTCCCCATGGCCCCAACGTACATATCATACGTATCATACGATACCGTATGTAACGTATACCAGGTGCTTCGTGTACAACAAATGTCACACCAAACACACGTGACGTATATACGTATAACAAGTACTTCGTGTCCAGCAAATGTCATCTCCAACACCGCGTCACGGCATGGCTTGGGTTGGCTTGCCTTGGCTATCTTTTTTTAAGGTTTACCTTGAATTTTCGCTGCAGCTCCCCCTCGTAGTGCCGGACGTGGCCCTTGGGCACGAAGGGCTCTATTCCCGAGACACCCCCCCACTCCTTCCCCCCCGCCTCGTCCAAAATCCGAGAAACGCCGAGCACGTTCATCAGCTGCTCCGCTAGAAACGACTCCTGCACCCACAACCGACAGTGTTTGTGCGCGTGTTCGGGAGGGAGGGAAGGGGGGAAGGAGGGGAGGAGAAAGGGTAGGGTAGGGTCAGGTTGAGAGTAGGGTTAGGGATACGGTTGGCCACATATAGGGGGGGAGGGTGGGGTGTACTAATTATCATGAATGGTTT
Source organism: Saccharina japonica (assembly GCA_008828725.1). Lineage (NCBI taxonomy): Eukaryota > Phaeophyceae > Laminariales > Laminariaceae > Saccharina > Saccharina japonica. The sequence continues at coordinate 164,358 of MEHQ01000153.1, read as the reverse complement.
ATCATGCATGGTCGTACGCGTAGTCGTGTGACCTTAGACACCTCGCAGCCCTACAATGCCGGGGACGGGCACCCGCTCAGGCGGCTGGTGGGGGGGGGGGCGGGGTGTACTATGTCTTGGCGGGGGGGGGTACGGGGGCTATACACACATACCGAGCAATAGGGAGCCAATGAAGTCAGTCTGTCGAAGCTGGTTGCTTATTTTTGTTCGACAGCGGTGGGTCGACCAACACATATGGATACCATCCAGCAGGCGACACATGCCCGCCGCCCCACGGTACTGCTATATATACACACCCCCCTGCGTCTTGCTGCCCCCAACTACTTACTGTGTGCTTGCTCTTACTACACCTGTCATACACATACATACTACCATCCAATGCATGCAACACTGCTGCAATCAGCTGCATTTTGCTTCACTGAACCGCTCGCTTACTCTCCAGCTACTGGCCTACCTCAGCTTCCCTGCCTCCTGCTTAACTCTACACACGGTTCAGGCTCATTTTAGTTGTGCACATACGCGCGTACCAGGTAGTTTACGTACGACGGGACGGACTGGAGTGCCGGACGGAGCGCGCCCGACAAACCAAAAACACCCTATTTTTACAAACCTGAAAGTTGATGATGCGAGCGACGATGTTGTTCATCATCCTCAGCCGGTCGTCCCAAGCATTCTCCATCCCCTCGCAACTCCTCTGGAGGCTTTTTTCGTACTCCGCCGTCACCTCGTTCAACTTCATCGTGTTCCTGCGCGTGTCAACGTTCCGGGTGTACCAGGTATTTATTTAGGGAAGTAACTGTGAATAGCCAAAAGCCAAGACGAAAAAAAATACAAAAGAAAGCGAGATTCGACTCAGGCATCAACCAGATAGAGTCACAGGCAACACACGTACATAGTACGCCACTCCCTTAGCCACATCCCGTAGGGGAACCTTGGACGTATATACAAACACAAGGTATACTATTCTTATCATGGCGGGGTTTTGACCTAGGCATCAATCGGGTAACCACGAAAAAAAGACACGCACACACAACAACAATCACACAACCGCGCATCACCAATCACGCACTCCTTTTACCTTCGAAGTTTCTCGGCGGCTGCCTTAGCGTCTTTGCTGTCTCCCCTTGTCGTCGCCCTCTCCTCCAGCGACTGAGCCTGCGTGACACAGCAGCGCATACAGCACATACAGTGCATACCACATACACCAAGCAAAACGATTGTGTGAAAAAAAAACGACAGCGACAGCCAACGAAGTAGGAGAGAAGAGAGCGGGAGGGAAAAAGACAGCGACAGCCAACGAAGGAGGGGAGAAGAGAGCGGGAAGGATGGGGGGGGGGGCAGGGGGAGAGGGGTGCATGAGGACTTGGATGGTCGGTTCATTCGCTGATCTAGAAGACGAGAGAAGTTAGGCCGCACGGAGGAACACCACTGCTGTTTCGTGTTCAGAGCAGCAAAGCGGGCTCAGTTACGGATCACGTCACGGCAACTAAAAACATGGTGCCCCTCATCCCAAGCATACCCCCCTCCCCCCTCAAGCTTCAACCTGCGGTCGTCTACTATAGCTTACGTACAACAAGCATCATGGCCTAAAGAGCCGACAAGACAGGGCAGGGTCTCCATCTGCTTACGTACAACAAGCATCATGGCCCAAACAGCCAACAAGACAGGGCAGGGTCTCCATCTAACCACTGAAAACGCGATTAAAATTATGTTCTCCCCCCCGCTCCGCTCTACAACAGGAATGAAGGGCACACAAGTTACCAGATTTGCCATTTCTATTTATTTCTATTTGGAAAACGCATCCAACCCTAATTCCAAGTATTTTCCCCTGAACACGTGGATGCGAGTGCACTTGCGAAGAAAAAATAACTCTTGACATGTCCGATATGTAGGGACCGGTGTTAATTAGTACAAAAACGCAAGCGGTTCTTACAAAATACGGACAGAGTGTGTGTACGCTAGGAGACCGAGATTTACCTTGACCCCTTCGCTGGCACGACAGCGTCCTACACAAAAAAACTACAGCAGTAGCTAAAAAAAATCGGTCTAGAAGCGCCCAAAAACGTGCGTCTCCGTATCATATTTATAGGCTCGTACGTCGCATCTTCTTTGCTTGTGAGGTTATTTAACCTAGCGAACCGAACGCGGAACCAAGAACATAGCTGTCCTGCCCCAACCTGTCTGTCCCCACCGCAAACGATGAAAGTGAGGCAAACAAAAGAAAACAGCATTGGTCTGTCTCTGGCGTCGGACTACCGTTATGACATCCCACCACGACGCTCGAGTTTTTATAATTAATTTACCCATCGAACGAACGCACCTTTGCGGCCAGGTCCTCGACCTTGATTCGGTAGTGGTCGTGCTGAACGCGAACACCGTTGAAATCGTTCACCAACGTTTCCATCCTCTCCAGCTGAGACACCATAATTAAATAATGACAGGCACGAACAAGCCACAAAATAACATAAGTTTCCAGAATAAAATGACGGGAAAAAACGACAAACGTCGCAAGGTGAGGCGTAGGTTAGTGAGTGGAAAGGGTGGCAGAAGGGAGGGGTGAGACATTGTGGGTGGGGGGTAACATGTGACATGTGACGCACCCCAATGTACCTATCGTTCGGCTCTCGACAATAAATATAACACGGACGCTATTAATATAAAAAACATGGCAAGAAGTGAGTATCGTAACATCGTAACACAACGCCACCACTACTAATAGGTCCCCGTTAGTACACTCGTATACCCCCATCTCTGTACCCCCCATGCCATCAACAGTAGTATAATGCCGACAGGCAACCAGGCCGACATAAGAGACAGGCAAGGCAGCCCAGCCAGCCAGACAAAAAAAACAAAAAACAGACAGGCAGGAGGGTAAATAAAAAACAAAAAACAGAAAAAAAAAACAAAGAGGAAGAGACGGACAAACACATTAACCCAATATACCAACCAACCCAACCCAACGCAATCAACCCAACCCAACCCACTACAAACCCAAACCTACCCCACACCGCCTTTTTTGGCCATCTCACCGATCTGTGCCAATCCCCGACAGGCTCAATGACCCCTTTGACGAACGCCTGCTGTATCTGTCCGGCATACCCGGCGTGCGCCTGGTCGAACGAGTCCTTGAAGGCGATGACCGGCTTGAAGCCGATGTCCTTAACGCCGTACAAGTGAGTCGCGTCTTCCCCCACCCCTCTGCCGGCCTCCGTGACGCGCGCCAACTGCAAGACACCAATCCAAGTCACGGTAGTAGAAGCAGCAGTAGCAATAGCAGCAGCAGCAGTAGGTACGCATTAGTATCATAGCAGTAGAAGCATGCTCGTGGAAACATCTAGGGCGATGAGTTATGTGAGAAGAACAACAGCACGGAACCGTCTGCGGCGGCTTAGCCTCCTCCGATCAGCCTTCTCTGTGAATTGTGTGCCCTCTCATCACGACATGCTCTGACTGTCAAGACTACCATCACGGAGGACCATCGTAAATAGAACCAAATATTGTTAGTAAAAATAGGGCAATGTATTATTTTTTTGCCTCTACCGTAGGTTCCCTATTTACTATGTTCCCCGAAATAGCCGGATATTTTTTAGCATTTGAAAATACCGCCCCGACATTGGTGGGTTTGGTTTGGCCTGGATGGCGTCGTCCTGATCTGATCCATCCTCTCCCCGAGCGAGGCATGTCTGAGGCATGAAAAGTCCTCCTACGCTCTTCTTCGTCCCCATGGACGGGCGTGTGTGTAAGGGTTGAATTTTTGTTTACGGTCAACAAACTCTTCAGTCTCCCTTCGGTGCTAAAAAAAAAGTGACCCCTTTCTTTGTTGGTGCTGATATAAATCTACGGCAGAGACAGACAGACCGCCGTACGAGTGGTATTTATGAGTAAATGCCGTTTACAACAGTCTGATGTCAACATCAGACGGGTAGTAAGTATATATATACTATTCACGGCCATTCGTACGTCGTACGTAGTGGCGGGGAGTTTCATCTCACTCCAGCCCGAGTCGACGGCGGGGGGGGGGGGGGGGGGGGGGTGGGTGGCTGGCTGGCGAGGTGAAGGAACAAATAACGCCAGGGCAGGAATGATGTGGCATCAGTGACTATAGACGTAACATTTAAACCAGTACTAACAAATAATACGAGGAGTATACGTACGTGCGCAGTCGAACACGGCGGTGGGAGGGAGGACTAGAAGTACCTCAGCACTTGAAGAACGAAAGCAGGGGTAAGCCAGTAGTTATCTACATACCTGGTACTTCCTTATAAAATAAACATGTACCTGGTACTCAAGTAAATAGTTGACAACCCTAAACAAATTACTCTGTACCTGGTATGATACAGAGTACTTCTGTACATAGATAAGTATGAGCGGGGGGGGGGGCTCTTAGAGTGTTTTGGTGGTTGCGAGCGCGATGGGGGGAGGATGGGGGGTGGGGCATTGGCCTAGACGAGGCACGCCCTGCTGAAGCTGCTGGGGCGGTAACAAAAAGTGAGACGTGAGGCGGCACGCCCTGCTGGGGTGCCCAGCCCCATAGTATAGTGTCTTTCTATAATTATTCCTGTCCACTGACGACTGAGCTCGTCCCATGGTATACTTTCTGTAATTCTTCTTGCACACTGAGGACTGAGCGTCGTGGGAAGGAGATAAAACCATCACCGGCGGCGTCGCCAACATGGGAGGCCTCCACGAGTCTGTCTCGTCACGTGCGCGGAGGGAGCGAGCGGCAGGCCCCGAAATCAATACATTCCACCCTTGTGTCCCAAACGAAATCTACGGACCGTTTGTATCTCAAATGTTTAATCCAAACGGCCTTTATACTTCGAGATTTAACGCCCTTGAGAATTGGTCCCACGAACTTGGGGACAAAGTACTTGGAATTACTATAGTGTGGGACATTGTTTTCAGTTCTGAATAAGTAAGAGTGGTCATAAACAAGGGATTGTCTTGCACGGAGCGACTTCAACAACAAAGGCAACAACAGCAACACGCGTGTCGAGCGGTTCTTCCAGTCGAAGAGTGCGCCCGGGGGCTCATGTATAGGGAGGGGATAGGGGAGACTATTAATATCAACGGGGGACCCCACAGCAACGCAGCAACGGAGGCGTGAGAAAATATCTTTCCGACCCTCCCGCGAGTGAAGATCCAACGGGAATCTAACCAACGGGGACGTGTCTGACGTTACAGCATTAGCATGTATGATATGATGGCATATCATACTGCTGGATGCTGGATGAAGTATATTAGCTTGATATCATGTACCGGTATATACTTACCACGTACTACTGCCTGTAGCTGGTGTTTATTAACCGGTAGCATGTGTATATACTGTAGCTGTACAAACAGTCAGTATACCAATGCAGTCTGGAAAAGTAAGCAGCGTACGTAAAGTGACAAAAAGCATCGAAACATATCCCGGATTGTGATGTTGAAAAGAGCCACAAATCGGTATTTCACAGGATGATATCATATTAATAATATATTGCAGTAAGTAGTGAATAGCTTCCATTATTCCGTTATCCATGCCTGTAGCAAAACATAATATTAATAGTATCATTTTTGTATCATGTGTTCCTCTTGCAGTCTTACGTAGTTGTGTAACACAGAAGGTACAGGAGGTGGCCCCACTTTGATCTCAAGGGCGACCCAAGGGCGACCGGACAACCACTACTACTGTAGGAGGGTATGAGGCATACCCTGGTATAGTCTTGCCATGAATGCTTGCCATGATCGACTGGGAGTGATTGGTGATCGATTGACGATCGATGTGGTTGCTTGCTACGCTATGCTATATACGGGTGATACTCTCCGCCGTTCTACCGGTATACCTGGCATTGGTATGTATATGAATTGGAAGCTGGCTTCTCCATCTCCGTATCTCTATATATATTTCGAGCATAAAAATAAAACGATCGTGTCTTATTAACGAATTTCTTGACCCGCACGTACAGGCGAGCTTCGAGCATAAATACATCACGATCGTATCTTACTAACGAATTTCTTGACCCGCACAATGCATGCACCCAAACACATCATTGCGAGTAGCGTCTACCATCACCACCGCCATGGGCATTTTTTTTGCCCTCTTTGCTCTGATCACGTCACCAAAGCTTGTCACTTGTCACCACAGAGGAAGGAAGCCGTGCCCCCTCGTTTTGCGAACAACAAAACAAGCAGTGAGATATATAAATGCAGACAGGGCGCGGACTGTGTGGATATTCTGGCTACCCCTCCCCCCATACTAATTGGGTACTAACGACCTCTGAACTATCGGTAACGACAAGCCGCTCACTGCCTGCTTGCTGTGCTGCTTGCTTGCGCCCTTCATTGGGTATGGGGGACATACCCTACATTCGGCGGCTTACCCTATAACCCTTGTCTGACGAGAGGGAAAACGTGACCAATAGGAATGACGACGATTACAGCAGCATCATCGCCCATGCGAAGAAAATCTGATGGCTACGGTAGGGTACGATAGGTAGGTGGGGGCCGGTTGCTGGGGGGGGGGGGGGGGGGGGGGGGTGTTCGATGTGCAACGCAAGGAGCTCTGCGACACACGCACGCGCAGCATTAGTACACTTGCAGTGCTTGCTTTGCTTTTGCTGTACCCGCTGATTCCCTTACCTAAGACAGTTGAAATATATATCACAGCATATGTCGCCTTTTAGGTCGCTAGGTGGCTCTACCGGGGCCCCAAGCGGGGCAAAGACGCCACACTGAATACAACGAGCTGTACCTCTGGAAGTAAGCAACAGAGTACGTCGTATTGCTTGCATTGTTATGTACTCGTGAAGCATGTCTTCCAGACGACTCGCAAGCAAGTAGCAAGACGCGAGAGATTCGGCTGGTTCTTCCGACGAATGAGTCACACATACCAAGGGTACATAATGCGGTATTATTAATTAATAGTCTTAAACGTCTATTATAATATGCGGTTGACATTAAAACGAATTCCGTCGATCCTCTGATTTTTCTTCTGACGTATTCCGTCTGTGCTCGTTCTTATTGATTGATCCCACCATAGCTCATTGCCAATACAAAAAAAGTAAGATCGGCCGTGCACACGAATAGAATTTAGCCTTGATGGCTGATCTCACATTAGGGGGCATGCCATAATCAAGTGGTCACGAATACCGTATATATGCTGCATGTAAACACGCTACCAAGATAGCAACATCCCCCGGACTTATCATACGGGGGGATGCCGAAACCTGCCGTGCTTATCACCCGGGTGATAAGATAACACACCCGGGTGTTAAGATAACACACCCTGGTGATAAGATAACACACCCTGGTGATAAGATAACACACCCCGGTGATAAGGTAACACACCCCCCTCGGACGAATTTCGAAGCTGGTGTTCTCGACAACGGGGAGAGGGTGAACGCCGAGCCACGCATACGTCTATTAAACGCGTCTTTGTATGAAGAGTTTTCGAATCGAGAGATTTTCCCAAAGCCGCCATTTTCGTTTTTTTGTGCCCTTTTTTGACCCCCTTGACCCCTTAAGAACTGGTCCCCCGTTTTTGGGGACAAACTACTTGGGGGTTAATGTGGGATATTTTTTTCAGTTGTGAATGGGTTAATAACTGGTCCCACGAATTTGGGGACAAACTAGTTGGAATTAGTGTGGGATACATTTAGCAGTTCTGAAAGGGGTAAGGCATGGTTTAGAGATAATCGGCTCTGAAATTCGTCCGATGTAGGGGGTGTGTTATCTTACTACGAGTATCACCCGTGTGATACGGTAGGCACAAGGAGTAAGATAAGAGTCTAGAATACAGATATCACATAAACCAGTAACAAAGACATATTCGGCCAAGCGCAACGTCTAAAGTGCTGATTGTGATTACGTAGTCTCCTCAACCTCACGGGCCAATGAGCTTAGCTCATTGGTGGATGGAATGGTACGGACTGCTATATACGTAAAGAATTATAGCTGTCGCTTCGACGCCCAACAGCCGCAGGCAGCGCAGTAGCGTACCGTACTGCTATTACAAGAACTGCTGACTGCCATGTGTTACTTGCTTTGCTGTCTGTCTGCTACCGGTGTGTCAGTACGGGAGAACGTCAGTCCCGACTCGCGTACTGCTGTACCGCTACTACTGGACTACAGTTGTGAAGCAAGAATATCACATGTAGTTGTGACGATTGTGAGGCAATAGTTGAGAGCTGAGAGTTGTGAGGCAATGGGGACGCAACTTGCACACTACTAACTGCTGTAGTGCAACCACCCATGAGATGACACAACCGGCGCGATACCAGACCCAACCGCCCGCCCGCCGGCCGACCTTGGTCGAGTAAACAGACAAACAAAAAAATACGACCAATTATTTTAACACATGCTCGTCGTATATTATACACAGCAGTACCTCGTATATACCACGTACAAGAAGTGGATGATACCCCGAGGCCCCGTGACAAGACGAAACAGGCGCTCTTAACTACACGTTGCTTGCTCTTATCTGTAGTGGGCAATATATCGCTTTTAGTATAGGTGGGACACGCCGTTTTGACCGCTCTTAACCCCTTAAGAACTGGTCCCACGAATTTGGGGACAAAATACTTGGAATTAGTGTGGGACTTTTTTTTTCAGTTCTGAATGGGTTAACTTAACTCCAGAATGCCAGAACTGCAAAACTTATCCCACACTACTTGCAGGTAATTTGTCGCCAAAAACGTGGGACCAGTTTTTAGGGGGTTAACTTGGGTGCTCTTAGCTCGGGGTACCCACTAACTGCTGTATATATCATAGCTCTAGAATAGCTCAAGAACTATATATGCGCATACAGCTCAAATAATACCTGGTACAGCAGTAAATTGTCTGGTATTATAGTATCATAGACAGCATATTACAGACTACTGCTGTAGTTTACCATAAAGCGAGTGCGTCGGACTTCCTCTTATCGACGCAAGAAAAATGTCTACTCGTAAAGCATATGCGTGCGTGTGTGGTGTGTTTATGGCAAATACTGGCATACCTGGTACATTTTACTGCTGCCGCTCAAGGAACTATGATGCCAACATGTTAACGGCTGCTCATGTTGACCGGAGTATCGTGTATCGTATGAATATGTACCAGCAGTACCAGTCAGTACCGTTATACTGACTGCAGTTGTAGTTCAGGGTTCAGGGTCGGAGAATCGGGATCGTTCAACCATCCTATTGAAAATCGATCCGACGAGCTCAATTTGACTGCCAAATAATATAAAAACGGCGATCGTATTATACGAGCCGATTCGGGAATACCGTACCAGGTATATATGCAGAAATGAAGAGGAAAAGGAACATTCGCGAAATCGCAAAACGAGAAATCGCGATATCGAGATCCGAGAAATCGCGATATCGAGATCGTTCGTTCTGGAAGGGGGGCGAATGAACGAACGAACGACGACGACGAACGATCGATCGATCGATCCACCCTGCGAGGGGGTCCACGATCCACGAGTCCACGAGACTACTTGCCTTATTTTTATACGCAGATAAGTGATGAGTGATGAACAAATGCTGCTGCGTATGCCCCGCGCTATACCCGAGACGACCGGGCGAACGAGAAGCCCCGCGCGGATCAAGGTTGCCTGGTATTACTACTGTAACTCGTAGCTGGTGCACCGCCGGTGACCTTGTTTAGTATACGAGTATGGGCACAGCAGCAGTATAGTACCCTGGACCCGCCCCTAGAGGCTACGATGAGGCAAACACCAAACAAAAAACAAAAAACAACAACACCTGCAGACAAGTCGTCGTCTGCTTTTACTTGTACCAACACGATACAATACGGATTTCACCCTCCCAACAGCCCCGAGATCGCCAAAAGAAATACGCATACTATTTCGTACTGGTATACCCTTCTGCTAAGCTGAAGCAGCAGCAGCAGCAGCAGCAGCAGATCGGGCCGGATGACAACAACAACTGCTGTTGCTGCTGTAGCTGCTGTGCTGCGTCGCTGCTGCTCGTGGCTCGTGGCGCAGGTGGAGGAGGGCAAGTGTAATACCATTGTGTCAACACAACACCACCACACGCCGACTATTCGGCGTTCGTCCATCCATCCGTTCCGCCATCTCCGCCCACAGACGGACACACAAGAGGCATGGATGGACGCATGGACAAAATACATGCATGGAAGACTGCTATATGTTGTAGCCGTTGACGTAGCCAACCAGGAGAAACGCGACTCTTGCGCCTCTCCGTCTCGCCCAGCGCGCGTTTGCTGAGCGTTTGCTCAGCCCACGGCAATACCTGCACGAGTACATGTAAACATACTCGTACTCGTGGCAAAGATCTGAGCTTTTCGCTGTTGGGCTGTTGTAATGTGATATGTGCGGCTTGTAGTGTATGTCCAAGTGTAACTTGTTCTGTCGCAGAAAAGAGAGAAAGCGAGGGTATCTCGTAGATGAACGTTGTCTTTATGTGTGGGATTGCCGAACCTCGTCTACGAGCAATAAATAAAGCAAGGCAACTATGGACGGCGCGGGGGGAGGGGGTGAGGAGAATACAACATGGCAGAAGCATGTTTGTTTGTGGCTCCTGCCGAGCTGCCTGCCCAAGCGAGCCAGAGCGTGATGCTTGCGACTTGGGCTGGAAAGATAAACGTTATCGGAAAGAAAAAAGAAAGAGGACCCCAGCAAGTCGGTTGGAAATAAATGTATCGTAAACTCTCGTGTATTTGTCGTTGTTTGTTTCCGACCTATGGGTCGGTTGGCGCTTGGCCTCTCCGCCTGGACCAGCCTCGGTGTTGGACGTGCGCTCTTGACGGTGCCTCAAAGTCTATGCGTGTCTTGCCTTTAGTAGGCTGTTGACGGGGCCCTGCCCACACTGCTCTCTACATGGCAGCATGGGGTGGGGGGACTCTCTGGTGTGTAAATAATATTTTACTGGTCGTGCACAGAACGGTCTAGAGCTTGGTATATACTGCCCGCCGAAAATCGAGAAAAGGAGACGCGCAATGGACCACGACTGGGACGACGAGGCGCTGGTGCAATCGCAAGGCACCGGTGCAATTGCCACCCCTGGTACTCGATACTCCACCCTCCCCCTCTCTCTCCCTCTCCCTTGTGTTCGGTGATCAGCTCACCTGTTGCGCGTAGGTGGACAGCGATTCTTGAAACTCCTCCACGTAATGCTTTAGGTACGTGTACTTCTCGTGAGCGTCATCGAACTTTGGTGAGAAGCCGGACTTCCTCAAGCCCATCTTTATCAGCAACCGGTGCCCAATCCGTGGTCTCTTCGTAGCCATGATGGAGTCGTTCTCCTTCCTCCGTGGCAGGCTGAAGAACTTCACTTTTCGAGTGTTCTAGGTGCTATACCTACTGAGCGCCGAAGGCCGTTGTGCTGCCTTGGGCGTGTCGGGATGCGGAATGTCGGCGAACGAAAAATAAAAAAATGCGCGAACTATATATAAGTAGCAAGGCGTGTTTTGTCCGGGGACCGGGGACCCAACTCAAAAACATAGTCGAGGTGGAGATTTTTTTCCCCGCGCTGCGGACAAGTACACAGCAGACAGCAGCACAGTGTTAGCTTGGCAGCCATCCCGATCACAGATGCAGGCTCGGGGGCAAAAGCGACGAAGACAGAGGGAAGGTGAGGATTGGGAATATCATTGGGAGGGGTAGGTCATTAGCACGAGCACCCCTCGGGCGTACCCGGTTGCACATGGTCCTCTTTTTTACCGAGGGCGTACGTATCAATTTCGACGAAAAACAGTTCAAGTTTGTACTGCTGCTGCTGCTGCTGCTGTATGATACGATGCGGATGCCATGCGAGCGAGAGGTGCTATTCTCGGTATAGGAACTCGGGCGCACGACGCACGCGAACGAGACGCCGTGTGCGTGCATCAGGGGCCGAGCTTCTTGTGATACAGCAGTTCGGTTTGCCATCCACGTACAGCAGTATAGGTTGCTTGCTGTTGATAGGTTTGTGTGTGCGCAATCGATGTGCAACTTGCAACTTGTATGTAGCACGTAGTACCAGCAGCACACGACGAGGTCTGCTGGCTTCATCTTTACAACGACGTGTTTCCTGAGGGCGTCCATGACCAAGCCTTGAGGATGTGCTACCGAAAACTCAAACCGTACCCGTGTTTCGACACCCTCGAGGAAATGTTTCTTGCACGATCTCGCCGCGATCCCTGATACAGATGCGCGGCCTCGGGTCTCGCTCTAGTTTGTTGCAGTTTGCTGCTGTGGTGTGGTGGAGGACGCAAAAATATCGGCCATCGGTCATACACTAAAAGCAACACATATAATAACGCGGTGCAATCAATCCTTACGCACTCCTACGTACGAGCCGGAAGGATCAACCAGTCACGGTCGCACTGGACCCCCAAGCCAGGCTCTGCTTCGCAAGTCACCCCTCCCTTCGCTACGCGGCCCGCCGCCGACTTTATTTCTAAAGCGTAAGCTTTGGTACATTAGGCACTTTGCTACAAGCAAACACAAAAGCAAAAGGCAAAATCCTTTCGCCGGAGTATTTTTAGGTGCTGAATGATTGTGTACGTACGTGATCTGCTGCCGTACCTTTTACCCTGTGGTACACTCAGCTAAAGTACGGAGGGCTCGATGCTACGCGCGCCGGTGGTCGGTGGTCGTCCCAACAACCACGTGGCAAAGTCCTGCACGGCTGCTACTGCTACTGCTGTTGCTACTGCTGCTGCTGCTGCTGCTGCTGCTGCTGCTGCTGCTGCTGCTGCTGCTACCGCGTTGTGTATACTTTGTACCAGGCATGTGATACCCTGGCAGGTGTGTGTGCCTGCAGCACGTTTTCCTATCTAACCAGCCCGCCAGCCCGCCCTAAAAGTGTACCAGGTCCGGGTACTCAGCCGACGCACACTCGTAAAGGATGAACAGCGTGGATAAAGCGCAGTTGATAGCAACAGCAACCGGAGTAGCAGGATTAGCAGCAGCAACTCTTATGGCGTCTGTTGGTAGTGCCTCCCTCGCCCAGCTGCTCTACTCGTATGAAATGGCATACTGGTATCATATTCATACGTACGTTGTTGTACTGTAGTTGTTGCCGCATTAGACTATTAATAGCCCATTATTAATAGTACACGTACGTACATATAATATGATATACCAGGTACTTGGTAATATTAATACGAAGTAAACTATCGCCATGAAATATCTAGCCCGCGGTCATACCTGGTACAGATATAATATCATGCATCATGGACACAACACAGCAGTACCGGTGAAATACCTCCCAGGCTAGATTTCTTATTTGAGAAAGAGTATATATATTCCACCAGGTTCCACCGTAACTTTTAGTAGAAACCGCTCCCGATTTTCTAATTTCCTCGGAATTTTCCAAAGTTTCAGGCTTGAGTTTCTTCCTGGGGGCTCTCACTTACATATCATATGAGGGGACCAGTATTAAAATTGTCCAAAAACTAAAAACTGCTTTCTTCGCACGGTCGATGAGGCCGACGACGGCCGTGCCTCGACGACGAGCCCTAATTGCACACCGGGTATGCAAATAAGCTTTGCACACCTCCAACCTGCTCCCGCGTGGCACCCTGATCCCAACCCGACCTGTTCCTAGCCGGACCTGAGCCTTCCAAACTACTGCACCTTTGGGTACCAGGTACCAGGTATATAATTAGCCGCCCGTGTGGCCCACCTGACACCCTGATCCCACCCCGTTTTTCCACCATACGGCCACAGCAAGAAACACAGTGCACTAAAACCAGCATGTACTATTGTGCAGAGTTTACATTGTAGACCCGGTGTGCAATTAGGGTTCCCCGTGCCTTGACAGCCAACACCCGCCGCTGCTTCTGCCGCCGTCGTCTTAGTACCATCAGAGGGGGAAAGTGTCGAAAACAAGTGGCGATTGATCAACAGCATATATAGGCCGCACGAAGCAGGCTGGGGCTGCTGGGTTAGTGGATGTGTCCGAACTGAAATGTAAAAAGGGTAAAGGGGATGTGATACACGCTCGTATCATAGCACGATGATACTTGTGCTGATACGTGTGGTGCTGCAAACCTCTTCCTATACTGCTTTATATATATTGAAAAAAACAACAACTGTGAGATCGAGGACTTCGTCGAAACTCATATTTGCAAGCTGTGTGTGATACTTCGATCGCGCGTACTACGGCTTTTATATGTCCTCATGCAGAATTTGTGTATTCCGTATGCGAGGAGAACCAAATCTGAAGCTGAAGAATTCAGGGAGTGTGGGTATTCAACTAGTCACAAAAAATTCCAAACGTTTTTTGAATTTTGAAAACGTAGCATTAGATATCCTCAGTGGGTCGAACCATTTCAAAGAGTATGATATAGTAACTTAACAAGTCACCAAAGCCCGAAACACTTTTTGAAACTCCCATTAGATATATCCTTAATGACTCCGACAATTACAATTTCGAAGGGTATAGTAAAGTTATACCCGGATGGGTCAAAGGCTCCGAGGAGTTGACGTGATAAAACGTGCCCACTAACGCAAGCCGTTTGAGGCACGCAAATAAGCGGTCACTCACACCTCCAAACCTATACCCCTGAACACAGCAGGAGCCCGGGGGTCAGCACAGCTGCGCACCCGGCTAGATAGGTGGACTCGCAGAAGCACACACAGGTAGCAAAAGACAGAGTGATATTATGTGTTTGTAACCCAGCAGGTATTCATGTCGCATGCATGCCTGCATATCAGTAGGAAACCTAGTAGGATATCCAAGGATGGCTCAGACGCTACAGCGCCCCCCCCAAAGTAATCCACAGCCGTTATCCGCCATCCAAATGTATCGGGTCACTCAGGCTACCACGTGGGGCCGTCTCTGAGCGCTTGATATATTTACAAAAAATAAAAAAAAAACAACAGCTGTGAGATCGAGGATTTCGTCGAAACTCATGTTTGCAAGCTGTGTGTGATACTTCGATCGCGCGTACTACGGGTTCTATACGTCCTCGTGCAGGATATACATCCTTTATGTGTGGAAAACCCGCAAAATCTGAAGCTGCAGAATTCAGGGAGTGTTTATGTTTAGAAAATGCCAAGTGTGTATTTTGGTAGAATAGTCCGGAAAAGTTTGAAGATTTTTTGGTGAGGTCGAGGATTTTGTCGAACCTCATACATACCAGGTAAATAGTTTCAAGCTTGAGAATTTCAGTCGTGGTACCACTAACGTACGTCATTTCTTTCGGTACACGCTGTGTGTGATAATTAGATCGCGTGTGCTTCGGAGTTTTCATTTGACAATTGGTTTATTTCTGCAGGACCCAGTTCAGTCAACACTTGATAGGTTTACAAAATGAGGCGTGCGACGACGAAAATCCATCTACGCGGCAGGTGGTGCATCTTATTAGTTTGTGGTTTTATTTTTATTTTTTGTTCCCCGTGATAGCACGACACTACTTAACACCAGACATACATATAGTAATCAGGACCAAATAATTTTAGTAAAAATTCTGGAATATACAGGTTTTTGTGTATATAATGATCCGGTCGCCCCGGTGGTCTAACTGGTAGCCACGAAGCCTGTAGGCCCGGATGTCGAGGGTTCGATTCTCCCCATGGAGGTTTTTATTCTCGAATGACACCGTCTGTCGAGAGCGCATACTGTAGCGTGGGTAAGCAAAATTCGACGAGAGTTGACGAGGGAAGAAAGTGCTGAAATCTTCTCGCGATAAAAATGCAAGACACGTCTATACCGTACCGTAGTGGGGATGGAGGGAGAGGAGCCTACTTTGTGACCCCGGATCTGAGTTACGACTAGGGAGGGAGAAATACGGAAGTGCGAAGATAATAAATGTGACGGACAACAAAAAAAAAGGGTCCTGATTACTATATATGGTACCCCGTTATAGTGTGCATTAATTATTTTCGCCAAAAGGTGGAAACTCCGTTAGAAGGTTCATAGGACCGCATGTGCCGCTTTTAGGTCGTTACACCTCGTTCCCAATGCCTGCTATCGTATGGCAGGTATCGAATATACAGCATTATACCGAAGATCCGTACCTGGTATGTGAAGAGAAGTACATATCATAGCTGGAATGTTTGATACGAAGTATATCACGAGAGAGACCTGGTATATGAAGAAAATAAGTACACATCACAGCTGGTATGTTTGATATACCACGCGAGAGAGCAGCAACTCTTGCAATTTTCCATGTTTGTATTCGTATAAATCAAGTAAATAAATCTGGCGGTTGTTGCTGATGTTATATACCAGGTACCTGGTATTATATAGTAGTTTCCTCGTCTGACCGTCCAACCTCATAAAATAGTCAGTGCACTTGGGGAACAGCACACCAATACCGTCAGTTGGCGCTGCATTACATGGCCAATAAAGGGTTGCCGGTAGTTATACTGCCAGGAGTTTTTTACTGGCTGAGAGCGTCAGTAGATTGAACTGTAGCAGCGTGTTGACACCTGTACGAGTACATATAATTACGTATATATGTCCCTTCAAAACGTCATCCCATACAACGGAAAACCTCACAAACGAAAAGATTAGTAAACGAGAGATGGAAGAGAGAGGGAAAGACAGGGACTGTGCGCACGATGGGCATGCTTTCGTCTCCCGCTCAGTACAAATACGATATTTTCGCCCTGGATTGTGACGGTAAAGCAAACATGCGAAAATGCCCCAAAAATCTCCTTCGGCGGGACCCCCTCATCAGCCGGGGGGGGGCGATGTCTTGCCGCCAGTACCCAGCCCTATGTTTTTCACTTCATAGGTCGTACATACCAGGTACAAAGTCGTCCGACGCCCCGTTGGGTGGTTGCATGTGTGCTGCGCTCACCCCTCGTATTAGTATGTCTGTCATACATACATACATGCAATGTCAATGTTGCTGGCAGAAATGAAAAACCGCGCACGATACTCTGTTACATACCGATGTGTATGTAACTGGTGATTCGGTAATCACAGGGCTGCGCACTGGCACAGCATACGAAGTCTACTGCATAGTAGCTGTACGATGTATATTATAGCTTTCAGAGAGGTCTGCCAGTATGTGCCACATACCAGTATATTTGATCTTACGTACGCCCAATAAACACTTCCCAACATATTATATGTACGAGTATACGTATAATATGTGCACGATGGAAAATCATAAATATGACTGACGGGAGGAAACGGGGGTAAATAAGTGAAAGGAGAGGAGAGAGGAGGGGAGAACGCGACCACGATCGATGAAGCCACCTCGCCCACTGATATTTTACGATACTCCCCTGTTTTGTGTGTCTATACCCGCAACGAACCCTGGCCAACACAGCATTGTGTCTCGAATGTAAATATAAAAATATCGAAAACGCCTGTTTTTTCCGCCTCGGGCGGGGCGCTTCCAGTCTCTCCCCCCCACAAATCGAGGGGGCACGATTGGCGTCACTGCGCTTGAACCCAGTATACTGGCTGATACTGACTGGAGCTGGCAGTGCATAGCCCTACAATAGTGAATATAGCGGGGTCAGCAGAGAACGCAACCCCTTAGAGGAAACCCAGCGCCTTTACGAAACTCTGTACTACAGCAGCACGCTTCACAGTATAAGGGCGTTCAAACAACAACAGTTTATTGGAACAGCACAGATAGGTTTATGTAGGTTCGTGCGTAGTACCTGGAAGTCGACTGCTACCTGCGTTCTCGTACTCCTATATAGGTACTTCCTCTGGGGAGGCATTTGACCAGGAGCAGTACAGGGCTGCATGCAATCTGATCTGAGTTTTGGATTATGCGCTGCTGATGAGACACCCAGCAAGGGCTGCATGGTTCTCGCGAGCTTGCGAGCAAGTGCAATTGCAATAGTTTTAGGGGGGTATTTTGTGTTGTAAAAATACTGATCTACAGCAACTTTTCTTTTTCGGTACGACATCCCTCGCACAAAGACGAAGCTGGCATCAGTAGACACCCCCACTGTATTGCAGATCTATACGAGCATGCATGCATTGGTATGCCAGGTAGAACATATGCGTACCTGACACTACTGCCGTGCAAGCGGCCTGGCCCGAACCGGGGGGGGGGGGGCAAGCACCCAGCGTGCCTCGTCGCAACTCTTGCTTTTGAGAGAGAACGGTAGTGCTAGTTGATTCGTAAGTGTATGACTTGCTGATTTTCTCCCTGCCTCGCACCGCTTTAACCGCGACGGCGAACACACCCGCCCCGCCTCGCCCCCCCCCCCCCCCCCCCCCCCCCCCCCCCCCCCCCCCCCCCCCCCCCCCCCCCCCCCCCCCCCCCCCCCCCCCCCCCCCTCCTCCCCCTC